>OY744544.1:52668324-52723324 GCA_963556195.1 Sepiola atlantica | reverse complement strand
AGCTAGACGAGTTTTGCAGTGAATGTTTTACGGGGGGGGGGGATTGGAACTCAGTCGAGCAGCTGTCATAAAAATAACGATTAATTAAAGAAACACTAGTGACGTTGCTTCTGTAAGTAAAAGGCTGCAGAGAAGAGAATAGGTCATTGCCACTAGATTTCCAAGTCGGTGTTGTACTCAGTAAAGACAAAAAAGATCTGTACCTAACTAAGATGTAGAAACAGTACTCTATCTTAGGACGTGTCTGACTCTCTAGTTGGGATATTTCGTTGACGGTTTATCAATCCTTTCCGTGTTACATTTTGCCAACACTCACTACAGATTCATTTTAAAGGAATAAAAAAAGAAACAAAATAGTGAAAGAAGGTATTTGTAGATGGAAACAATATGCTTGCAACTGCTACAGAGCGAACGAATTTTCCCCGCGTAAGCAATAATTAAATATGAAAGGAAAACATGAAATAAATACAACAAAGAAAATAAAAATAAAATTCTATTTCAATTTGAAACATGGCACATCGACGAAAATTCTATTTCAAAATTAACCGTAGCATATAAACGAAAAGTCTATTTTAAAGTTTTAGCCTGACCGATGAAATAAAATGCTATTAAATCTGAAGCGTGATGAATGGACGAAAATTCTATTTCAATTTTAAGGTGTAAATACGAGCCAATGGACATAGTTTTTTATTTAAAGAAATGCTCGGACGCATCTTAATATCAGCGCATTAATAAGGAACACGATATTTTAAATGAAAGCATGACGGATCATGAGACGGAGTAAAAAATACTATTGAAAACTTAAGCGTGACAAAACGATCAAGCATATTACAAAGATTAAATAGACACATCTAAAATGTATCAATTTTGCCCCCCCCCCCCTTTGCTTTTTTACGAGTACTTCCACGGAATATGCGCCGAAGAACTTGCTGCACTTGCTCCCCCTCAAGGTAAATAGCCACGACCAACCCGACTAGCAGAATGATCCAACCTCTTTTACATAAGGGGTCTAAGATGCTAGAAAACACACTTTCTACTCTTTTTGCTTCTTTACCTCGGATCGGTTTCCTTTCGAATTATCTTCCTGCTTCCTGTTTCCTGACTGTAGCAACATGCAGAAATTTAAATGTAATGTAAAAAGTATCTTGCTGCACAACCACCGATTAAGATGCCCCCTATAAATCTGGATCCTAATCCCAGTAGCTAGTTACGTCTCAGTGGTTATGCACCTTGTGTGGGATGAATAAAAGTAAAAATAAATCTGTATGTTTTAGATATTGACCCTAATTTCCGTGACTGCCCGGCAGCAGCAAGCCGACAGCTAACGGAAGCGTCCGAGACCTGCCGAAATCGAAGACGAGGCTGGCAGACGATATTGATTTGAAGGAGAGACGCTTGGCACTTGTTGAAAATGAATTTTGAAGTGTTGTGTCGTACAATTGCCTCTCCGGAGCAGTGCATTAACTTTTGCCAGCAGAAAGCTCTGCTGGCAAAAGATATGCGATGTATGCGATGCGGCGGCGGCCGACTTTGCCGGCTAGTACCGAGAAAGACAGTTACTGAAAAATATGCCTGGAGATGCCCCACCCAGGAATGCCGGGCGTGGATTTCGTTGCAATCGGGGACGTTTTTTTCGCGGTCGAAACTCGCCATATCAACAATTTTAAAGATGATCTACCTGTGGTTCCAGGATATGGCGACCGGTAAAACGAAAAAAAAGCCCTTACCCCTCCAGCTAAAATAATGGAAAAAACAAAAAAACAATGCGTAATTGCAAAAAAAAAAAAATGGTTTAAAAAAGTTATTATTTTCGCGTTCTACAGTTTATAAAAACAGTTTATTTCAGCTACAAAAAAATGTTTAAAAAAAAAACAATGCGTAATTGCAAAAAAAAAAAAATGGTTTAAACAAGTTATTATTTTCGCGTTCTAAAGTTTATAAAAACAGTTCATTATGCATTTCTTTTTCTTTACGTATATTCATCGTCTTACATTGTTGTCGTCTGCCGACTCGGCAGGTCTCGGACGCTTCCGTTAGCTGTCGGCTCGCTGCTGCCGGGCAGTCACGGAAATTAGGGTCAATATCTAAAACAGTACCTTTTATTGCAATAAACCTTAAAAATGAAGCATGGGAGACGGAACGACATATACAATATCTCATGGATTTTTGAAAGCGGATCTAAAACAAACGGGGAAAATAGAAGGAAGTACAAGAAAAATAGAATAAATATTTGTGACAATATGCGGATGTGTAAAAAAGTCTAAAACTCGTGTAAGGTTAGAAAAAGTAAGACTATTCAATGTTATATCAGAGGTAAGGCTGACATATACTGGAAGTTACGTCATGAAAGAACATACGTGACAGAGAAAATGGTATGGCTTGCCTCTTGGGAGTTCAGCGGCAATGAGACTTCATGCTGTGTTCGAGGTTTTCGCATACCTATGGGATTTGGAAGATAGATATGCAGTTTATCTGGATTTTCTTGATGTAAATTATTGTTAAAGATAAATAAAATCCCAGAGCACATAATGGAGTTTAGTTGTAGTTCTTTTTAATCGCTTCTGTTTTTCCAAGCACTGAAAATCAAAAGATTAAAAAAGAATATCGGTATGACTGCTACATGGACTATTGCTGGGGAACGTCACTATTCAATAAGTGAACTACTACACGTGTACGGGAAAGCAGCTGTTTCTAAAAATGATCAGCATTCTGTAAGGATCGAATGATTCCACTACGCCAAGTAACAAAGTGCGTTGGCATCCATAAAATACCGTTAAACGCATTTTAGCACTAAAACGCTAAGATGATTAAGCGCTCGAGATAAGTATTGAACACCGGAGATTTTATAGAAAAGTATAACACGCAACGAAGTTCCAGTGGCGAACATCTTGTAAGTGAGTGGAACATTATGGGCAAATCGAACCTTTTCGGGTTATTTATTGCTGACTCCAGTTATTTTGTTCGAAATTGCTATGCTTCAAGGTCTTAATATTTCCCAACCATTAAATAGATTCTATTGTATATATATATATATATATATATATATATATATATATATATATATATATATATATATATTAAGATAGTTCACCCCAAACAAGGCAGCCCGCCACTGTAGACGTAAGGGGCTACTGAGAAAAAAGAAAAGGAGAGAAGATAGGGGCGGTCAACCTAGACTGGGATCTGCGCAGCGAGATGTCTGTTTACATTAGTTTTAACCTCTGCATGTCTGTACTGTCGTGGAAACAGGGGGCAGGAAGGGAGTTCCAGATGCCAGCAGTACGAGGAAAGAAGCTATTAGTAGAAGGCTCTCCGACATCTGGGGACCTCCACAGTGAATGAATGAGATTAAGTTGATTGTCGAGTTAATCTAGTGAATTTTCGTCGAGGGGGCACCAGAGTAGCCAATTCATCGGAGCATAATCCATTGAAGTATTTGTAAAACAAGCACAAGGATGCCTCATTGCGGCGATTGGACAGAGGCTGGGGCTTGGTTGACAGTGTGGGACCTATTAGGTTGGCGATTCTTTTTTGGACCTTGTCAACGAGGGAGAGACTAGCAGCGTATTTTCAGGAGAAGCCCTTTATGCGCCAGCCCAGATGTGACAACAATACTCCATGCATGGGCGGATGGTGGCTTTGTAGAGATACAAGATGATGCCAGGTGTGAGGAGTTTACTAGCACGGTAGAGGGAGCCAACCGTCTTTGCGGCAGCCTTGGCAATGTCTTCAATGTATGTGTTCCAATTCATGTTACCTGTGAAGGTTAAGCCGAGGAGTTTGAATGATGAACTCTCAGGTAGGGTGTTATTTGCCATGACAATTGGTGGTTGCAAAGGTTCCTTGTAATTATTGAAGGAAAGGAGCTTTGTCTTAGCGGCATTAAAAGTTACCAACCATTTATGGTCCCAGTCCACTACAGCCTGGAGGTCATTTTCTAAAGATTCAGCCATTGCCTCGGATATGATTGCGTCGGTTTTACCAACATGGCGAAAGTAAAGGGTGGTGTCATCAGCAAATAAACCAATCTCAGACTCTATGCCATCAGGGAGATCGTTTATATAGATCAGGAACAACAAGGGTCCAAGGATAGATCCCTGGGGCACACAAGCATTTATGTCATGTTGCATAGATGAGCGGCCATCGAGGACAACCTGGATTTTTATTTTGTCTAGGAAGGATTTAATTATATTAAGTAATTGCCCAGTAATACCGTATGAGCGTATTTTCAAGAGAAGCCCTTTATGCCAAACCTTGTCAAAGGCCTTGGATATATTTAGCGCTACTGCTCTAGCTTCTCCTGCCCCGTTGAGTGCATGATACATGCGCTCAGAGATGACCGTAAGGATGTCTGCAGTAGATCATGCTTGCTTAAATCCATACTGGCGGTCGGAAAGAAGTTTAGCATTAACTAAGTGCCGTTCTATCGCTAGATTGATTAGGGATTCAAAGATTTTAGCAAAGATCGGCAGCAGACTGATTGGGCGATAGTTCTGAGGATCGGCTCTATTCCAAGATTCCTTGTAGACTGGTACCACAGAGGCAATTTTCCAGCTATCGGGGAAGCAAGATTCAGCTAGACACTAATTGTAGAGTTTGGAGAGGACAGGGGCCAGTTCAGCAGAGCATTTCTTTATTACTATTACTGGTATAAGATCAGGCCCACAAGCTTTGGAGGTGTCAATGGTGTTTATGATGTCTCTGACCTGGGATGGGGTGATGACCAGGTTGTACAGATTAATTAATAGGTAATGCAGTTCTACATTTTTATAGTTAAATAATAGGTGATCGATAGTTTATATTTAACTCATAGATGTAATCCTGCGAGGTATTATCACCCTGGATCAAAGTGGAACTGCGAGTACGACAAACTAAATGTAACATTGGTAAGAAGTTCGTCGATCTACAACATCAGTTTTCTCCCCTTGTTGTTCTCGTTGACAAAAAAAAGCTTTTCACTCGTTGATACGTTGTAAGTAGTTGCTCAATCGCAGTAACATCTAGTTGAAAAGTTGGTCGTTGTGATGATGTCGGAACATACATCTCTGAGTCTTCCTCAAATACATTGTACCTGTAAAAACGTAACAAACAAAAAGAACAACATATAATTCCATTATATTCTCTTGGGTTTGGTTTACATTTTAACGTAATTTCCAGCTAAGACATTTAGAAAAACTGCATGTGTTCGTCCATTTTCAGTGAAGGCTGTCAGAGTGCTTCGACAACCGACGTCTGTTCGCTCTGACGTCTAATATCTGAGATGTAGACTCGACATTGTTTCTCTGCCACGTACGTTTATCTTCCCGCAACTTCCGGTACATGTAAGCAAACATCTTACTTACCATCTATGATTAAAAATATAGGTTTTCATTACTTATTCTTAACTTATGTGGGGATTCATATTTGTACATTATTTTTACACACACGCATCGAATATCACTATATATACGGTGATACCATCCTCGGCAACTATCCGAATTTGAAGCCTTACAACTGGATGCACTTTTATATCATATCTAGGACGGTTTGTAGTAATTGATACGGTTAGGAAGGGGACAGTGAATAAAATGTTTAAAGGGTTGGGAAAGATGGAATCTCGACGGGGATACAAGGAAGAACAAAAATGAGAGAAAGGAAAGAAACACGTGTAAATAAAATAAAGGAAAAAAAGTTCTTATTAACTACTACTTTGAGAACAATTGATTCTGTTAATGATTTAAAGTGACGGCTTTACGAGGCAAACCTCGTCGTGTTCATCTCGGCGTGGAACAGATTGTGGAGTAAAAGCAGCGCAGATATTCTATTAGCAGAAAAATGGATGGCGCGGATATATCAGCAGAGAGAAGAAGAAGAGAGAGCGAGAGGCGATGAGCGGAAGATGCGTGTGAGATCAAGATTCCCGATCATGAAGTTTAGGTGTCGAAATGCGTAAATGTTGAGCCACTCAATCTGTCTATAAAACGGATAAAGATCGGTGAGCCGGCGATATAAAAGTCTGGAAAATTATTAAAGAGGAAGATGAGTTAGGAAAAGAAAAAATGATAAAAATATGACGGACGGTAAAAGAAGGAATAGATCAGGCATTTGATGTAAAAAGGATTAAAAAGGCAAGAAAAATGATACAAGTCTGAAGAGAAAATATGGATAGAAATGAAATAAATACCGTATTAGGTCAGATAACTGCACAAGCATAGAGAATGACGCAATGGAAAAGTAAAATCAAGAGAGAGGGAGATAAGGTAAGAGAGAAACAGAGAGGTTGATAACATTCAATAATGTTTCTAGTTATATTATTTATTGAACAATACACAATATAAAATGTGTGAACACTAATAGACGAAAACACACGCAAATCATATCCGTGTATAAATCCGCTTCTAACGAGGCACTGAATAGTACGAAACACCATACAGGACTATGCCCGATATGTATTTTAACTATAAAACTGTATAAGCACATTTGACTCTCATCCGAACAATAAAAAATCTCTTTCAAATGAGAAAGTTCTTGATTTTTCATTGTAGTACTCAAAATAAATGGTGCTACGAAACCGCTCTAAACACTCCATATTCCTTTAGTGTATGTTTTTTTTTAAATTTAAAACTTAGTTTTTAAAATAGTTTAAATTGCCGAAATCTATTTATAAATAGATAGATATCTATTTATCTATATCTATCTATCTCTCTCTCTCTCTCTCTCTCTCTCTCTCTATATATATATATATATATATATATATATATATATATATATATATATATATTGAGCTGCTGATATTTGCAAGTTGCATATATAGCCTTATAGTTATCTTAATGAGGATATTCAATAAAATATAAATTGAGGGTTTATATGGTGTATATATATATATATATATATATATATATATATGTGTGTATATATATATATATATAGTGAATGCTTTTATTCAAACATGTATAAGGTCTGCTACACTGGCATGTCGATGTTATCGATCTACAGCTCTCAAGAGCTGACGTCTCATCAGGCAGAGAATTTTTTATGATCCAACCAGGTCGCTGAATTCTAAGAAGAAACATATATATATATATATATATATATATATATATATATATATATATATATATATATATATATATATATATATATATAAGTACTGTGTGGTAGGGCAGGAAAAACCAGCAGAGTGCTCGATTAATCAAGAAATCCGAGATATCGGAGGATTAAGAGCGTAAATATTTATTTATACATATATGCATGCGTGTGTGTGCAATATAGGTGTTAGATGTGTATATACATAGGATTAGAGAAGTCTAATGCATAGACTCAGATAGTATACGCATGAGCGAACATAACTCCCAGAAAATTTGCAGAGAAGTAACGGAACTTGAGTAACAGGTTCAGAAAATGTCAAGCACCGACGATCTCTGACCAATTCTGGTTCTTGTAGATTTTGTAACATCCTGGTATAGAAAGCATCTCCCCATCGTGTCCAAAAGCGAGTCATCAAACGCGTCATTCGGAGTGCACAGATTTGACTGCCAGTCAATAATCTGGGCATTACAGGGTGATTCATAAGTCACTTAGCTATTTATTTTGGAATTCGAAAGTTAAAAAATACGGTAATACAAAACATAAAGTTTATTCAACAAATTCATTAATGGGAGTTTAAAATTACAGCAAATTTTCAAAATGTTCACCTTTGTTCTGCATGCATAGCTCAATTCTTTTTTGCAAGGAATTTACGACTTTTTGTAACATATTTGATTGATTATGGTGTTGTGCGAAAGAGGCTTTCTGTTCACATCACGTTTCTATTGCCTAACAAATAGCAGTAATTAGAGAGTAAGATAACAATTATCAAAAGTTCATAGTGTGTGTGTGCTTCATATGGTAATCATTTTAAATAGCTAAGTGAAGTGACTTATGAATCACTCTGTATAATCTCCCAGTATGAGTCATTCTGGCATTTGGTGACAGCTTTCATAGTATTAGTGAGATTTGCTCATCAGCATCTGTAGAAAGTACAGGAATATTTTTCTCTTAATGTCTATATTGCAGAGCCTAGAATCAAATTCATCAGACAGAGAGTTGAAGTTCGGATGGATTGAACGAGGATCTTGCATAAACCATAACACCAGCACCTTTCTTTAGGATATGTCACAGGGACAAGAAGTGAACACTTTCAGCTGAATCTCTGCTTCTTTGACTTCTGAGGATAGCATAGTTTCAGTCATCACTACCAGGTTTGCTTTCTCATCTGCGAAACAGGATTGAAATTAATTCAATTTGGAGCGGATAGAGCAAGCGTTTGTTAAAACAATTTTAAAGGCGTGACCAGGATTCAGTGATTTGGACTTTAGTCTCTCTTCAGGGATCTTCGACGGGAAGTTACAAGACTCTGACGCTTGTTCGTATTATTTCGGATTAAGTTTTGGCAAGAAAGTTTGGGGTCCCTGGACATAGTTATTGGGGGCGACCAGAGAAACGAGTGTATGACCTTCACATTGGGTATCCGCAGACCAGTTTCTCCAGCAGCTCTGCTTATTTGAAGCCCGCTCTTCAGGTTTCTCCAGCGAATTCCTTATTTCAGAGACAACTTTTTCCGAAAATCTAAACCTTATTCACCCCAGTAAAACTTTGTAGCTTCATTATTAAAGGTTTTCGAATGATTGCTAGTAGATAGTTACACCTTGATAGGACGAGATATTTTGTTTGTAGATTTCCCCTTCGGTCGCGCATCAATTCTATGAACTTTAGTTTGAGTTTGTTTACCAGATTTTCCGAGAGTAAGTTCGCTGAGATTTAAATTAGCTATAATCATTAATACCTAATTAAACGGATATAATCTTTATACTTTACCACAATTTCACGGTACATCTCATTATTAAAAGCATATTCAGACGCCCGTCGATATTTGAATGAAATTCAAACAAGCTGAGAATTACATTCTAACGAATTTTTTCAAATATATATGGTATGACGTCATCACGCTAACTCATTTACTACTCATCAAGTCGTGCGAATATTTTATATATATATATATATATATATATAAGTATACATATATATATATGTATATATATATATATACATATATATATATATGTATATATATATATATATATATGTATATATATATATATATATATACATATATATATATGTATATATATATATATATATATATATATATATATATGTAAGTGCAGATTAGTCGTCCGAGGCTATATATATATATATATATATATATATATATATATATATATATATATATATATATATATATATATATATATATATATATATACTGGTTATCATTTTTAATAGTTGAAAAATATAAATTACTTCCTGACTGTTCGAAATTTGAAAGGAATTCATAAGTATTTAAACTTTCGTATAGAAAGTGATTTAAACTGGCTTTAAAATTCTTAGCAAATCCTTATGTATTAAAAATTGAAACTTATGGATAGTATTTAAATCTAATAATTTTAAAAATAGAAATAAACACAACACTAACTTAAGAAAATTAGCCAAAGCTCATTGTAATAATTCAGTTGACTTTAGACCTAACCTCTTATTGTAAAAAAGCATTACAAAAAATACCGGGCCAATAAAGCGAGTTCTGTATTAAATTATTTTTATTCTTTAAATTTAAATCTAAAGTTAATTCTAATTTTCCTTTTTTTAATTTTGTAAAATATAACTCGTATTCTGTGCTTTAATCTCGTGTGACTACGTTACCTAAAATAATTTAAACAAAAACTTTAATTACTACATTTTTTATTCTTTAACAAAAATCGCTTGTGACCATGTTGCTTAAAATAATCTTTACTAACACTATATTTAGTAAATTCTTTCCTTTTTTATATTTATAATAAATCACTGGTGACCATGTTGCCTAGAAAAATATAAACTAAAACTTAATTTACTAAATTTTTTTCTTCTTTCAAATAAATCGCTTGTGATACGTTGCCAAAACAATGTTAACAAATACTTTATATACTACATTTTTTATTCTTTCAAATAAATTGTTTGTGAGCATGTTGCCTAATATAATTTTAACTAAAACTTTATTTACTATTTTTTTATCCTTTCAAATAAATCACTTGTGACCACGTTGCCTGAAATAATTTAAACTAAAACTTTATTTACTACATTTTTTCTTATTTATACTTTCAAATAAATCGCTTGTTACAACATTGCCTAGAAATAATTTTAATTAAACCTTTTGTATGACATTTTTTTTGTTTTTTGTTCTTTGATACTAAACGCTTGTGACTACGTTGCTTAAAAATAATCTTAACTTCAACTTTATTTACTACATTTTTTCTTTTTTATTCTTTCAAATAAATCGCTTGTGATACGTTGCCCCTAAAAATGTTAACAAACACTTTATATACATTTTTCTTTTTTATACTTTCAAGTAATCCGCTTGTGGCCACGTTGCCTAAAAATAATTTTAACTAAAACATTATGTACGACATTTTCTTCTTCTTTCAAATAAATCGCTTGTGATACGTTGCCAAAACAATGTTAACAAATACTTTATATACTACATTTTTAAAATTATTTTAAATATATCGTTTGTGCTTTCGTTGCATGAAATAATTTTAACTAACACTTTATTTACTACAGTGTTTCCTTGTTATCCTTTCAAATAAATCACTTGCTACCATGTTGCTTAAAAATAATTTAAACTAAAACTGTGTTTACTATTTTTTTCCTTTTTATCCTTTCAAATAAATCAATTGCTACCATGTAGCTTAAAAATAATTTGAAGTAAAACTTTATTTACTACATTTTGTAATTGTGTTTCTTTCAAATTAGCTGCTTGTGACCACGTTGCCTAAAAATAATGTAAACGAAAACTGTATTTACTACAGTTTTTTTGTTTTTTATTCTTTACAAAAAATCGCTTGTGATTACGTTGCCTAAAAACAATTTAAACAAAACCGTTATTTCCTATGTTTGTTCTTTTGTCTTTTAAAACAAATAGCTTGTAGCTACGTTGCCCCATAACATGTAAACAAACACTTTATATACTACATTTTATAATCTTTCAAATAAATCGGTTGTGCCTACGTCGCATAAAATAATTTCAACTAAAACATTATTTACTACATTTTCCTTTTTATTTTGTTCTTGCAAATAAATCGCTTGTCACCATGGTGTCTTAAAATAATTTAAACTAAAACTTTTCTTTTTTCTTATTTAAAAAAATCGCTTGTGATACGTTGCCAAAACAATGTTAACAAACACTTTATATACTACATTTGTTATTCTTTCAAATATATCCTTTGTGCTTTCGTTGCATAAAATAATTTTAACTAAAACTTTATTTACTACATTTTTCCTTTTTATCCTTTTAAATAAATCACTTGCTACCATCTTGCTTAACAATAATTTAAAGTAACACTTTATTTACTACATTTTTTAATTTTGTTTCTTTCAAATTAGTTGCTTGTGACCACGTTGCCTAAAAATAATTTAAACTTAAACTTTATTTACTACAGTTTTTTTTTCATTCTTTCAAAAAAATCGCTTGTGATAACGTTGCCTAAAACAAAAAAACGTTATTTCCTATGTTTGTTCTTTTTTATTCTTTAACAAAATCGATTGTAGCTACGTTGCTAAAAATAATAAAAACTAAAACTTCATTTACTACTTTCTTTTCTCTTTTTTTATTCTTCCAAATAAATCGCTTGTGATTACGTTGCCTACAAATAATTTAAACAAAATCTTTATTTACTGCATTTTTGTCTTTTTTATAATTTAAATAAATCGCGTGTGGCCATGTTGCCTAAAAATAATTTTAACTAAAACTTTACTTACTGGATTTGTTCTTTTAATTCTTTCAAATAAATCGCTTGTGACAACGTTTTCCAAAATAATTTAAACTAAAACTTAATTTACTACATTTTTCTTCTTTTTTATTCTTTCAAATCAATTGCTTGTAACCACGTTGCCTAAAAATAATTTTAACTACAACTTTTTATAGTACATTTGTTATTATACTTTCAAATCAATCGCTTGTTACAACGTTGCCCAGAAATAATTTTAACTAAATCTTTATTTACTACATTTTTTCTGTTTTATCCCTTCAAATAAATAACTTGTGACCACGTTGCCTAAAATAATTTAAAGTAAAACTTTATTTACTACATTTTTACTTATTTATACTTTCAAATAAATTACTTGTGGCCACGTTGCCTAAAATTATTTAAACTAACACTTTATTTATTACATTTTTTTCTTTTTTCTATTTTCAAATAAATCTCTTGTGATACGTTGCTCCAAAAATGTTAACAAAAGCTTTATATACTACATTTTGTTATTCTTTCAAATAAATCGTTTATGCATACGTTGCATGAAATAATTTCAACTAAAACTTTATTTACTATATTTTCATTGTATTTTATTCTTGCTAATAAATCGCTTGTACCCACGTAGCCTTCAAATAATTTAAACTAAAACTATATTTACTACGTTTTTTTTCTTTGTTATTCTTTCAAATTAATTCCTTGTGATCACGTTGCCTAAAAATAATTTAAACTAAAATGTTATTTGCTACATTTATTTTGTTTTTTATTCTTTCAAATAAATCACTTGTGACTCCGTTTCCTAAAAATAATTTAAACGGAAAGTTTATTTACTACATTTTTCTCTTTGTTATTCTTTCAAAGAAAATGCTTGTGACCACGTTGCCTACCATTCTTTAAACTAAACCTTTATTTACTAAATTTTCTTCATTTTTATTCTTTTAAATAAATCGCTTTTGACCATGTTGCTTAAAAATAATTTGAACTAAAACTGTATTTACCACATTTGTTTTCTTTTTTATTCTTTAAAATAAATCGCTTGTTACCACATTGCCAAGTATAATTAAAAATAAACTTTTATTTACTTTTTTTTCTTGTTTATTCTTTCAACTAAATCGCTTGTTACTACATTGCCTTACATCTTTTTAACTAAACCTTTATTTACTTGTTTTAATTTTTTCAAATAAATCGCTTTTTACCACATTACTTAACAGTTATTTTACTAAATCTTTATTCACTTTTTTATTTCTTTTTCATTCTTTCAACTAAATCGCTTGTTACCACATTGCCTAACAATTTTTTAACTAAACCTTTATTTACTTTTTTTATTCTTTCAAATAAATCGCTTGTGACAACGTTGCCATGAAATAATTTTAACTAACACCTTTTTACCACGTTTTCTTTTTCTTTTTAATTCTTTAAAATAAATCTTGAAGCAATTTTTATCTTAGCTTTCTGATTTGTATCGAATGTCTTTTATGGGATTAACAAAATTATAATGTTCAACAAAATAAAAAAGAGGTCCGATTTTCCTCTAGAATTGGATTGTAGATTTTTATAATTTTAATTCGATTAAAAGTATTTGTTTAATCAAACCACATATACGCATTCATTGTTTAAAATTATTATTATATCATTTCTCATCATTATTTACGTTATGCAAGAGTCTTGAATTTCAATTTTTGTTTTGCTCTTTTTAATACATGAATACTTTTTAAGAATTTTAAATTACTATTTATTTGACAATTTAAAAACTTACAAATTTTCTTTTCAAATTTCGCACAGTCACATATCTTTTTCCTATTAACAAAATATTAAAATGGCTGACATGCATGCTGTTAAATTTAGTAGTGTAATCATTTTTATTGACTACTTTTTTTATTTACTTTAAAACAATAGTAAATATTCTCAACTATTTATTTAGCAATTTATCTTTTGGGGGTGAAGGTCTATCCCTTACCTTCAACTATATTACCTCTCAAGAACGGTTCTAAAATCAATTTTACATCCATATTTATTCCGTAATTGCCGAATGGCACACTGGAGTTTCCTAGAGACGACGAATAACGTCCCTGTATATAACTCGGTCATTAAATCACTCTCTTTCCCCCTTCTCTCTCTCTCTCTCTCTCTCTCTCTCTCTCTCTCTCTATATATATATATATATATATATATATATATATATATATATATATATTACATTCCGGACTATTTTGAATTGTTGTTGTCGGTACACGGGGTAACGTCGTGTTCTACGGGCACATCACGTGCCTCATGAATATAAACGACCCGTTTTGACTACCTTCTGTTTTTACGCTTAATTAGGCGACGAGATCGCTACGATAAAAGGCCGAACCCTAATCCAACTGTTTCCTGAACAAATCAGATCAAAAACATTTCACGTCTTTCAAATTACAGAAATGTAAACAAATGTGAGAGAAAAGAAAGAATAAAAGAAGGAAAGTCGAAGAAGCTAGAAAAAACACAAGCAGCCACGAAGCACCAACCCATTCCATCTTTCTTTTAGTTTGTTCACCTTCGTTTTTGTAGGATGTCTAGCTTATCAAACACAAACATTTATTATATTTATATAAACCTTTGCAGATAAGAGTGTTTTCCGTACATGTCTAATCTGGCAACGATAAAAACGTGTACAAATTGACCAACTTGTTGGCATATGGCGGCGCTGGTTACGAACACTTTACGAATAACAGAAGCAGGAATTTAGATCTTCATGATTTTCATGAGTGTTCAACTTAGAAAATAATGTTTTTGCTTTAATTAATCTGTATATGCTTCCTTTGATACTGCGTCACTCGCCCCCCACCCTCATTGCCTTGCACCCTATCTCCCCCTCATTCTCTCACGCTTTTACTCTCTTTCGCTACCGCTCTATTACTTACTCGCTGTATCTCTCACTCAATCCATCTCTATTAATCTATTTGTCTCTCGCTCTAATTCTCCCGCTTTGTCTCTATCTCTCTCTATCTATATCTCTATATTTTTCACTCACTTTCTCTCTATCTCTTGTCCTCCCACTTACTTTCTCTTTCTCATGTTGCTTTCTGTCTCTATCACTCTATCACTCTCTCTCTCCCTCTCTCTAGTTACATTATAATTCTTTAGATATAAGTTGAGAAAAACAATAAAACACTATAAAAATTACCCCCTCATCCCATAAATCCAAACAAGCATCAGGTTCAAATATAATAAAAAATACATTCGCGATTTAAATTCATAAAGCACACGCAGAACCATCTGGCGTTGCCTGGGATTGAATGAAAAACTCTGTTATCTTGTGCCCAACCTATTACGCCATTTTACCATCTTTCTTTTTCTTTTTCTTACATTTTAATTTATTAAATTTCGGGCTTTGTTTGGATGTGGGTAAAGTAAGGTGACAGTATATTTCGATAAATTCATTACCGGTATGGACTGATGAACTGGCAATTTAAGTTCGAATTCTGTCGGTTCCATAGCACCACTTGGATGGACAGCCGTTTCCAAAGTAGACAACATCATGAATAGTAGAAAGTTCACGATGAGCATGAAGCAAAAAGTATTCAATAAATACATCATGCCTGTTATGGCATAATGTAGCGTAACATGAACACTTACTAATGCAGCAATAGAAAAGCAAAGAGTGGCACAATACAAAATGGAACGCATTATGCTCAGAATTAGTTTACATGATAGAAAAAACAACACCTGGATCAGACAGCAAACTGGAGTAAATGACATAATCACTACCATACGATTGGCTACACATAGATAGGCAGGTCAATTTCTGAGATGTACATATTACAGGTGAACTATAGAGCAACAGAATGGGACCCGAGGCAATGGAAAAGACCTAGACGAAGGCCAAAACCTCGCTGGAGAGACGACCTCGATAATCAGCTATGGCCTACTTGGCCACGGCTAGCCAAGGATAAAACAAGGTAGAAAGAAACGAGGGAGGGGGTCCTCAACCAGGAGTGAAATAAAAAAGACCCTGATATATATATATATATATATATATATATATATATATATATATATATATATATATATATATTTATTTATTTATTGTTTATCACAGTAAATATTATCGCTCTACACTCTGAGTCGGTCAATTAATCGAGTACTCTGCTAGGATTTTTCCAACTATTTTACAAAAAAAGATATATATATATATATATAAATATATATATATATATATATATATATATATATATATATATATATATATATATATATATATATGTATATATATATGTATATGTGTGTGTGTGTTTATATAAATAATTACACTAACATTAGCGTTTAGAACAAATTTGATATTTTTATTGGATTAAAAATATGTTTATATATGAACAAAGTATCCGTGGAATCATGTTGTTTTAAGTCGTTGTGTTTGTACAGAAATAATTTCATTTAGAATTCGAAGATAATACAGTCACATCCGTAAATTAACAAAATAAAAATAGGTGTTTATTTTAAATGTAAAAAAAAAACAATGAGTAAGCTCAATTTTCACCTTTAATGAAAATATTTATTTTGTTTAAACCCCGAAAAATAAGAACTAAGAAATGTCGATAGATTTATATCTGGATCGCTGTTTTGTTTTTCTTATTATTTATAAAAATTACAAGTACATATATGTTTTATTGTTGGTTTATTGGTTGTTTAGTTTTATAGAATACATGTTAGATTATAAATGGTAGAGCCACATGTGGGTGGTCACGGTTACAATGACCTGTCCGTTCGTAAAACAAACACTGTTCTCATATTTTATTCTAGGCTGATCTGATATATTGGTCGAATTTGACGAAGTAGAGTGAGAAGGCTAGACTCAAAGCGATGTTCGGATGAGATCACCTTCAGATATGACGTCACGTTAGAACAGAGTGAACGAGAATAGTTAGATTTTAAAATCAGACTGTTGTGGAAACTCGAAAGAACAGTTGCTGAAAAGATGCCTGAACGACGAGCAAAATAGTGAGACCCGCGCACGGCGATAGGCGCCGATCTGCTGGTCTATCTATCTATCTATCTATCTATCTATCTATCTATCTATCTATCTATCTAATAGTTTTCTTAGGATGTAACTGTTTCTAACCTTCATAATTAAGTGTAAATTGGTTTGGTAGTTTTGTTTTACGGCATATCAACCCTTTTTGGGTTATTTAATGCCGAATCTGGTCATTATAGTAAAAGTTTTTATGCTTCAAGTTCTTTATATCTTCAAATGTTTAATCATCGTCTTTGGTTTGGTAGTTTTATTTTACGGCATATCAACCCTTTTCGGGACATCTAATGCCGAATCCGGTCATTATAGTAAAAGATTTATGCTTCAAGTTCTAAAAATAAAATAAAAAAGGGGAGGGAGAAAGGGAGAGGGGCTGTTGTTTTTGTTTTTGGTTTTGTAGAACATAATTAAGTTTTACAAAAAAAAAAAAAAAAAAAAAACGTCAATGTAGGTGAATTTCGTCTCAGGGAGCCACAGGGCAGCCTGATCTGGTATCACCAGAAGTGTAAATTGTACGTGTAACTTATTTGACGTATTTCTCGCAAATGAATCTCCATTTTCAATCTTTTTCTTAACTGAATTATTCTTTCTATGACGCAATAAAGGACTTATATTCATAACGGAGTTATTCGAACAATGGGTCATAGCCACACATAGAAAGGAACGACGAAGAAACTACACGGCAACGAGGAGGAACAAAAGTAAGTGCACAACGCAACACCTTTTCGACATTGACGAAAAGCAACAACAAAAGGACACAGCTCAATGCTTACCACGTAACATATCCATTTTTGGGGGATTATTCAATTTTTAATCCAGCCATTTTGATAAAATTGTATATGTATTAAATCCATAATATGTTCACACATTTTTCATGCTGTAGGTACATATTTGGTTTCCGATTGATTTATTTAAGAAACAAATGGCCTGTATACGCAACAAACTATTTAACAGAAAATGGTGCTTGTCCTCTGGGTAACAGCAGACTTTGGATAAATGGTTTGGTATTGTTTGGTAGTTTTGTTTTACGGCATATCAACCCTTTTTGGGTTATTTAATGCCGAATCTGATCATTATAGTGAAAGTTTTTATGCTTCAAGTTCTTTATATCTTCAAATGTTTAATCAGGGTTTTTGGTTTGGTAGTTTTGTTTTACGGCATATCAACCCTTTTTGGGTTATTTAATGCCGAATCTGGTCATTATAGTGAAAGTTTTTATGCTTCAAGTTCTTTATATCTTCAAATGTTTAATCAGGGTTTTTGGTTTGGTAGTTTTGTTTTACGGCATATCAACCCTTTTTGGGTTATTTAATGCCGAATCTGGTCTTGTTTTCTTCTCTTTTTTGTTTCTTTCCCCTTTTAATATCTGTTTCTATTTAACCCATAGTTGGGACCCTAACAGGTACTACCACTCCGGGTCAGGGTGGACCTGGGAGCAATGGTAATTAAGAGGAGGCTCCACATTCCCCAAAGTCCGTAAGCCGGATCTCACCATCGGATGTAGTTTAAGGTCATATCCAGGACCGGGAGTAGGGTAGGAAAAATAAAAATAAAAAAGGGGAGGGAGAAAGGGAGAGGGGCTGTTGTTTTTGTTTTTGGTTTTGTAGAACATAATTAAGTTTTACAAACAAAAAAAACAACAAAAAAAACAAAAAAAAACGTCAATGTAGGTGAATTTCGTCTCAGGGAGCCACAGGGCAGCCTGATCTGGTATCACCAGTTGGATAAATGGTAACTAAAGGATGACCCTACACTCTGCAAACTCCACCTTTAAGGCGGCATTATAGGATGCAGTGTTGTGTCGTAATGAAGACTCTTTGAGTAATAGCTTGAGTATTTGATAGGATTGGGAAATAGAGAAGACAGGAAACAAAGATAGAAAAGACTTAGAAAGTTTGATTTGCGGGTGATGGGGATGCGTAGGAGTGAAACGTTGCCTAGATGTCGCCGAGGAAGTTTAGAGTCGTGTCCCTGTTAAATCCCATTCATCCCATAGATTGGATCTATAACAACTTCTTGCTCTATCATAGATTCAAACGACTTACTCATGACTCACAGGAGACTGATCGGGCTGTACTGAATTGCAGAATACCGATCTCCAGCAATTTTAAACATTGGACAAACTAACTATATTTTTGCACGGAGATGGGTCAAGTTTCGTATATGTCATCCTATGCTGCGATGATCACATGGGTTTCCACTGGTTCGTCTCAAAATCGTGTTACGTTCACTCTGTCTATAAAAGATCTACAGAACTTTAACGTTGACGCAAATTATTCAGAAACTTGGTTAATTTGGTTCGTCAGGTTGCAACCCCAAAACAAAAGAAACTCGCCCTGAACAATAACAAATATTTATTGAAAAACAGTTGTGTATGAACAAGACAAAACGTTATGATGTTCGTGCTGGGAGAAAGGACAAGTTGAGGAATTTGAATGATATAAAGTGTAGGAACGTTGCAGTTTTCTCTGAACATAAGATTGACTTGGAGGGACTTCATTATTCATCTCTCTAAATATAATATAATATAATATAATATAATATAATATATAATTATCCACGAATACGTGTTTCGCCATAATACGGCTCATCAGCGTGGCTGAACTGAACTCCCTCATAGCATTTAGGAAATGCTTTACCATAGATATCTGAATTCGTTTATTTGTCACTATTGCCGAAACAATAACAAACAAATATATATATATATATATATATATATATATATACACACACTAGTTGTATCTACTAGACGTAGGGAGAAATCCCACCTTACATTTTTAAGTACATTTGAATGAGCCGAATAGTTAAGAAGTGAAACTAAATGTGTTAAGGGAGTGTCATTATGACGGTACATAATGTATTTTGTTTCTCTTTGATTGAGTTTTTTGCTAAAAAAATGCTAGTACATCGATAGCCGATTGATCGTTATTTAAGCATTTCAAATTCTATTTTCATGTTTTGCAAAGACAATTGAGTCGCTGAAAATGTATACAGTCCAACTTGTTTTTTTCTTAACTACGATGTATCGTCCTTCGAAATATAGTACATTTCAAATCGAATAACCGAATATAATAACATTGGTTTGCGTTCAGGACACCAAAAAAAAGCATTTTCTGTTAAGTCTACGTTTGTTTCCTTCGTAGTATGAAGGAAAACATTTTTTTTTCGCTGAGTAGAACACCCAGAGGGAAGCTGCGGAGTAGGGGTGATTACAAATTAATAGACGCTAATTCTGGTGAAATTCTGGTACCGTCCTAGATTCTGTCGGTCTGAGTCGTGTTTCTACAACTAATCTGGAAATTACGTCATAGGAAGGTGGAGTGGGGACAGTAACTTTTGATTCGTTTGTACAACAATGGCGCGTCTCTAAACTTTTCTATTCGTTTGTACAACAGAGGCGCGTATCTAAACATTGTATTCTTTTGTACGACAGAGGTGCGGGTCTAAACTTTTAATTGTTTCGTACAACAGAGTCGCGTACGTAAACTTTTATTTTTTTTGTACAACAGAGACGCGTCTCTAAATATGTTATTCTTTTGTACAACAGAAGCGTGGTCGTAAATTTTTATTCTTTTCGGTGCTTGGGAAGTTTAGCCCCGCTAGAGAAAACGGTGTTTAGGGGCTTGTGCAGTTTAACTATCCTTCAGGAAAAACGCTTTTAGGAGTCTTGTGCCGTTATAAATCACTTATGGAAACCGATTTGAGGGCCTTATGCAGTTTAGCTACCCAATGGAAAACGCTTTTCGGGGATTTGCGCATTTAAGCACCTCCTATGGAAACCACTTTTTGGGGGCTTGTGCAGTTTAGGTCAGCTATGGAAAACGCTTTTCGAGTGCTTCCTCAGTTTACGTCACCCATGAAAAACGCTTTTAGGACTATTGACTTCATCAACATTACGTATTTTCTTAATATGTTACAATGTAGTGGGAGAATATATTAGGTACTTACGGGGCCATTTAGCCTACTTAGTAAAATTGTAAGATTACAGTATTACTTTTGGGAGCTAGTATATACTACATCTGTTCAGAATATTGTCTTTATCAACACCATTTATCATCATATTATTCTGAAATGGAGGGGGCAAGAAATAAGGTATAGACCGTGGCTTTTTCTTCTACTCGGCATTGCCCGAGATCAATAATCATTATCGACATTATTTTTCTTCATACTTTGATTTTAACGGTAGTGTTGGCAGTTCTGTGAAAGCCTCCTTACAAAGATTAAAGTATTAAAAATGAAAGCAAGAAAGATAATGAGACGGCTAGAGAGGGAGAGAGATAAAAGTTTTAACATTAAAATTTACACATGCTATTTAACTTCTATGTTTTAATGTCCCGGAGCAATAAATGTAAGACTACACTTTTACATTAAAAACGGATTGCTTCTGGGAAATGAATTACATAATCATTAGTTTTTCACACATAAAAACAAGAAGATCATCAAATGGACAGAGGGGGAAGAGGAGGTTGGAGAGAGGGAGGGAAATAATTGGGACGAGGAAAAGACAGGAGTATAGAAAGACGCCAATGAGACGAAGAGATATTGAAGTTTTGTATATAAAGATGTTACACACCCTATTTAATTTCTAATACTTTGTTTTCTTCTTTATAACTCGGGCAATGCCGGGCAGTCCTAGTATATATATATATATATATATATATATATATATATATATATATATATATATATATATATATATATATATATATATATATATATATATATATATTGCTGGCAGCCCTCGACGTTGCTCGGAAAAGAACCTTATGAACTTACACTTTTCTAAAATAATGTAATCGTCTTCTTTTGCTGGTTATCGGTATACAGCACGAACATATATAAACAAAACACATATAAATTTAATACCATCATTTTATCTATGTTCAAATTGTATACAGGGAAAATTCTGCTTAATTTTGATAAGCGGTTTCGTATTCAATCGCATCTCCTGTAAGTCATAATTAGAAATGATAATGTGGCCCTAGTGGTGTCAGATAAAATCGGGGGAAACATTTTAATGGTGTCATTAAATACTCTGAAAATGTTAATCTATGTTTAAATTAATTTGAATCTTGTAACTGTTACCATATCGATTTCTTTTTAGTGCAAAACAAACATCCCTTCTCCTTGATAGATAAAGAACTTACATATAGATGATCAAATTGCCCATAAATCTATAGGGACGGTCGAATTGTCCTTTAACAGTCCTCTCCGTGATTCTGTGATCTGTCCTGAAAATCTGCTGTACATAACACTCTACAATTGATGGAATGTTTAAGGAAATAATTACACTTTAGAAGCATGGATTATTGTAGCAGATAAGTCTGGTGGAAAGTGAGATGTTTCGGGAGAAATAAAATATTTCATCCACAATAGTTGCGGAATTGAATCTGATTTTTAGAAAGAAAAAAGCGCGAAAAGGACAGATGATAATATACACGTGCTTATTGTATCTTACTAATGGTTAATTCAAATTTCATTAACATCAATGGTGATCAATATAAAGAATTATTCTTCTCTTTGGGGCGCTATCATGAGAATATTTAGAGATGATGTCATAAAGACAAATAAATTTATAGATATTGCCTGTTCTACTTGTAAAAATCATGTAATTTTGTATGTAATCCTGATAAATGTAAACACACACACGCACACACATACACACATATATATGTATATATATATATATATATGTGTGTGTGTGTGTGTGTATATATATACATACATATATATATATACATATATACATACATATATATATATATATATATAAATATATATACATATATATACACATATATAAATATATATATATATACACATTTATATAGGATCAAATATAAACCAAAGTAAAAACTTTTAGTAAATGGAACCTATCGTGAAGAGGATTAGCTCAATATACGAGATAGAGCAATTGTAGAGATAGAAGAAAAAAGAGTGATAAATATGCGACGATTGTCCAAATTTTTTTCACATTTTAATTGTTCAATGCAATGGATTTAAACCTAGAACGAGATATCATTTGCCTTATTTTGTCCTGGAAGTATATAAATATGGCCAATTTCTCCCTTTTCAATCCCATTTAAGTGCGTCTGGACTCACCTATATTTTGAGCACTTTCTCCACATTGCTCCCAGGCAAAGAGTTATCTTCACATTCTACAATTCATTTGACTTTTTTTCAACGGAAATTTACCACCCGGACAATCTGCATATATTTTTCACGGAATGTTTCTTTTCATTCACTGCGTTTTTTTAACAAAAATTCCTTTAATAATAATTTTCATATTTTTCAAATATTTGAACTTTGGTTTTTTCGAAAGCCAACTTATCCATATCTGTATTTCTCCTCTGATGATAAGATTTCGATCTTTGAAAACCCTTGGCATAAGGAAAGAATAATAAACACTAGTTTATTACTGAATACACCTTGCATTGAACAATTGAAATTTGAAATAAATTTGGACAATCGTCGCATATTTATCACTCTTTTTTCTTCTATCTCTACACATTTATATATATATATATATATATATATATATATATATATATATATATATATATATATATATATATATATATATATATATACGAGTATACACCCTCCGTAAAAAAATGGTGGACACATTTCTCTTTGACAGTGTTCGCACTAATATTCATATAAAATGATAGAATGATTGAATAACGTCTGACTAGGTGAAGTTAAAAAATTAATAATAATGAAAACGTCTCAATCCGTAAAGTTAAAAAAAGACAAAAACATGATGCGGTATAGAAAGCAGGAAGAACAAAGAAAACAAACGTCTCATCATGGACACTGAATTGTTGTTTGCCATACTATTTGCTTTCTAAATTCCCCAAATACTTTGATTCTGGATTCATCCGACAATTTTGGACCCGATACATTTTGTGCGACAGGACGGATATATGTATACAAATAAATACACATTCCCTTTATTATATAGTGGAAGATACTATATTCTCTGCATGTGCTACACTTGTTTCTCATTCATTTTAAGAAAAAAAAAATTATTTATTCTCTCCCGTTTTTTGTTATTTTTCTTATTCTTTTCTTTATGATTTTGTCCTCCTTATTCTTGATTTTCTTCTTTCTTTTTCCTTTTCTTTTTCTTTCTTCGATGAATTCTTGTTTCTTTTCTTGTTCTTGTTTTTTGTTGTTGTTGTTCTTCTTCTTCTTCTTCTTATTATTATTATTATATCTGTTCTGGCTCTCCCCTTTGTTTTTTGTTGTTTTTGATTTACTTGTTTTTCTACTCGTTCTTGATTTTGTTCTTGATTTAGTTTTCTTGTTCTTGTTCTTGCTTTTTGTTGTTCTTGTTCTTTTCCTTGTTCTTTTTCGTGTTTGTGTACTCGTTATTCTTGTTTTTATTATCGTTTTACTATTTGTTATTCTTTTACTTTTTCTATGTCTTATTCTTCTTCTATACTTATTCATTGTTTTATTTTTTTGTTCTTGTTCTTTTATTTTTTTGTTCTTTTTGTTCTACTTTTCTCAATATTCCCCCCTCTCTCTCTTCACATTTCCCTTATTCCCACCATTTTTTTTCATACACTTACTTAAAAAAATCCTCCTTTTAATCCTTTTTTATATTTCCCCCATTCTCTATTCTTTATACTTCCATTGACTTCCTTCTCTATATTTTTCCACGCGATTATCCAAAAATGTTTCTAATTTATTCTCACAGATCCCGAATAAACGGATCAGCAACAAAAACATGTCGGACTCTCCCAATGCGGATGCACGTGAATCTGAAATTAGCGTTAAACTATTTTTGATTTAATCTCACAAAATAAACACTTCACCCTTCCTTCATTAGCGAAACATATTTTTATCAACATTTATATTTACTCGTTCGAGAAGCTGACTTCCTTCTTTGATAAACGATCGGAATGATACGTTTCAAGCGTCTCTCTTGGCGTTTATTGATAAATATCTACTTATTGAAATGGATAATCAGCTGGACCCATGTGTTTGTGCAGGAATAGAAAATATAGAAAAAGAATGCAAACTCCTCTAAATGCCAACCAACGAATCGTTAATAAACTAAAAAACCTTTCTGCTATCCCAGCATATTTAGCACAAATTAAGTTCAGTTTATGCCTGACGTATTCATCTAGAATTAGTTCTAAATGTCCAATATTATTTGTGTCATCGTCGTTGAATAATATGGGGTTACTTTGCCGATCGTTTCATCAAGAGGGGGTATACCCCTCGCTAGGCTTCGCACTCACCGGACGTTTATCCCCTCGTTTTTATCGGTAGAGTTATTGCTATCCGTAGTATATTCCAGAATATAATATGGCATCGCAACAAAAAAATCGGGGCAATATCAAGAGAGGGGTGTTACTAACAGTTTTATTTTAATTCTACCACGTTAACTCACATGGGGTCACTTTTGTGATCGTCTCATTAGTAAGAGGTGTGAACCTTAATTCGCCTCACCCTCCTTTAACCGTAACCCCAGATTTTTACCCGTAGAGTTATGTCTATCGAGAAAATTCTCCAGATTATTGTTAAATAAACGAGGACCATCACAACCCAAATCGAGGTATTGTAAAGAGAATACTGTTTCAGAGTTATTGAGAAGTTTGTACGTCGTTTTTTTCATATTCCTTGTGGAAATACTGACTCAGAGGATGGTATCATGACGAACGAAAACTACCCGACCCCCCCCCCCCCAAAAAAAAAAGGAATGCGTAATTCATGGTTAAACGGTCTTATGACAACAAAAGAGATACTATACTATCCATCCGTAATAAAACAACATACAATAAAGGAAGATGTAAAAATTTGAAGGATAGGCCCAACCCCCTCATTAGACATGGAGAGGGTAATTCCTGGGAGGACGTTTTTTTGAAAATCGAACCGATTCTACGCCACCCATTTCCGTTAAAAGATATTCCGATTAAATCAAGTTTTTATTTTTTTAATTTTCATTCATTTGAAAATGCCTAGTCACGAAAACATCATGTTTCATGATTCTTATTAATCAAAGTGTACGATCTATTTTCCACATCTTTGTCGTACCGGAGTTTTAATGGAAATTATCTCCCTTAAATATTAAATTCTACAATAATTTTTAAAACACTATCCCGTTTTTGTAAAATCTCGTTACTGAATTTAATTAATTATTATAATAATAATATTATCGATGAAACGATTGCGTATATAGAAGAGAATTTCCAACACAAATTAGAAATATATCTTACAGAATATGAATTTATTAGTAACTTTTAAAAGATGCAAATATGCATATATCAGGATTTGTTTGAAGCAGTTTGGAAATTACCATATATACTGTATTTCAAAACGTTATTTTATCAGTAGAATTAAATAAGCTAAACCGCTTTTTAATGTGATTATAGTGATGGTAAACGGATAAAACATTGCCATTTAAATATATATATATATATATATATATATATATATATATATATATATATATATATATATATATATACATATATATATGTGTGTGTATCGATTTTTATTTATACAAACATTATTGGTTACATATGTGCATCCATGTTTCTGTTGTACTCTTCGCAGAGAGTGAACCTCTTCAGACCAAAGACGTCTTTGGTCTGAAGAGGTTCACTCTTTGCGACGAAGAGTACAACCGAAACATGTATGCACATATGTAACCAATAATGTTTGTATAAATAAAGATGTATACTTAAAAACCGCTCTACTTGTTATTGAGCACTTTTTATAAACACTTGGGTGTTAACGGATTTATATCTACAGAAACTAATACAATACATGTACTATATATATATATATATATATATATATATATATATATATATATATATATATATATATATATATATAATATTCATAAAAAAATATTAATTACCTACAGACATCGATGTTTCATGTTAACGCAATCTTCAGTGCAGGAAGTTAATTTTCTACGGTCAGCGCGCTCGAACTCCGATCACAAATCGCCACTGATTTTTAGTCAAGAGCGTTCCCTCGTCGGCCACAACGAATTAGCTAATAATTAACGAGGAATTTAACTTTGTAAATACTGAGTCGGCGGGTATTTTACACGAGCAGTTGAAAGTGATCAACAAACTGTGTTTGTATCTTGCATGAAGCTATTTGTACTGTTTGTTATTAAACTCACTCAGAGTGGCCGGCCTTTAGTAAAGGGCGCTTATAATAATATTTATAAATAAATATTAATTATTTATCACCTATATATATATATATATATATATATATATATATATATATATATATATATATATATATATATATATATATATATATTGATGTCTATAGTCCAACCATTTTAGGATCGGACCAAGACGCCCTGCCTAGAAATATGTACGATTTTTATCACCTAAATATTAAACGTATTTATATGCAATTATTTTTATTGGTTACTGCAGCGTTCCTTGTTTTTTTTTGCTCACTACTACTATTTTGTTTGTCTCACTTCCTAAGTTATTAAGATGCAGACAATTGCATTATTAGTCGCTCTTAACTTTATAGGACGTATTTTTCGGTAATATATCTATTTTTATTTATTTAGTTTGCTCTGTTGATGCCGACTTTGAGCCAGAAATACGTGTCGATAGATTAGTTTTATGTACGTATAAAATAATATGTATATATATATATACATATATATATATATATATACATATACATATATATATATATATATATATACATATATATATATATATATATATATATATATATATATATATAAATATATTGACCTTCTTTGTAATATAGCAGGAAAAATCCCAGCAGAGTGCTCGATTAATTAAGAATTAAAGTTAAAAATTAAAAATTAAGAGTGTAATATTTATTTATTTTGGTAGGGCTTAGCCATCCGGCTCTTTTCAGCTCCTGTTGTCATGACAACAGAAGCTGAAGAGAGCCGGGTGGTTTAGTCCTTCCGTGTTTGAAACCGAAATAAATAAATATATATATATATGTATATATATATATATATATATATATATATATATATATATATATATATATATATATATATATATATATATATATATATATAGTCTCGGAAGTTTCTCAACCATTAAAACTATATATTAAAAAAAAAAAAAATTATATAAAAAAAAAAAAAAAAAAACTTATAGTCTCAAGTCTTCCAGTGGAAAATCACTCATGTAAGTCAATTTATTTTTTACAGTTATTATATTAGTTAGTTTCTAACACTATTTTAAGAGATCATCAGTTGTTTACCATGAAAAACTGTTTCGGGAATTTAAAAACAAGACAGTATTTAATTTCATGGCTTCCCAGCAGAGTTGATCAGACCCCACTTCCCTTAAAAGACAAAAACATAAACGTTCTTTATACTAAATTTACGTTTTGTTCCATATAAATGTTTTGCTAACTTATATTAGTTATTTAAGACAAAAAAAAAAAAAAAAATTCTTTACCTGCGCTGTTCGTCTGTCTAATAAAATTTATCCGTTACTCACAAAAATGTTGCTGCATTTTAAAGTGTTTGGACGAATCCATGACACTATTATTTAAGTGATTAATGTATTATTTTTAGTTTTATATTATAAATATAAAAAACATCAACACATCAAAAAATAAAAGATAAATAAATAAATATGTATATACATATATATATATATATATATATATATATATATATATATATACATACACACATACATATATATACCTTTAGTTCCTCCTTTTCTCCCTCGTCCTACTTTGTTGTCCATCTCCCCGTTGTTGTAAACCTCAAATAAATATTAATCTTCCTTGTTCACTATAGTTTTTCTAATCTGCGTTCCCAACTGTCGACTTTTTTCTTTTCTCATTGTTTCAAATCTGCGTCTATAAGTTAACCGTTAATTTGCTCTCTTTTTCTTCTTCTTATTTGCCAACTCCCGGTGTTTAAACTCGGCGTTCATAACTGTCGGTTTTCTTCTTCTTCTTTTTTAACATTTCTTTCTTTCTTTCTACTGTATTTTTATTGTTTTTCTTATTATAATTAGCAGATGTGTTATATATATATATATATATATATATAGAGAGAGAGAGAGAGAGAGAGAGAATAAAGCAGAGACAGAGGTGTACATATCTGGTTTGTCAGGGACAATTTTTAACATTCATGTTATTTTGCTTTTTTTAAAACTGTACCGTTTTCTTCCCAAAATATGATTTTTTGAAATTTTTAATAATAATCTTTAAAGTTAAATTCAATTATTACATAATAGTTTTAATACTACATAATTAATTGAGAACACTTCTTATAAATAAATGATGTTATATTTTGTTAATCTGCATTTATAAAATCAGCAAATATAAATATCTTTCAAAGCTATGAATAGCTTGTAAAATTAATTTTATTTTACAGTTTTAATGTTTCCAAATTCATGCGAAGTTTCGAATGCTTACAACAAATTAAGTCATTTTCCTTGAAGCCATAACAAAATATCAAAATTAAAATTGTTTACGAAAATACATAAATGCATTGGTGTTTGTAGTTCACGATATGGCATGTTTATATAAATAAATAATGAATACTTAGTAAATAATTTATGTTCAAGAATAAACGAATAGCATGGAAAATGGATGATTAGACACGTGAATGAAATTGAGACCTTGACATCTTCAGTATTACGCGGTTATAACTGAGCTGTTTCGCATGTAACGCCAACCATATACAACCTGTATTGGGTGCTGCTATCAATATTTAAGATGTCGTCTATTTTTATAGTATTCCAAACAAGTTTAAAGTATTATTTTTAGAAGAAATTAAACTATTATTTTTGAAGAAATGTAAACGAAATACATTTGTTTATTGTTAACAGCATGAACCAAAGCTCCGGCGGACAAGAATCACACATTAAGGAGAAAGCTTCGAAAAAAGACTCGCTTTACTATACATTACATATTAGATGACTTGAAAAGAGATGACATCATGAAAAATGAATGGTAGTTTTTACAAGCGATATATATATATATATATATATATATATATATATATATATATATATATATATATATATATAGAGAGAGAGAGAGAGAGAGGGATAGAGATAGATAGATAGATAGATAGATAGATAGATAGATAGATTTATGAACCATGTTCCATCAGTAACAGCGACGGCAACCAAATAATTTCTACAAAAACCTTATTCTTATTAGTTAATTATAAAAAATATCCAATTTTAATCTGGAAGCCGAGTATCTGCTTGGCATTGGCTATTTAAACGATAACCACAAAGCAGTCTTCAGTGAGATACTCAATCGCTTAGCGAACTATTCGACACGTTGTCGTAAACTAGTTATGCACTTCTTGCGGGCGAGCTCAAATCTTACCATGACAGCTAGCCCATATGTTCTCAGTAGAAACACAAGAAACATCCACAACAGCACTGACACACCAGTTTACACTTACACTGAATATACAGAAAACAGGCATACATACGTACACGGCTTACTCGGTCAACCTACAACTTTCACACAAATCCTTGTCAGGCGTTTTCATGAAAAACCTGTTCAATCACACGTTACTACTAGACTATTTGGGGGTAAAGTATGCACCCGCAGAAACGACGCTCTTCTGATGAGAACTCCAAATGTTAATACACAAATACTGATTCTCCTCAGATAGATCTACTCTCTTTCTTCATTTTTAAACTGCGTTTATAAATAAATGAAAATTAATATTTGTACGAATTGTTTTCATCAATTTTTGATATTGCCTTTTCTTTTGCAAGATATACGCCTTATTGATCAAATGGGTATCGAGCGGTCTAATAATAAATAAAAGTGTTCTTACATATATTAGTTAAATAAATATCTTCGATAGGCTAATCGCTAGCGTTACCCATTCAGCAAATAAACATTCATATTATCATAGGACGATTCCGGAAGACACGGATATTTTTCTATGTATTCAATAAACCAATACCGGATTGCAAGCAGTGAATACGTTAAACGATACACTACGATAATATACCATACTCGTTAATGGGGGTGTATTTACCCAACCGCATATCTACATCGTGTGCGTATGTGTATGTCCGTACAATATAGACATACGTTTTATCTATTTATTATTTTTATCATAAATAGAGCTTCGTGTCGAATATTATTAATACGCCGATGTTTATTCATGTCGTCATCCAGTGTTCTTTATGACTCATGTCGGATTTTTCCATATTTCCAAGTAAAACGCATATGAACACGTGTAACAAAAACACGAGCGCACATTGCTCCACGCTCCTATTCATTTTACGTTTTCAAAACATGTCACAACACAATGCAAGGTCGTGTTTCAAAAAGAATGCGTAGCCGCAATTACTTCTGTAATGTCACGCACCTGCCGTTGCACAATGCAATGTAAGCAAATGCCTACGTACATAGCTAAACAGACACAATTATGAAAGATGCAAAGAGGAATATATGCACTACGTGAACTAGTGTATAAGTCGACACTTTATAATATGCAAGCATTCTTCATTTTATAATATACTTCGTGTAAAAGGCTATCTCACAGTTTTGAAGGGTTATTTACGGAATGCCGGGAATAACTTACTATCTGTATTAGAGACAATCGCATAAAACTCTAATACAGTGTCACGAAATATCAAGGCATCCCATAAGTTATGTCCGGATTTTAATTCCCTGATATTTAATTGCATTGGATATTTTAATTCAAATCAATTCAATTCAATAAATTTAGCATAAGATACAATAAGCATGTTTCCGTTGCCATGTAAAGAGAGGGTTGTAGAACTTTACATAGAAAAGGATCTGTTACATATCGCTGGAGCCATGCAGCCAGCTTATAAAGATGAACGTCTCAATGAAAGAAGGTGCAGAGGATGGTGCACACGAATCAGAAATGGACATTTTGTTTTTACAGATGAAACCGATCAGAATATTCAGTGGAGTTTGCATCACTTAAAGAAAAGTCAGTATCGCTTTGGAAAATGGGTTAGTCATGAATTGTTCCTAGGCAATCGTAAATCGCAAACTAAAACGATGTGCTCATTTTAATTTGCGATTTACAATCGGCACCAATTTCCACAGTATATTTTAGTAATGTTTTTCATCCTGAGTGATCACGCTCCATTTTGATTCTTCAACTCGTACTTGTTAACCAGTAATTTCAACTCTTCTTTTTTCACGGCTGTTACATAACGAGGACCGTGTTGGAATGGAAAAGTTTTAGCAACACTTTTAAGGGTAAAAGGTGACTCTAGATGGAAGTCGCCAAACCACGTGATTTCCAGGCAGAAATTTTCGAGCTCTTGGCTGGCGAGATTTCAAGCAAGAATAACGTGTCCGGAGTGCGGTCCCCACTGGAGGAGGCCACACACAATGTAACTAGGTGTAGCATACGAGCTATCCATCTATCTATATTCATCTCTTTCTCTCTCTCTCTCTCTCTCTCTCTCTCAAGCGTACAGAAGTAATTTGTCTCTCTAATGTTTTCTGCGAATTTTCTTTCTCTTTGTAATAGATTTTTTTTTATAAACTTCGACGTCCGAGTCGTTTTGTTTACACAGACAAGAAAGAACCTGGGTTCGATGACGATACAGGTTTATGAGGGTTTAAATGTGAAAACATAATACGGTTAGTACTATTTTACTTTACTACCATTCATGAAATGTAAAGGTATAACTATTCTCATGATGTAGGAAGGAATTCTAGACATAATGATATCATTAGAACACCTGAATGGATTGATCAATGACAGCATATCGTTGGTTTAATCGTAGAAGATCCATGAGGTCGATTGCGTGTGTCAGGGTAAACAATCCGAAATGTTTTCCCCCATAACATCACATACAGATATTATGTTACAATTAGATATCGATGTATGTCAGAAAGGTTCAGGTAAATCGCTAAATCAAAGCTAATTTACCCTCGAGACACATAAATGGATGGAGGAAAATGTTTATGATCAAATGGCATCTAACATTGTCCCTCCTAGCTCCTACAATCTCTAACATTTCGGCTTCTATGTATGGAGTGTAGTAACTAAGAGAGGTGAATGAGCATTCTTATAACATTAAATACACTCTAATCTTCAGAATAGTTAGATTAATAATTAATATTTGAAAAGATCTACCTCATCTAAGCACGTGAGAGATGTATACTTAACATAAAATACGTTATAGAAGCCGAAGGGGGATTTAATGTATAAAACCACGGAACAATATATATTATTTGGATTATTCGGACCACTATTCTAATCTTGGATGCTATATGAACAGAACATGGACAGGTGACGTAAGGGATAAAGTGGTGAGTAATAATCAGTTTTAACTTAACCTCACTACAGACAATACTAACTAAGAATAAAATAAAAATGACTTGACACTTCTACCTGATCATGGCCGACAGAGCGGGGAAACTTTACCTCGGTGGATTAAATGAACTGTTCAGTTCGAAATTCCGTATAGATTTCCGAGTTCGATATAAATATCCGCGGGTTAGACAAGATGCACCTGAAAAAGACCGGGGTTACATCGGCCGATACGTTGTGAGAATAAACTCCAAGATGAGAATAGTAGTTCGAATAATCGAAATTATCAATCCTTATCTAAAGCATTTGAAAACATAATACAAAACTATGTTTATTTTCATCTTAAAAAACGTTTTTCAGTAAAAATAAATAAATATTATATTTTGTAAGGATATTAATAACAAACAATTTGAAAACCAAAACATAATGAAATATGAAATGAATGAACTTATTTATTTTTATTTTTTAGGCAAGACTTTTGATAAATATATCATTTTGAAGCAGACATTTCCTATTTTTCTTCATTTGGTTGGTATTTTTCTGTCTTTACGGTAGATTCTCCCCCCCCCCCCCTGTTGATAATACCAACAAAATGTAGAAAAAAAGAAACACATATTGTTTAAAAATGATACATGTATCGAAAGTCTTGCCTGAAAATGTTTTTTTCCATATTTATTTATCTTTTATCGTGTGTTGGTTTTCAAATTTTAATATAAAATATTTATACACAGGGATGCTTCCTAAGATGTGATGAATTTCCTTAAATCAATATCTGTTTCTCAATCATTTTTGTATATGTATATATCTGCCCTTAAATACGTTACGTACACTCACTGGCGTAGCTAGGGGGGGGGGGACGAGGGGGGCGGGCCGCCCCGGGCGGCACACCTGAGGGGGCGGCATTTTGAGAGGGTAAAAATAGAAAGTAGAGAAAAAAATTAAAAAAAACAAAAGTTAACAAAAAATATGAAATTTTATACTATAATTTTATATAATAATAAATTTAAATGAGAACATTTGAAAACCTGAAAATGTTATGAAATGATAAAATCATTTTTATTTACTTTTTTGTCGTTGTTGTTAAAGTCCGAATTTTCGCCAAATAACATGGATGTATCAAGGAGAGAATAGTCCGATGTAGTTTTCTTTTCTTTGTCTTCATAATGTTATTATTAAGAGGGCGAGCCCTCCGAAGAGAAAAAACGTCTTGTATCGGTGCTTTTTTAAATCCGTGTGTGTAATCGCTCGGTTTTCAGAAATTTGTTGTTGTTAATAACGTTTCAACTCTTTTAAAAACAGTTTTAATATATTTTAAACAAATGTATTTATGAATGGCAAATAAGGCTATAAATTTATTTTTTGTGAGAGAATTGTCGCAAGGCATCAAGTCGGTTGAAAATTTACAAACAGATTTTTCGCGCCTTTTTTTCGGCAAAGTTATCAATGACTCTATCAAAATTCACTTCCTCGACAAGTTCCCTCTCTATTGAGAGGATTGCCAAGTCTGTAAGTCTTGTCTGGCTCATTGCTGATCTAAGGTAGTTTTTTATGAGCTTCAGTTTTGAGAAAGAGCGCTCACAGCTAGCAACGCTAATAGCTCTGGTGAGGAAAATTCTCAGCAAGATCACAATATTAGGGACGGAATCCCCAAGTTGGTATCTTTGTATAAAGTTCAAAAGTTCAAGAGGTCCATCGATTTTGTCTTTTTCTGAAGCTTTTACAACATACTGTAACCTCTTCTTTTCAGCAAAGAATTTCTCTTTTTCTATATCTTCGTCAAATCCACCAAGCTGACAATCATAATTATCATCAAGCAGATTTGACGGTATAAAGAAAAGCGTATTTATTTGCAAGATTGTGAACTTGTTGAAATCTGCAAGATATTTCTTCAGTCAATCTGTCTATGACAGACAGCATTTCCCGTCTCAACTCAGTATCAAAACTCAGCGCTGCATCAGTCAATCCTTCCCCATCCATTCGTTTCTTTTTGCGAATACGACGCTCCATGCTTATCCCCATTTCAGAGCAGAGTGTTTTTGACTCGTCTATTGCAGTGTCCACTATCTTTTCTCTATTCTGAAGAAGGAAATCTTTCAACGCCGTCAGCCTGACAGAACTTTGTTGCAGATCCAGCCCTTTTTTTTAAAGATATTTCTGGGCATCATTGATTTCTGGGAGAATAGTTTTCCAAAGGTTCAGAAATAAAAGAAACGGAAACGATAGTACCGAGTTGAGAATTAAAGATGCATCTGATCTTGTGGTTGCATTTTCTCCTTCTTCTGTGAGCTGTTCCAGGGCAATGACGACTTCCAATATTGTTTTTATCACAACATCTACAGCATCTGCTCGACTACTCCATCTAGTATCCACAGTCCGTTTGATACTTAGACCGGTCAACTGAATCAAGATGTCCCAGCGATGTGTAGATGCAGAAAAGAACGAGAATAACCGGTCCAGTGTGCCAACAAATGTAACAGAGTGAACCGCTACTGAAGCTGCATGTACACAAGCCAGATTTAGTGAATGGTTGGTGCATGGCACAAATAGAGCTTTTGGGTTGATTTCAGAGATTCGTTTCTGCACACCCGATCGGTGACCTGCCATAACAGCGGCATTGTCAAATGCCTGGCCAATACAGTCACCAATCTGTATCTCATCATTCTCCAATTCTCTCAAAATGAGTTCAGAAATGTCCTCCGCGCTTTTACCCTTTGTTTCGATGAAGCGGAGAAACGACTCCTCCACCGTCACTTCATTTCTGTCAACTTTCACGTAGCGCAACACCTCACTCATCTGGTCCTTGTGAGATACATCGGGAGTACTATCGAAAATTATACAAAAATACTTGCTTTTCTTTATCTGATCGATAATTTTCTTTCTGACCTGCCTTGCTAAAATGCTCACAAACTCATTTTGAATTTCTGGTGACAGATAAGAAATAGTGAATTTCTTCAGTAGGTTAACTTTAACCAAATGTTCACGGAGTACAGGGTCATATTTAGCCAATAGATTTACCAATTCCAAGAAATTTCCTTTGTTTTCTTGACCCCTTTCATCATTATGGATGTCTTCCCGGTGACCTCGTAGCGCCAGATTCTGCTTGGCGAGAAATCTGATAATGTCCAGCAATCTAGCTAGGATTTCTCGCCACTTCTTTGTTTTTTTCTCAATGATATTTTGCTCAACTTTATCAACTACCTTTCCTTCAGCAAGTCGGATCTCTAGCTCCTTCCAGTCAAGAAACGCCTGAGCATGAGCTGTGCTTGCTTCATGTTCATGTTCATGTACTTTTGGATTTAATTTCCACCAATTCTTGAAACCCACATCAGCAGAAAAACTCGAGAGTCCAATTGAAAATAGTCTGCAGCAGAAGCAAAATAAGGCTTCTCTGGCAGGAGAATACACCATCCAAGTTCGCAAACTTTTCTCACCGTTCCGCAATACCTGATAGAACCAGTTTTTTGTTAGCTTTCTAACGTCGCCTTTTGTTTTTGTCCCTGGTCGCACTATTTCCTTGAATTCATGATCAAGGTGCTGCACAGCCGCAGATCCCTGCCGAACAAGCATAGCGCGAATTTCATTATGCTCAACATTATGGGAGCATTATAATAAATACGTATTTATTTTATAACTATATATGTGCATATATACATATATATGTGCATATACACATATATTTATACGTACATATACATATATACATACATACGTGCATATATACATATATACATATATACACACACATACACATATATAAATACGCATATATACATACATATATATGTATATATATATATATATATATATATATATATATGGCTGGTTTTAATTCTTGAACAAAATTTCCATTAATTGAGAATAAATTGCTTTAATTCATTTCAATCACTAAGTTAAAAAATGCAAGCATTAATTATTTCTGGAGATATACTCAGTGACCGGCTGACCTAACAGGATAGGGCCAAGCCTAGGCTTCGGCCAAGCACCAAAAAAACAAAATGACCTCAGAAAGATTTCATACTTAAAGGGGAACTTTCATATAAATTTTTATCGAATAGGTGCGAAAAGAAAGTTGGATATTTGGGTGTATATACACCGACATCAAAGAGGAAATAACATTAGATGCAAAAGTTTGAATTCATTAATTTTATTACTGTCCAAACGTTTGTTTTTGTAGCATACTTTTTATAACTCCTTGTAAACTTTACAATTGCTAGCTGGGGGATCGGACAAAATCACCCCGGGCAACCCCCACCATCTACTTAAAACAAAAGGAAAACAGATAAAATCTCAAATGAATAAAAAATATTAAAAATCAGTTTTCATATTTTAATTTTAATTTAATTGAATTTAGGAAAATTAGATACCGTAGAACTAATTTTCGCAAGGTATGAAAATTAAGAATAATGTTAACTTAATAATAATGGACCAGTTTTCCTACCTAGCAAAAAATATTCCATGGACGAATTATCCATGGGCGAATTATCCATGGACGAATTTTCCGGGCACCCAAATGCCGGGGGGGCGGCAAATTTTACTACCGCCCCGGGCGGCAAAAGGTCTAGCTACGCCACTGCGTACACTGCATATAGAGACACACAGAATACATATTGCTATAATCTTTCAAATTCCCATGTATTGCGCCCTGCCCATTTCTTCTGAGTTTCCAGATTCATTCAACATGGTTTACTTGTTTTCAACTATATGGGCCATTAGTATTAAACAGAGTTTGTCACGAAAGCCGTTTTCCCCGGCAAAATTAAGACGTCTTATCACTTTCCATACCCTCACAGCATTAAATCTGCCAAGGACTTTATAACTTATATTCGAAACAAAGTAATACACATTTTAGCGAATGATTGTATAAAACACTACGTGCGTTTCTCTTCGTATGTTTACCAGCGAATGTTTACATATTCTCGACACATCGCTGACCCCAACACGCCAGGATGTTTATACGAACATTTTGATAAGAACATCCCAATGGTTTGTCCTTTCTGTCTTCCTGTTTATCATGATGCTGCTTCCCAGGGGAAGAAATTAGGTCTTATCCTGTCCAATCTTTATCTTCAACCCCAACAAACTTCTTGTTTAAAATACATCTACTTTGGCGTCAGAGAGATGATTTTGCTGTGTAAAATGCTACGCTATTAAGGCTCATTTGTCTAAGGATTGGAGAACCAGTTTTATTTTTGTTTTATCTCGGAAAGTTATAAGTAATTTCTTTCCACATTTATTGCTGAATAATTAAATGTTTACTTGACGGACTTTCGTGGCAGCGGAAATAGCAAATCAAACGTGCTTTCCCTTTAAGCGATTGAGAAAAACGAAATCGAATTTTGAATACAAGACAAATGCAAAAGATTGTCTTGATGTTTATTATATAAAACCAAAATGACCTTTCTTTAATCGTTAGTTTATATTACTAAAGAGACGTAAGAGTTTGGATCGCTTCATACTATGCACCTTCCTATTTGACATACTGGCAAGCGTGTTTGCTAATATTTAAGGAGGTAAGGATTCAATCCTCGGTCGAGTCAAACAACCACTCAGAAAATAGTACTTAGTGGCCACTGGCTGAACACTCGGCATTATAAGGTGAGTATCGAGGGTAAGTAGAGTGATCCTTAAAAAGGAGTAGTGCAATCCCCTACGCTTCGGTGTAGTAGCTAATTGCCCTAAACTATGGTCAACCACTTTACGTTTTTATATACTATCAAATAGTATAGTGAAAAATGACGATTTTTATGCGAAGATAATGAAAAAGATCAGAAAATAATGCCCGAGAAGAACAAAAAAACATTTAGAAACGAAATTATACAGAAGAAATCTAGTAAAAAGAATAAACACATGGGCAGTATCACCAATAATATACTCTGGGCCATTCATAGGCTGGTGTAAAGAAGAACTGGGGCAGCTTGACCAGAAGACTAGAATATTAATGAGCATGCAATACGCGCTACACCAAAAAAGACGATACGGACAGACTTTACGTGTGAAGAAACAGAGTGTGAAGAGGACTGGTAAGTTTAGAAGATTTTGTGAAAGACCCAAAAAAGGAGCTGGGGAAATACATACACCAGCTCACAGAACGACTAAACACCGCAGATATCGACACTGTCCTAATGAGACACTCGGGAAACACTGAAACCAGAAACAAAATAAAAGTAAAGAACAGTGGGATGAAAAACAGCTACATGGACGTTTCATAAGAATGACAAAAGTAGAGACGCACGAACACTCCTGGACATAACTAAGAAAACGACACTTGAACAGACAAACGGCATTTATACTGACAGCTGCACAGAACAATGCGATTAGGGCTAACGACAGTAAAGCTAAAATAGATAAACCTACCCAGGAAAACAGTAAATCCAGAGCGTTGAAACAAAGAGACAACGCTGCGAATCACATAATAAGTAAATGCAGCAAACTAGTACAAAAACAATGCAAGAACAGTCACGACTGCACGGGGAAGCAGTACACTGGAAACTATGCTAACAAGGGCATTTCGAATACTCGGGCAAATGGTAAAAACATGAACCAGAGACAATATAGGAAAATGAAAATCACAAAATCCTCTGGGACATAGAGGTTCAAAAAGATAAACTGATACAAGCAAGGGGACCGCATGTCATAATAGTCAACAAGAAAAAAAAATCCTGACAAATCGTAGACTTTGCAATGCCAGCAGCCCACCGAGTGAAGATCTAGAAGACAAAAACACGAAGCAAATACACAAAACTTTCCAGAAAACTGACAGGAATATGGAGCATGAATAACATCAATATAATACCAATAATCGTTGGAGCACTAGCAACAGTCCAAAAACATCTGGAAAAAAAGACTGGGAGAAATTGGAATCAAAGGGATTACTGAGACCATACAAAGGATGGCAATAATTAAAACTGCTGCAATCTTAAATAAAATCTTTGAATGTGGAAACCAACTCGCATGAGCTACAAACGGTAAACATTCACATGGAAGTAACAATGAGAAGAGATCAAAACCACAGTGAAAACACCATTACACGAAATAAGGAACAGAAACCTTAAGAAATCTTATAAACTGCCCCCCCCCCCTATCCAATAAAAGAAAGTGATTGGATCAGTCTCGGCTGATACCACAAAAATAGTCTTGGAGGGCCAAGGAGGATGGAAAGACCGAGGAGAAAGAGAGCACTAACCAAACCTCCACTGGAAGAGTGCGGAGAGTGCTGAGACCTTGGGGGGATTGTTGCCACCCAAATCCCAGAGGAGACCAATGGTTGTTGCCGGCGAAAAATCAATTGTAAGCGGCTTTTGCCATACCGCAATATCATTTTGAGGTACAGGTGGAGAGTACTGGAAATCGTTGGAGGCTTGTAGTCACTCAGACTCCAGGGAACACCCTCGGTGTTTGTCGGTGAGTAATCACTGACGATGACTTATATGATAACTCTTAGTGAGCACAAATTATAATAATAATAATAATAATAATAATAATAATAATAATAATAATAATAATATATTTTATTGCTTGTAATTAATGTCTACACATCTTTTTCATACGAATAAAAGCGTTATTTTACTAAGCCCTGTGTCCTTTAATCGGTGAAAGAGCTGATACCCGTGGTTCCTGGAAACAAGCAGGTATATCGAAATTGTACACCCGATATAGCAACTGTACTACTACTATTGGTAGAAGTATTATTATTATTATTATTATTAGTAGTAGTAGTAGTAGTAGTAGTAGTAGTAGTAGTAGTAGTAGTAGCAGCATTTCGACGTTACTTTGTTAAAGTTGTCAGTCTGATGTTATCCAGAAATCTACGGCATGAAATGTTTTGATGTTTACTTCTTGCGGCGCTGCATTACTCGTTCACTTTTGGATCAAATACCTTCATCTGTTTTATGGAATATTTATTTACATGTTACATGTTACATGTTGTATACATGTTGTATACACACATTGGCATCTGAGTGTATATAAACATGGAAGGGCGGCTACACAAGGAACACACTCCTGTTTTTTTCTCAGCTAAAAAACGGGGTGTTTCCTAATGATCTTGTCTCGGTAGCTTTTTTCTTTGTTGTGTGTTATTTGTCAAATGCACCCAACTCTTGAGTAAACTTACTCAGTGTGAATGATTACGAAGAAGCCATTACGACAAAAAGGAGTGTATGGCATTTAGTATCCGGTTTGCTCCTGTAACATTTGTCAGAATGCTCAAAGGGTAAACGTTTGCACTGTTACTGGTGGAGTATCTATACAACTCAGACATGTTTGTTATTATTAGTAGTAGTAATATTAGAAGCAATAGAAATGTGGTGGTTTGCTATTAGAAGTAGGTTGATGGTCGTGTTAGTCAAGAACAACAATTCTTGCCACCTTTTCAGCTTATGTATATTGAAATGTCCGTGTGTATGTGTGTGTCAGAGAGAGTAAGAGAAAATAATAAGGATAACCCCGTCGTCTACTAGACACCACTCATTTACTTAATCCCCCCCCCCCAAAAAAAAACAAAACAAATGTAAATATAACATATACACCCTTTGATAACAATAATAGATCCTGACTTTATAAATTAATAATAATCGGCCAAACGAGATTGCCGGTCTATAAATAAATTACACTACCCACCATCACCCCGAGTACGAATACGCCATAGAAACAGATAAAATGCAACCTCTATAATCCGCAATAAAGTTATATTTAAATAATACAAAGTTACAATTAATTCCTATGAACTCATATAGACATTCACGGTATATATTGTACTGTCCCCAAAAAGGGACACTTAAGAGAAATCACCGAACGATAAAAGTGGTGATACGGCTTCAATTTTTTCGTAAGTCACCGAGGAATAGAAATGGGTGGTAAAGCCCTTTTCTAAACAGAAATGGTCTACCCGTATTAATAAAACCATGACACATCTCTGGAATATGTAATGTATATATTTTTTAATACACAAGTTGTATATATATATATATATATATATATATGTACTATAACTATTTTGTTAATTATAAAGTGTTTTTCGCTTACAGACCACGTCGTTTTGGGCTCTCTTTCTCTCATCAGTGCATGAGTGCTGGTTGAAGCAGGTCGCATAGGCTCGAACGCAGTTCGCAGATTCAGCCTAGAATCACGGGGCAGACGCTCAGGACCACACGGTGGCGAAAAATCCACACATACAGTAATTAAAATTAGGTTACACTTGCCCGGGAGGCGAGGGAAGCGTCCTGTCGTTTACGGAATTTTCTTATCGCAGTAATTACAAGCTTTTTAATTTCAAACAGGGCTCTACTTTTAAGAATATAACATTTTTAAAGGGTATTTTAACTATAAATCTCTTTTACATATAAAAGTGTTTTTCACCTACAGACGACGTCGTTTCGGGCTCACTTACTCTCATCAGTATACGAGTGGTGGTTGCGGCGATCGCATGGGCTCGAACGCAATTCGCAGATTTAGCCTAGAATCACGGGATTTTGAAAGTTAAATGTCGAATTTAAATTTTATAATTAATTTCTGAATTTATATTTTTTATAAATTTAATCCATAACCTCACATATCTCTCCTTAACACATAATTTAGACGAAACTAATGTAACCTTCAAAACAAATAAACACAGCAGTTAACAAACACTGGCTCACATGATTTGTAAAAAAATATTTTAATATAGTTTAAATCTTAAATCTTAAATTGTGTTCCCCTATTTTTTCTCGACTTTATAAGGCTTCTTTATCCCACATATCTGTCCCTAACCCAAAATTTAGACAATACTAAATTAACACTTCAAAACAAATTACGCATCCAAGCGTGACTGACACGAGGTCACGCATTTTGTCTACCAAGTGACAACATAAGCTGAAGATAACCGGGAGGTCAACACTTTCTTAGCTTTAAAACAAGGGCATTGATGTTGCACTGATCTTCCGTACCAAATAACATAATATACATACAAAACGTAACTTTATATAGAGATATATATTCGGTGATATTATCAATATTATATTATTTTTTAATAGAAACAGGACCAATATCCTAATTGGTCATTATTAATTATTTTTATTATTATTATTATTATTATTATTATTATTATTATTATTATTATTGTTCACGGACAACAACCGGTGGTATTCCCTGGAGTCGTAGTGGCAACAATTCTCCTCAGATGTCTAGTATTTTCTACCTCTTTTCGATGACAACCGCAAATAACTTTGCGGTATCGAAACAGCCGCTTACCATATATTTCTTGCTGGTAAGGACCATTAGTCTACTCTGTGGTGTGGGCGGCAATATGCCTCCCAAAGGTCCCAGAACTCTCTGCACTCATACAGTGGAGGTCTTGTTTGTGCTGTCCCTCCTCGGTCTTCTCAGCCTCCTTGACTCTCTAAAAATATCTTGTGTGGTGACAGCCTAGGGCGGTACTATTTTTGTTAAATGGTTCACTTTTGTCTGGTATCAGCATACATCGGTGTACTTTATTCTGGGTGTGGGGGGCTTATGAAGTGATGTTTCTTGCCGTTTCTGTTCTTTGGTACGTGATGTGGTGTTCTTCATGTGTTTTGTTCTTCCTGTTGTAAATTCTATGTAACTGATTACCCTTCGTTGCTTATGAGGGTTGGTTTCCGCATTCGAGGAGTTTCCTTAATATTGCAGCTGTTTTCATCGTTGCCGTCCTTTTTATGGTCTCAATGTATTATTATTATTAGTAGTAGTATTAATATTATTATTATAATTATTATTTATAATAATAATACAGATAATAAATAGTTGTTGTTGTTGTTGTTGTCATTGTTATAACCAAGGACACGTAACTATACGTAATACAATTGAACTAATTCAATCCAAGCTAGGGGTCATATCTGTTGTTGCAACATTGAATTATAGTGGCACAAAAGGAAGGGCGGTGGTCCTAAAACAGTCAAAGACTACGAAAGAAAATAATGAAATGTGTCAGTCAAAATACACAGACAAAAGGAATTTTATTTGATCTTGTCAAGATGAAATAGCAAAAATAATTCTTAACCCAAAAATTGAAATTGTGACGGAACACCAATCAAAACACTTGTCATTTATATTAAATTAGAAACTGACGATGGCTAAGTGAAAGCGTTGTTGTTTTACACGATTCTCTTTATACACATGTGTGTGTGTATGTGGGCGCGTCTGCGTGCGTAAGGACTCGCCCAGAGATGTTTTGCTGTATCATTTTAGTATGACTAAACATCGCTAGTGTTTCGAGATGAGAGTCAACACCCGATGTTTAGATAGCGGTCGGGGCATCTCATCCTTACGTTGTAACGTTCGCCACAATGTAAGGAAAATGCCCATATTTGTTTAATTACAGACTGTCTAAAGAAATCAATTCGTTTAAGAATAAGAATGCGTCAGACTGTAGCAGACGTTGCTTTCCTTGCTAAAAGACGCACAAATAAATGATTAGCACACACACCAACACACACCCACACCCACATATATATATATATATATATATATATATATTAAAATTGATGCAAAAGTTGTTTCCATTATTTTGTCCATCAACAGTATATAATCACACACACACACACACACACAAACACACACCCACACACATATATATATATATTAACTAATTAATTTATAAATTATCTTTTGTATATATACATATAGATTTTTTAAAATTAATTTATAGATAAATGTTTGCATGCACAAAAGGGAGACATGGGCATGTGTTTCAGGCTATGAGCCGTCATCAGCATGACTAATCCGGGCAGGGATCAAACCCTCGATGTATATGTATAATTATCTACGGATACGTGTTTCGTCGTAATACGAGTCATTGTGACAATATTAACTGGCCCTACGAAAGTCGGCGCCCAGCATACACGGCTAGTATACATTGTAGGATATAATTTAATTTCTTGTTTGAAATAAGAGTATCAATTTATATTGTCAGAGTGACCTATAGACTTCTTATGTAACCATAAACATTAACCAACATTGGACCTCAAATAAACAAATGAGAACTAGCTTGATAAATAACATTTCCCCACTGAAGATAAACAAGTTTATATATCAATTTATATGATCAGTGACCTCAAAACATCTTCAATCTCAGATGGCATTATCAGAATTGAACCTTGTTGTTTCGAACGGGAAAACAGTGGAAATGCAATATACTTATAATTTGGATAAGGATAAACAATTTTCAAGTTTGATTTATATTGTCAGAGTGATCTATAAACATCTTATGTCTCAAATAACATCATCGAAGTTGAACTTTGTTGTTAGATTCACAAGCGATTTCCATATAAAGCAGTTGAAGTTGAGAGAGATAGTCAGTCGGTGATAGAGAGTCGGCGATAAGCACTGGGAGAAGACAAGCCAGTCGGTGATAAGCATTGGGCGGGGACTAGCCAGAGTTACACCAAGCAGACCGTGAATTAATCAATGAGAGAAACGGACATAAGAATCCTTCTCTATTCGTGAAAGATATCACACCTATCGGGATACGTGTGTCCTCGCCCGAACTTAGAACAGCACGCCACTGATAGAAGGATAAATTGTCCATCGGTCCAATTACATACCAGAGTGAACTCAACATTATCTGGCCACTGGCCTAGTGACTCAACAAGTGTATATTTTATTTCATTATTCATTATTAAGAATAATTATTTTCTGAGAAAACCACAGCGGACTTGACTTCTTTCCTTCAACAGTTCTGCATGAATGACTTTTCATTCCACAGAGATCCCGAGTTGCTGATTCCCCCTTAACGGTCACCCACTTATCTAAACAAACACAACGTGGGGGTGGGTGTGATCTTACGAGAGGCCTCTTCAACAACCGCGGCCTTCTTCGGAGCAGCAACTTTTGTACCAACAGGATCACGTGACTAACCAGCCCAGGAGACGTCACAGGTGGGTAAAAGGCACGTCACATCATAAGCGTGGCTGCACCTAGCAAGATTCGAAACCAGGACCTAGAGTCTGAAGCCTGAAGATGTGGCTCAGTTATATATCTTTAGGCTTCAGACTCTGGGGTCCTGGTTTCGAATCTTGCTCGGTGCATACACGCTGATGCGTGTGTCGACGACGAAACACGTATATGTACATAATTATATATATATATATATATATGTGTGTGTGTGTGTGTGTGTGGGAGTGTGTAAGTGTGTGTGTGTAAGTCTGTGTGTGGGTAGTTCTGGATCCGGTAGCGGAGCACAAAAAGACCGTGTCATTAAAATCCTACATTAAAAATACACAAATGTTGGTTTCATTTTTTATCTATGGTGATTGTTGTCCTAAATTAATGGATTCAATTTTGTTTTTGTTTAAGACAGTGAATATTAGTAAGACAAAATTAAATAACAAATCTATCAGATTTCGAAAGAGGGTAGATTGTTAGTACCCGTATGACAGATGCTACTGTAACAAAAGTGGCTGAAATAGTGGCCGTATCGAGATGAACTGTCTCGAAGCTGATGACAGCTATGAAAAAAGGGAAAACATCTGCCGTATAGACAAAATTCTGGAAGAAAGCCGAAGTTGTCTTAAAGATATTGTAGAGCCCTTGTAAGGATTGTGAAGAAAGAGCCGAAAACCACGACACCCAAAATTACAGCAGGACTTAACAGTCATCTGGATGATCCTGTTTCTATAAAAACTGTTCGCCGAGAGCTTCACAAGGCTGGATTTCAAATTATATAACTAGTGATTTTGTTCGTTTGTCTTTCAGCCAGTCACATTTTAAATGTAATAAATATAATGGAAAATACTACCTTTATCTACTGCAATATTCCAATCTAATCTAATCTAAATATGAAGGAATGCGAATTTTTCCTAAGTATATTAACATCAACACATTTAAACTATAAACATATATACTAATATCTAAACTCCGTCAAACAAAACCCGCTTTTCCACATTTGCATATTCATTTTCTTTTTAAATTTCTAATAAATTAATATTCTGTGATATAAATTCATAAGTATTGTCAAATTTTATTATATATTTATAATATGTTCCTCGATAGTAATATTATTATAATTATTAATACAATTAATTAAAGATATTTTCTTTAAAAAAATCAAAGCTGCAAAAGAATGTAGAACTTTTAGTTTTAAGGGAGATCATAACATGAACACTTTCTGCGTTAATGTTAAAAGAACATATACTACACTTTGATCTTAACCAAAAGGCCAAAGAGCAATGAACATTATTCTTTTGCGACTCGACATTTAAAATAAAACTCGATTAAATCGGAATTTATAAGTGTAGTATCGGTTCTGTTGTCATGAAACAGTTTCCCCCGGAATTACCTCCTCCGTTTTTAAGGGGGTAGGAAAATCCTCTAATGTATTACATCCTCATTTATATTTAACACTTAAACATGTTCTTTTAAAATTACTAAATAGTTAAAATTAAAAACTGAACGGACGATATAGATGTTTCTGTTCGCGTTCAATTGTACTATAAATAGTATTTGAATATTTCGCTTATTTCGCTTGATTTTCTCACACATTTCGGATGAACTTTATTAATTATTCTTAAATTGTATTTTTATCCTGATATAAAATTATAATTTATTTTTTCTAAAGACTTTAAAATCGAACTTTAATCTAATTCTGTAATCGCTGGCGGCCATGTTGCAATTTCCTATTATTTTCTTTCGCGCTTGACATCTATAAAAAGTAAATATGTTTGTATTTAATTTTATTGATGAAAAATGTGGTGTCTACGTTTATGTTTACATCTATAAAAAGGAAATAGGTTTTACTTTATTTTATTTATAAAAACTATTGTGGGGTCCGCGTTGACAACCATAAATAAGTTATTTTACTTTTATTTTATTTGTAACAAAAACATTTTAATATTTCGTTTGCTGTAACTACCTATTGTATGTAGTTCAAAATAACATTTGTTTTCATTTTATACTTTTCAGGTGAGACCTCCTACTTGTAATATTGCATAGATTTATATCTATCTTGAACGATATATGTATGCTTGATTAAAGTGTCAACCTGGTAAACTTTAATTTGAGACTTAATAGTATCAACTTCCCTCATCGTTTCTATTTCCTGTTTATACAGGAAATAGAAACGATGAGGGAAGTTGATACTATGGGGATGCGGAACTGCTGTCTATCTGCTTTTGCTTTTTACTCCGTGTCAGATCTCTGTGCTGATGTATATATTTAGTATCAATAACACATATGGTCTCTGAAACTATCGGACACAAACAGGTGGTATGTTAAATTCTTGGAACGCGAGTTGATCGTGTGACTAGTCACATGGATCTATGTTATATATATATATATATATATATATATATATATATATATATATATATATATATATATATATCCATAGACAGCTGTTTCGACTTCTCAGTGTGGCTAGATAAAGCAAATGTATACACACCGATATTTGAAAGCAGAATAGCCATTCCGATCTAATTGTTCTCACCGTCTATATTTGATTCCCGAAGGAAACATTCATGCGGGGATGAAATATTGATGCAACATTGTTGTATAATGGTCATAATTTCAATAGCACTGCATTAATTATAAAATTTATTTTATGGTCCATTTTTTCCTTAGAAAGTTCTTTAGTTTATGCCGATCATATTTATTTACTGGTATTTTCGGGCTGTTTTATTCTCTTACCTGAAATAATAAAGTCTCGAATTTACAATATGCTCACCGGGTTTTCCATGAGCTTGTGTAAATCATGAGGTTCAGATTTTTCTCCTGAGCCCCACTCTTTTATCTTTTCTTCATGCTATTTTTCTACAATTTTGTTATTGTATGTGTACCAACACCATACCCTGGCTTATTTTACAAGTGATCCTGTCACAGAGATAATGTGTATCTATATCATATGGGGGAAAATATTGCACATATTGCACATATTGCAAGTGTAAGAAGTGTGCAATAAAGAATGTTCATCAGTATTTGTTTCAGTTGTTTATAACTCGCAAAACACGCGATCTAGATCTATGGGCACGTATGGAATGTAATCCCTTAGTTATGCCCTCGATTTTCCGAACACCCTGTATAGTGAGAGAGACATAGAGATTAACAGAGAGAGAGAGAGAGTGATTTGAGGTTCACTGACATCATCTTTATTATATTCGAACAATATAGCGATCCTTCGAAGTTTAAAATGGTTGTATTGTCAATCGTCGTTCAAGCGAACTAAAGTGTTTCTAATATAAACGTTTAATGTCGATGTCTAAATTGCATTGAAACGAAGACAGAGACATAACCGAAGGCGTGCGAAGCGCCGCTGTCATTTGTTCCCTTCTTTTTATTTCTCATCGTTGCTTTATTTTCATTTTATTAAAACGTAACATTAAATCGTGATAAAAATAACAGTAAACAATTGGCAAGATATAACTTGAAGAGAGCGTTAAGAATAAGCCAAGCGTTTTATCGTTTCACACAAAATAAAGAGAACCGTATCAGTTACAACCAGAAGAGTAACCTGTATCTATGTTTACCTGGCTGTTTATCTATACATCTATCAAGTGCAACCCCTCCATCTATATATGTATACAACAGTATTAACATCTATCTAGATATATATCATTATATACCCATTTATCTGACTTACTATCAACATATATATATATATATATATATATATATATATATATATATATATATATATATATATATATTTATCTATCTATCTCTGTATCTATTCATCTATCTATCAATCTATCTAAATACAAGAAAGGTGTCTATGGACCGTTCTTCTTTGAAGAGGCAACTATCACTGGTGAATCCTATCTCAACATGCTGGAAGACTGGTTAATGGCTCAGTTGGAACAAGCAGAATCTGATGACTTCATTTTTCAACAAGATGGTGCACCACCACACTGGAGTCTTAGAGTAAGGCAGTTTCTTAACACAAGGCTGCCTGGTAGATGGATTGGGAGATCTGGGCGAGGTGATGACGTTCTCATGCCCTGGCCTCCTAGGTCTCCAGATCTTACCTCGTGATACTTTTTCCTTTGGGGCTTTGTCAAGCAACAAGTCTATGTGCCGCCCCTTCCAAGAGATATTGACGAACTAAAGGCTCGAGTAACGGCAGTTGTGGGAACCATTGACGTCAAGATGCTGGAACGCGTTTGGCAGGAAATAGACTATCGACTAGATGTCTGCCGTGTGACGAATGGTGCTCATATTGAGCAACTTTGAAGATTCCCCACAAAACGTGAAACTTTAATCTTTCCAACGGTACCAATTTCATTTTTCAACTCCTAATAGTTTTTGAGTTATTAAAAATCGTTATGTTCCCAAGACTTTTGAAACACCCTGTATATTCTTATATCTATCTTTAGTTAGCCATCTACCCTCCTCCCTTCCGTATCCTTATATATATATATATATATATATATATATATATATATATATATATATATATATATATATATGCATTTCTAGAGATGAAAGATGACAATAAAAAATTGTAAATATACAATATTTATTAGAACATCAGAAACTCAAGGCAAGGAGCTTCATATCCTTAATCCGTGGATTGTCAAAGATAAACTCTTTTCATCAGAGAATAGAAAAACAACCAACAGCCGTCTAAAAATCAGCTCCTTCACAACAACATTTGAACTCCTAAAACATTTGAGTGTTCTTTTTTAAACATTCATTTCCAATATAAGAGCTGTTTTAATTTTGTCGTTTTTTTACGTGTTTTTTGACGGCGTCTACCCTAAATCTACATTCTCATCTCAACAAAAAAACTCTTTATCTTTTAGTTTTTATTGCGTGTATGAATTTGTTCAAAGTTAAATGTTTCCGATAATATTTACAATTACATTGTCGGTTTGTTTCTATCCTCTGATGAAAAGAGTGTTTCTTTGAAAATCTATAGATTAAGGATATGAAGCTTCTTGCTTTAAACTGCTGATGTCCTAATAAATATGTATCTTTACAATTTTTTATTCTCATCTTTTATCTCTAGAATTGATTGCTCTATTCAATATATTGAGCTTTATATTATCACAATACATTATTATTAAACGATAAGTCAATTATCTTCAATGTAATTCAACATTTAGATATTTATATATATGATTATTTTTATTTATACAGTCATGTACATAATCGTCAATACTAGCATGTCGATGTTATCGATCAACAGCTGCTAGAGACTGAGATCTCATCAGGCGGAATAAACATCTGATCCTTCCCATAAGTCATATTTGCAAGCAATCCTTCGGTTCTTTCAGGATATGACCTAAGGGAAGGATATTTTAATTATGAATGTTTTTTCTTAAAACAACAAACATTTTCTTTCGTTAGCGGTGAAAAAACTTTTTCTTTTTGGGGGTTTCAGTTATAGATATACTGTAGAAATATAAAAAAGCAAACTATAACCTAACTCTTACTTTACTAAAAGTGAAATAGCTTTGTAATTCCAAACTAAAATGCTTGTGAGAAAACCAATCAGAAAAAGTAAATGAGAAAGTCTATGGTATATGTGAACATACTAATAATCGGTATCAGTGACCCGTAAATATCGAAAATACTGGAGATGTGCTTTTGGGTCTGCTGAAACAAAAAAGTATATAAGGCTCAAGGGGGTGGGAAGACAAACATAGCCCGAATGTTTATTTTATACTTTTCTGTTTGCTGTTTTACATTGAGATTGTGGGGTTGTGTTCGCTTATATTTGTCCCAAATATAAACTGCGAATAATGAAATAGTTCAAGGTAGGGTATGGAATGTCTTGATTTAATCTACTTTCTCGGGCAACGCCGGGCCACAGGTAAACTAATATATATATATATATATATATATATATATATATATATATATAGATTTCCTCACGGTATATTACTGATGCGGAAATCTACCGCATCAGTAATATACCGTGCGGAAATCTACACTACTGAAAATCCGAGCGACAGTAAGTTCTATATAGGAAGCACGTCAAGAAGCTTTAAGGATAGGTATTACACGCATAAATTATCCTTTAGAAATAAAAAATACAGTAACACTTCGCTGTCCCGACACTTCTAGAAATTGATAGATAAGAAAAAGAACCCTAAAATTAGATGGAGTATAATAAGGAAAGCAAAAACATGTAGATCACTTACCTCACCCTGTTTCTTATGCCTGGGTGAGAAAATTGAAATTGTAAAATTCAAAGATAGGGAAAAATTACTCAACGTTAGAAACGAAACGAGTTTAAACAGCAAACATTTAAAGGAGCATACACTAAGTAGATTTTTTATCATAAAAAACTCTACTGACTGTTACTTCGTTGTTAGCGGAACACATATTCAATTTTTAATTCTAATCTTATTTTTATTTTTATTTGAATTTTATTTCATTTTATTTTATTTTATTTTATTTTTATTTTTATTTGTATTTTTTATTTCTTATTGTTTTATTTTTTATTGTCTTATTGTTTAATGTTTTATTTATTTTTTATTATTTTATTTTTTATTTTTTATTTATTTATTAATTTTTTTTAAATTTAAAAAATATTTTTTTATTATTTTTTATTTTTCATATTTTTTTAAATTTTTTTTTATTTTATGTTTTATTTTTTATTTTTTTTATTTTTTTATTTTTTTTATTTGTTATTTTTTTACCTTATTCATTTATTTATTTTTTAAATTTTATTTTATTTTAAATTTTATTTTTTTTATTTTTGTTATTTATTTTTTATTTTTTTACCTTTTTATTCCTTATTCTGTTTTTTATCAATTTTGGTTTTGTTTGTTTCTTGTTCTTTGATAACTCTGGTGATGTCTTTATAATACTATCTGGAATATCCAACAACTGCCACATATAATAATGTTCTCAGCGCACACACACAGTAATCGTGTGTGTATGCATACATGTGTGTATGTGTACATGTGTATATGTAATTTGAACTGAAATAGATTGAAGCAAAAATGAATGGTTTTGATCGCTAAAATATGGATGTTTGCATACATTTTAATCTATTTTGATTGCATGCATGTCGGTATTTGTGTGCACATACGCATATGTGTATACGTGGTCTGTGTGCGTATATATAATAGCATTATATATTACAGTATACGTGTATCTGTAATGGTATATACATTTGAAATCGTATGGTTTAGGTATGTATGGATATATATTGGTGAGCATAGTGTGTGTATATGTGTGCATACGTGAGTATGTATAATTGGACTGAAATATATAGGTATGCATGGGTAAAGGTATTTCGACTGATATTCTATATTGTGACAAAGGGTATATTTTCATGTCATTTTATTATTACTTTTATTTTTATTTCGATTTTGATATTCATTTCTTGTGTACGTATACGTTGATTAATGCACATATTTATGTGCACTGGTGTACTTTATATTTGTGTATGTATATGTGTGTATATACATATATATATATACATATATATATATATATATATATGTGTGTGTGTGTGTGTGTGTGTATGTATATATGCATGTATGTGCACTTGTGCGTGTGTATGTTTATGTAAGTATACGTGGTGTGTGTGTGGTATGTATATCTGACTATGAATATACATGTATACATTTGTCGGTATATTTGCATAGTCTTGTTCTTTTATGTATATTCTACTTATGTGCTTGTATATATTAATTTGTGTGTACTTTGCATTAGTATAGATGTACATGTATGGATTTGTATTCGTATATATGTATAGGTGTGAACTGTCGGCGCCTGTATATATGTGTGTGTATGCGTGTGTACGTATGTATGTGTATATGTGTATGTGTATTTGTGTATATATATATATATGTATATACACGTGTATGTGTACATATTGGTATATATATATATATATATATATATATATATATATATATATGTCAGCGTGTGTGTATGTATATATGTGCATATGTGTACGTATTTTTAGGAACTATTTTAGGAACTATTTATACAAAAAGTGTATTGGTGGGTGTATGCGTGTATATCTATGTTACGAATATGCTCATGTACGGTTTGTGTGTATATATATATATATATATATATATATATATATATATATATATATATATATATATATGGGAAGAGAAGGATGAAGGTAATCCGACGTGATGGAAAAATGAAAAAGGAAAACCAAAAAAATGGATGTTTTTTATGTGTACATCAACGTTTCGTCTTTATTTATAAGACTTCATCAGGATGATAATATAGAGAAAAAATCATTCAAGTACAGATACATGTAGGGTAGACATATTGGGAGGAAAAATAAAATGAAATAATGGCCACTACTGGGTGGACGTCCGTACTTGTTGGAGAAATAAAAATGAATGTTGAAGAAAATGAGTGGGGAAAAAATGGAAGGATGGGGTGAGCAAGGACTACTGTGGCAGGTGGTAAGAGAAAGAGGTGGGGATGAGCAGGGGTAAAGTGGATGGCAGAGAGGGAGTGGAGGAAGAGGGGGGAGGGAGGTGGTTGACCAGATGGCTGCGGTCAAGATTGAAGGGGAAAAGTAAGTTGGTATGTTTGTGTATGGGGGGTGTATGCAGGGAAAGGAGGATGGGTAGAGAGGGAGGGGGACTGTGATTTTGGTGGATAGGCGAAAGTTATGGTCTTAGAGAGCGTTTTGAGAAAATGAGGGAATTTAAGAAGGGGTATGGGAGAAAATAGTTGAAAGGGGGAGAGGGAGGATTTGTTGTGATAGGATGTGAAATATTTGAAATATTTGGAAAATGATAGCAATGAGTGAGGGATTGGAGGGGTGGAAGAGGGCGGTGATTGAAAGGGTGGGTATGGAATATTTGAAATATTTGGAACATGAGAAAGTTTATTTGGACTGCAGTGTTAAAAATGTGAGGGAAAAACGGAAAAAGTAAGGAGAAAGTGAAGATTCAAGGAGAAAAAGGAAGGGTGTGAGTAAATGGAAGAGTGTCATAAAGGTTAGAGATGAAAATAAAAGTTATA
>OY744544.1:52590824-52663324 GCA_963556195.1 Sepiola atlantica | reverse complement strand
TGGAAAGTTGGAAATCTTTTACTATAATCAACAGAACGAAAAAAGGATTAAAAACACAAATGCATTATACAATAAATGTCAACAATCATGCGAAAATGTAATGTTCTATCAGTTTCTATCAGTATACTGTTTAGTTTTCGATTTTTTTTATCGATTTTCAAGTCCTGGCTATGGACGAGCCTCCATTTTGAATTTCTTTTCGAGCAGTCAACACCGACTGTTTTGAACAAGAAAACCACCCTTTAAAATAAGTTAAAACATAATTAAAATTATCCAGGCAGGTAGATGAGTAACTTAATTTGCCTTTGCTAACATTTATTTGTTGCACATTTGTTTTTTTAATCCTTTTTTCGTCTGTTGATTATAGTAAAATTTTTTCGAAAAGTGTATATTTAAAGAAGATAAGATTCATCATATAAAAGTTTAATCTTCTTAATGAACTCTCATTATTAAAGATTGGTTACACGTTATTTCCTACGCTATCTGGTTCGGAAGTGGTTGATCATTTTATGTTAAATTTATATAGGAAAGTGATCCTCCACACTAAAGTCTAAAATATTGAGGTTTTTTATTCCTTTTTTGCAGGTATTTTACCAGACTGTTTACATATAATCGCCTAAAAAAAGTAGAATTTTATTTTTATTTTTAGCTAAAATTAAAATACGATGGATTAAACTAAATGATCCAGTAATACCAAGTTTTCTTATTAAAAACAATGTTAGAACAAATAAAAGAAATGCATTTTTTTAGAAAGTCTCGGTTTTATCATGAAGAAGAACACATAACCAAATAATGAATTTATAAAAAAAATCAGTTGAAAATATTTTACGGCGTCGAAAGTATAAACTTTACCAATATACAGATAGACATTTAAAAGATGTTGATAGATTTATTGTAAAATTTTAGTTAACTTACAGTTTCGGGACAAAAAAATATTTTCGTCGGTGTAGCAGGAGAGGAGACACTTGCGAAGATACTACCCTTTGAACAGCAGAAAAAAAACAGTTATATTTTCAAGAGTTAAAGCGATATGTGGTATTATTTCGTTGGGTGGGGAATAATATATAATAATGGGTAGGAGTTAAATGGTTTGAAAACAGATGTATTTAATTGTTATGAAAACAAAAATTTATTTAGTTATTATTACCCTCAAAGATTTTTTAATACCTTTATTTGGAGAAGAAGAAGAAGAAGAAGAAGAAGAAGAGCAGTAAGATTTAGTACACACATTGTCTGTAAATTAAAAGAAAAATTGGCTTATTTATTCAATAAGCAATAAAACACCCTTTTCATTAATACAAAAATGTTCAAATCTATCAGAAAATAACTTCAAAGACATCTATAGACACACTGGCTCATTTGAATACATTTGTCGCCAAATTGTCTGCTGCCCTATCAAAAATGTAACATGTCCACGTGAAAATTTACAGAGAACTTAAAATGTTCTCTTTTCATGTGTAGCTCTCTCGTTCGTTCTCCCTCTCTCCCTGCCTCTCTCCCTTCATCTCTCCCCCTCTCTCTCTCTCCCTATCTCTGCCTATCTCATATACATTTACAATATAGATAAAAAAACAAACTCAAAGATGTTAGCTGAGTATCTTTTCTTTTCCTTTCTATTGCTGAATAAAAAAACTAATGTTTAAAAAAAAAATCAAATAATTTTGGAGCGAGGAGCGGGAGCGATAAAATCACCGCTCTTTAGGGCCAAATGGAGTTGCTCCCGCTCCACTCCCGCTGAATATAAAATGAGCCCTCCTCTCCTTCGCTCCAGTAAAAAGGAGCGTGCTCCTGAGGCGCACTCCTTTTTGGAGGGCTCCTTGAAGCGCTGTAAACAGTTTTTCATGGTAAACAACTGATGATCCCTTAAAATAGTGTTAGAAACAAACTATAATAAGTGTAAAAAATAAATTGACTTACATGAGTGATTTTCCACTGAAAGACTTGGGACTATCAGTTTTTTTTTTTTTTTTTTTTAATATAGTTTTAATGGTTGAAAAGACTATATATATATATATATATATATATATATATATATATATATATATATATATATATAAAGTTAGGTATGCGTACCTGATATATATATATATATATATATATATATATATAATATTTATTTGAGAAGAATGTGTTTCGTTGCCTCAATCATTGAGTTTGGTCAAATTGTGTTAACCAGCTAAACGTCAGTTTACCAAACAAGTTTAATACAAGATTAGTATGTTTCTGCTCTCTCTCTCTCTTTCTCTCTCTCTCTCTCTCTCTCTCTCTCTCTCTCTCTCTCTCTATATATATATATATATATATATATATATATATATATATATATATGTATGTATGTGGTTTGAAAAATGATGAACGGAAAACAGGTTAAAGTGCAAGAGAAAAAGATAAACAAACGATTTGACTGGGTTCGTTCGTGTTGGCGAACGTCTTCAGAAAATGTGAAGATTTAGAAATAATTTTATTTTGAAGGCACACACATTAGATGAGGAAAGGATGATCCGATTGGACCATATGAGAAGACTTTAAGTGACGTTGCAATATGACAAGTTGGTCACACGATGAAAATACATTTTAAGGATGTTATTGTAGAAATACAATGACAAAACAAGTCACTGACAGGTAGCTGAAACACATCGTCCTGTTTATTACACCCTCGCGGTTTTATTAGACGTTTTGGAGAAGTATTATATGTATACATATGTATATATATATATATATATATATATATATATATATATATATATATATATATATATATATACAATGCGTTGTTCTGTTTTTTTTTTAATATCCTTATTATGTTTCTAGTGTGGACTTCTTTATTGTATACAACCACACTTCAACCACGTGATACACACACCATCCATTTAAACACTAACCGTCATAGCATTAAGACGAATTTCTTCGTGGCTGCGACAATGTCCCAATCAAGAAGGATTAAACAGAAAAGTAAACGAAAAAAAAGAAAGACAACATGGCTGTACTTTTGAAAAAGGCCTATTCGCCGAAAGCTCCCAAGTTTTTAGAATAAATGAATAATTTATTTTAAAAACCCAAAAATTACGTTGTGCTGGTTTTTCAAAATATTCTTCTTATATATATATATATATATATATATATTCTTCTTATATATATATATATATATATATATATATATATATATATATATATATATAAATTCCCGAAACAGTTTTTCATGGTAAACAACTGATGATCCCTTAAAATAGTGTTAGAAACAAACTAATATAATAACTGTAAAAAATAAATTGACTTACATGAGTGATTTTCCACTGATAGACTCGGGACTATAAGTTTTTTTTGTTTTTTTTTAATATAGTTTTAATGGGTGAGAAACTTCCGAGACTATATATATATATATATATATATATATATATATATATATATATATGACGTCGGGATGACGTCACAGAGATTGGACATCCGGGTCAAACAACACGTGCCCACAAAAATTCGCAATGGAAATTATTTACCAACTGATGATTTGAATAATACTTATGGCTCGTCGATAGGTCAACATCTCATAAATAATCGCACCTGTGCCTCTAAATTCAGTGTCGACTTATTCTCCATTCTTAGTAAGTCGCACTCCCCTTATCATCTCAAGATCTTAGAAACAATTTATATTAAGTCCTTGAGACCTTCTCTTTGCAAACAAAGAGAAAATCTCCTCGGGCTTAATGTTGTTTCTATTTGACTGAACTTTTTTTTCTTTTTTTTTTACCCCTTTCCCTCGCTATAATTCTCATAGCATCTTTTATATTTTTTATACATTACCTCGATATTTGGCTCTGTTGAGCGAGGTACGAAACCGGTCAGCTGCCCTTTTATCTTTTTAATTTCTTAAATTCATTATGAATAATAAATATTGTCTCTTCAATGCTATTTTAAAGTTTTGTACGACAAAGAAAATATTTAAATATATATATATATATATATATATATATATATATATATATATATATATATATATATATATATATATATATATATGAGGATACAATGGGGATAAAATGATCAGACGTAATGGGAAATTAAACAGTGGATGTGTGGGGGCGGTAGTCTGAATCTACCGTCAATTTTTAAATTAGGAAGGGTAAGAATAAAAAAAAAAGAAAAACCATTATAATTTTTATGAAAATAAAAGCGTGGAGATTATTTTTTTTACTAATTTGAAACGCAAAGTATAATTAAATACAAACATTGTTGTCATAAGGAGAGGGGGACATCATACTTATTAGTCTTAATATTCCCGTGTGAGTGTATTAATTTATTTCTTATTTATTTTATTATTCTTATTTATTATTATTTATTAATTAATTAATACATTTCTTACCATATGTGGACATATATATGGAAGTGGGTTGGGAATAATATAACTCGTTAATTTATGGATGTATGAATGTGTTTATTTGTATTTAGTTATCAACTGTCGGCACAGCTCAGCTGGAACATATTCTGACCCAGACAAACACCCTAGATAAAAATAGATATGGGAAGCTAATGATTCACAGCTATCATCCCATTTATTTCTCACGTTACGTGAAAGATACAGACTACTTATGATAACGGACCTACCAAAACCGTGATTTTCATTTTTCACTCGTTTCGCATCCACAGCAATGCCGAAAGTTCGACAATTTTCTGGCAATTAAAAATTAATGTATATATATATATATATATATATATATATATATATATATATATATATATATATATATATATATATATATATATATGTAAGTATACATTTTTATTTATACACACATTATTGGTTACATATGTGCATACATGTTTCGGTTGCACTTTTCCAAGAAAGTCAACCTCATCAGACCAAGAATTTTTCAGGAATGGATGGATTTGAAGAATTTTCTATCTTAAATAACTCTTTTTTGGGATCTAGCATCTTCTATTTCTAGCATCTACTATTTTTTATGAATTAGTATTGGATTACCTATTTCACTAGCTTGACCTTTTGCCAGTGGTTGCCCCTCCCTTTAAAAAAAATTTTTTTATTACTCTTTATGGCGTGTCCACTGCCTTTTCTTGTCCTCATTTTATTGCTCTCGCTTGTCAGCTTAACAGATTCACTCAAGTATAAATATCCTCTCTATACATCAAGAATCAAACATATATAAACAAATCGAAACACACCTAAATAAACACACAGATAAATAAACGGGCATTAATATACATACACATCTAAACATGTACATCTACACAGATCCACTATCAATCAAGCATATATTCAGAATACATACATTCTTATAAATATATTCTAGATGTATATTCAATAAAAAATAAAGAAATAAGAATATTCTAGAAATAAGAATATTCTAGATATATATTCAATACATACATACGTCTATACAGGCTCAGCATATACAGCTATATACAGCTATATGCCCCTATACACGTATATCTAGATAAATTAATATTAAGAGATGAGAAAAAGGAGTGAACTTTGTAGTGACCAAATAATAATTTGGGAAATTAAAAGTGGTTATGTTTGTACAAAACTTATGCATGCAACTAGAGCATATTCCATCCTTTTTATTTAACAAAGATTCTGATATTTAATGATTACATAAATAAGTCAATATATATATATATATATATATATATATACATACATCCACACACACACACATACACCCCCACACACACACATATATATATATATATACACATATATATATATATATATATATATATATATATATATATATATATGAATATATATATATAATTTACATTGACAAGTCTTAGAAAAAGACCAAAAATATATATGTAGTTTGATAATAAAAATATTTATTCTAATAATAATTATATATATATATATATATATATATATATATATATATATATATATATATATATATATATATATTCGGATTTACTTTGGGGTACAGAATTATATTAGAGCAAATACATGTTTTATCTTTCATTATACGAGGGGGAAAAAAGGGCCAGTCGACCGGTATCGCCCACGCTTCGTAATAATCTTGATAAAATTCTGTACGCCAAAGAAAATCATGAAATATATTAAGACTACGTACAACCAAAGTTTAATGAAGAAATTTTATTCTATTATTTTGATTAAGAGTAAAATAAGGTCTACACAAGAAAACATAATATTACTTCATTCTTGTGTTAGAAATACTGTCTGTCTTTCGTTCATTTTATTTAATAAAAAAGCGAGTTTACATCCTGGGCAAACAAGCGAGTTTATATCTTGGGCATAGAATAGAGAATGCACGTATCCATAATCTCTTGGATTAATTAGCATTAACTCTTCGAAAGATTAAGACCACACTTGTAAAACTATAGCGGTAATCGGTGAGTATTATTTATTCGTTTCTCACAGTATGTTGCAATTATACATGAATGTAACCCTAAAAAACCTAGTACTTTAATTCTAAAAATAAGTTGCAACATTTAATAGATGAACTTAGGTTGCTCGGCAAACTCAGATGTGGGCATAAAGGTCCTAAACCTATCCTCTCATAGGCTGTCTGCAGCGGAACTTATAATACTTGATCATGGATTGGAATGTTGTATTCCACCATCTAGTGTTACACGTGAAGAATTATTTTCAGAATTTGAAATTCAGAATTCTCTAACAGTTACAATTCCACCAATGTTTGGTTAAATGAGTAAAACAGCAGAGTACTGATATAACTAGTGAGATTAGACCCTCCGGCTCTATCCGTCCCAGTCTATATGGATTACCCAAACCGTACAAGGCGAATATCCCATTAAGAGCTATTATTTCTATGGTAGGGTCATCAAAACACAAGGTTGCAAAATGGATCTTTGGTATTTTACAATCAGTATTAGAGCACTATAGTAAATACTGCTTAAAAGATTCATTTTATTTCGCAAGTTACATTCACCAGTCTAAGGTTATTAAGCCATCCATGTGCTAAGAGCACATCAATGGCTTAATGATATTAGTAACCAATTTACTTGTGCCCATATTTTAGAAGTAATAGATATTTCTGCCGATATTTTATATCGTATCCATTTATCGAGCCCTTCTATTCCTGAGAGCACGTTCCATTGAGCTAATAAAATGTGCTTCTACATCTGTAAATTAAGTTTTAGCGACATAATGTACAGGCAAATATATGGTGTTTCTATAGCTCAGTCCTGGAATCGACGATGGCGAACATTTTTGTGGGTTTCTATGAGAAAAATTACTATCTGAACCCATGAAACCGTTAGTCTACTTTCGATATGTAGATGTAACATTTCGCTTTTCGAATAAGTAAACAGAGGTAAATACATTCTTTTTTTATTGAACAATATGTATCCCACATTAACGCGTACTTATGAAGGAGAGTATCAGTTCTCTCTTGCCTTCCACGATGTATTCGTAACGAAAACTACTTCCTGTTATCTTACATCAATTTACCGTAAACCTACGTTTACAGGATTGCATACTCGTTGGGATTCATTTAGTCCAAGAAAACCAACATTTTATTTAATTTGAACCCTAACCCACAGAGCCCTTATAATTTGTCCCAAATAAAATTGGATGGAGAAATAAATTTATCATTAATAATTTGTCCAATAGTGGCTACACTCTGGATGTGATTAAGTTAGTCATCAAAAGGAAAGTAGCCACGTTTTCTTAGATAAAACCCAATACGGTGACTAAATGGCCGATTTATATTCGTTTGCCTTGGTTAGGTGCAGTAAGTGAGAAGTTCGTCACAAACAAATTCGCTCGGCAATAGAAAATTGCTATTTTGCTTCGAACGTGCGTGTTGTGTTCTGTACAAAATCCTTGTTGACGTCCTCTCTTATGCTTATTTCGGTTTGAAATTAATTAAATCAATTTTCAATTAATCGAGAATTTTAAAACTCATGACTGTTAAACCATCTCTAATCGCTATTTTCACTGAATTTAGTTGAAATGGCAGCGGTAAAAGTTGCACGAGTTTATTAATAGGAAAAACTGGCACAAAAGAAAAACACAGATGAAAATGTCCCAATGGGTTTATCAAAATCTTGGATACAATAGGAAAAGGGAAAAAATAAAAGTACTCTCCGAAAAATGAGATTCTACATGTTTAGGCGATTGCTTGTGAACACACTGAAAACAAATACAGTATACGATTAGTTGCGCCTAAAAATTCCACGTAAAATGATCACATGACAATTGTAACTTTTTAGTTCAGTTAACTAAATTTGTTTACCACTAACCCTAAGTCTTACCCGAAAAAGTACAAACCACCCCCCTCCCGAAAAACAATGCATAGTATTTATCTCCCATTGCAAACGAAAATTTGTTAACTGTCCTGAAAAGTTATAATGCCCCGAAAATGGTGGATTATTTTATGTTAAATTTTATGTTAAATTTATATGCAAAATTTATCACCCAATCTGCATTCTGAAATAATTGTTGTTTTTGTCTTTCCGATAAACATATGTAATACAATACATCATTTTTTAAAATGTATATTTCGTTTTTACTACCCGGACTTAGTGTTAGTATTAAAAAGGGCGCGTGTTTTTTTTTTATGTAAAATTAAAAGAATGCTATATTTACAAAGTAACGGAAAAATGTTTAAAAATGAAATTTGAAAAAATTGTCAATAAAAAAAATTATAGACAAATAGTGATTGATAATTGTAAAAAAAACAAATACAATTATTTTTTAAATTTAAGAATAATACTTAGTTGACATTTGTCCGTGTTTGAATTATTTTGGGGTGCTTTTGTCCGGTGTGCTTTTGTCCGGTGGCGTTTTTTCCTACCCCCATAAATTTAATAAAATATTTGTATTTTTAAAGAGGGTTCCGCCCCCATAGCTTCTTAGTTAAAGTAAAGACGGCATTAAGAGATACGGAACCATTTCCATTGTGTTTGTCCAGAAAATTGTATACATATGAATTAAATTTCCGAAAAATAGGATATATTTGAAGTTTTAAGGAATGATGCCCTCATATTCCTTCGTTGGCGTGTACTTAAAGATTCGGGAACACTTCCATTGTCTTCCCCAGTAAATTGTAAATATGAATATACTTTTAGATATCATGTAGATTCTTTAACCTTTCTTTCTGTAGGGAACATATAAACATCAGACATTGAGTCTTATATATAGAGAATATATTTTTTAAAATCTATCTGATATATGTTTATATATACATTCATTTATATATCGATAATATATAATAAATACTAAATAATAAATAAGAATATATATATATATATATATATATATATATATATATATATATATATATATACTTCTCGTCATTCAAATGTTAGCGGGTAAAAAGTTTTCAGTTGGATCTATTTAGAGTATTTAGGGAAATTGAGAAAGAAAATAGCAAATTAGAAATTAAATTTCTACAATGAGACGTTTTTCTTTTTTTTCTTTCGGCTTTCTATACGCATTTATACGTTTTTCTTTTTTTCTTTCGGCTTTCTATACGCATTTATACGTTTGTCTTTATTTCTTTCGGCTTTCTATACACATGTATACGTTTTTCTTTTTTTCTTTCGGCTTTCCATCCGCATTTATACGTTTTTTTTTTCTTTCGGCTTTCTATACGCATTTATACGTTTTTCTTTTTTTCTTATGGCTTTCTATACTCATTTATACGTTTTTCTTGTTTTCTTTCGGCTTTCTATACGCATTTATACGTTTTTCTTTTTTTCAATGTCTTTCTATACGCATTTATACGTTGTTCTTTTTTTCTGTCGGCTTTCTATACGCATTTATAGGTTTTTCTTTTTTTTATCTTTCGGCTTTCTATACGCATTTATAGGTTTTTTTTCTTGCGGCTTTCTATACGCATTTATACGTTTTTCTTTTTTTCTTATGGCTTTCTATACGCATTTATACGTTTTTCTTGTTTTCTTTCGGCTTTCTATACGCATTTATACGTTTTTCTTTTTTTCAATGTCTTTCTATACGCATTTATACGTTGTTCTTTTTTTCTGTCGGCTTTCTATACGCATGTATACGTTTTTCTTGTTTTCTTTCGGCTTTCTATACACATGTATACGTTTTTCTTTATTTCTTTCGGCTTTCTATACGTATTCATACGTGTTTCTTATTTTGTTTCGGCTTTCTATACACATGTATACGTTTTTTTTTTCAATGTCTTTCTATACGCATTTATACGTTTTTCTTTTTTTCTGTCGGCTTTCTATACGCATTTATACGTTTTTTTTTCTTTCGGCTTTCTATACGCATTTATACGTTTTTCTTTTTTTCTTTCGGCTTTCTATACGCATTTATACGTTTTTCTTTTTTTCTGATGGCTTTCTATACGCATTCATATGGTTTTCTTTTTTCTCTCGGCTTTCTATACGCATGTATACATTATTCTTTTTTTCTTATGGCTTTCTATACGCATTTATACGTTTTACTTTTTTTCTTATGGCTTTCTATACGCATTTATACGTTTTTCTTTTGTTTCTTATGGCTTTCTATACGCATTTATACGTTTTTCTTTTTTTCTTATGGCTTTCTATACGAATTTATACGTTTTTCTTTTTTTCTTATGGCTTTCTATACGCATTTATACGTTTTTCTTTTTTTCTTATGGCTTTCTATACGCATTTATACGTTTTTCTTTTTTTCTTATGGCGTTCTATACGCATTTATACGTTTTTCTTTTTTTCTTATGGCTTTCTATACGCATTTATACGTTTTTCTTTTTTTCTTATGGCTTTCTATACGCATTTATACGTTTTTCTTTTTTTCTGATGGCTTTCTATACGCATTTATACGTTTTTCTTTTTTTCTTATGGCTTTTTATACGCATTTATACGTTTTTCTTTTTTTCTTATGGCTTTCTATACGCATTTATACGTTTTTCTTTTTTTCTTATGGCGTTCTATACGCATTTATACGTTTTTCTTTTTTTCTTATGGCTTTCTATACGCATTTATACGTTTTTCTTTTTTTCTTTCGGCTTTCTATACGCATTTATACGTTTTTCTTTTTTTCTTATGGCTTTTTATACGCATTTATACGTTTTTCTTTTTTTCTTATGGCTTTCTATACGCATTTATACGTTTTTCTTTTTTTCTTATGGCGTTCTATACGCATTTATACGTTTTTCTTTTTTTCTTATGGCTTTCTATACGCATTTATACGTTTTTCTTTTTTTCTTATGGCTTTCTATACGCATTTATACGTTTTTCTTTTTTTCTGATGGCTTTCTATACGCATTTATACGTTTTTCTTTTTTTCTTATGGCTTTCTATACGCATTTATACGTTTTTCTTTTTTTCTTATGGCTTTCTATACGCATTTATGCGTTTTTCTTTTTTTCTTATGGCTTTCTATACGCATTTATACGTTTTTCTTTTTTTCTTATGGCTTTCTATACGCATTTATACGTTTTTCTTTTTTTCTTATGGCTACTATACGCATTTATACGTTGGATTTCCTGTATTTTAAACTTCCCAGTTTGAGACGTTTTCTTTTTATTTCTTTTTTTTAATATCACATTTTAAGCAATTATTTAATATGAACATAAGGTCGGACACTGGGGTAGGATAATATTTTCGTAATTTTGGATGGAACGTGTATACTCGTATAAATAAGTGATTTCGAATGTAAGTTTCAAAAATAGACAGGTCCTTCAGCTGGTCAATTTAATTAACGATTACAAGTTGGCTGATGTTTACATTTGAAAGAATTAATAATTCATCAGTTTACATTAGTCTAAACGTTGACTATCATCGCCACAAGACGGAGGCGTCTCACAGCGCGCGTAGGCGTTACTATAAACAGGGCTGTAGATTTTAGGGCCGTCAAAGACGTCTGAAGATGTTGTGCCCCCCTCCCCTTAAAAATAAGGCGCGTCGTTTAACCGTTCTTCTTGCGTGGGTGGGTTCGGGTTGATTTACAGCCGTAAAACAAACAAAACTTCGCAAATAAACAAACCGTAAAAAGAGTTTATCTGAAAATCAGTGAAACCAATAAAAAGATAAACTTAATCTAATTGGCCGACTCGTGTTCTCTGCCAACGCAAAGGAAATCGTCCCAGTGGGAAAAAGAGCGTTTAAATGCTGATGATAGAATAAGCATCGACTTCAGGTTCTGTGTTTAGAAATTTCTTTATTTTTCCCTTATTTTTAATTTTAGTATTTTTTTTTTCAAAAATTTCCAGGATTGTTTATAATTACTTTTATTTTCTAAATGTATGACAATTTTTTTTTATTTTCTTGTAATTTGGCGTAAATCATTAGTTCTTGTAAATGGATTTAGCTCTCTTGGTAGCCAGTAATGCAAACAAATATAAAATATAATTTCCCTTATTTCCGAACGTTGTAGCGTACAGATAATATGTCATATTGTTGTTCAAACAGCCGGATTCCGAGTGGTAGGACAAAAGCCCACCGGACAAAAGCCAACCGGACATACGCCTACCGGACAAAAGCCCACCTGACAAAAGCCCACCAAAATAAGTCAAACACGGACAAAAGCCCACCAACGTAAACAATAAATTAATTATTAAATTAAAAAAATAATATTTTGATATTTATTATTTTTGCAATTATCAATAAGTCTTTGTCTGTAATTTTCTTTTCTTGACAACATTTTTTACATTTCATTTTTAACAATTTTCCGGTTCTTTTTAAATACTGCATTCTTTTAAAGATTGCATCATAAAAAAAATGACGCACCCTTTTTATCACTAACCCCAAGTCCGTGTGGTAAAACGAAAAATACATTTTTTTTAAAATTATGTATAGTATTACCCATCTTTCGCGGGAAGAAAAAACAACAATTATGTAAGATTTAAATTCGGGGATCAGTTTTGCATATAATTTAAACATAAAATGATCCACCATTTCCGGACCATTCTAACTTTTTAGGGCAGTTAATTATTACTGTTTTGCAATGTGATATAAATTCTATGCATTATTTTCCGGGCGGGGTGGGTGGTTTCTACTTTTTAAAGCGATTACGTGTGGTTTTACTACTTTGCCGATCGGACTTAGTGTTAGTGGTAAAAAATGTTAGAATGGCCCGGAAAGGGGGGACATTTTAAGTTAAATTTATATGTGCAACTAATCCCATGCTCTAAATTTAAAGAATAATTGGCTTCTTTTTTTCAGTGTTCACACGTCATCGCATAAAATAGTTAGAATCTTATTTTATTGGGGGGGGGGGTACTTTAATTTTTTCTCTTTACGTATTGTTCTCAAAATTTTGCTAAACTCATTGTGAGATTTTCATCTATATTTTTCTCTTGTACCATCTTTTACTTTTTATTAACTTGTGCTATTTTTACCGGTGCCATTTTAACTAAATTAGGTGAAAAAAAATGCATAGAATTTATCGTTAATCGCAAAAAAAAATGGTTAATCCCCCTAAAAGTTAGAATGGCCCGGAAATCGGGATCATTTTATGTTAAAATTATATGCAAAACTGATCCCCCAATTTTAATCTATTTTTTTTTCTTTTTGAAAAAGTTGAGTAATACATCATTTTTTAAATGTATTTTTCGTTTTACTACCGGACTTAGGGTTAGTAATAAAAAGGGTACGTGTTTTTTATAATGTAATCTGTAAAATAAATGCAGTATATATAAAGTACCGGAAATACGTTTAAACATGAAATTTTTAAAAATGTTGTCACGAAAAAAGAATTGTAGGCAAAGAGTTATTGATAATTGTAAAAAAATAAATATAAAAATATTTTTTTTAATTTAAAAAAAATTATTTATTTTTACGTTGGTGGGCTTTTGTCCGTGTTTGACTTATTTTGCCGTATGTTGGTGGGCTTTTATCCGGTGGTCTTATGTCCGGTGGGCTTTTGTCCGCACACCGGATTCCAAATCTCAACTTAAAAGAATCGAACTGAAGAGCCGAGATGTGTTTTGGGAAGCAAAATTGACTTCATGGTTCGATCCATTTTCTTGTGTCATATTCCATATTAGATGAAGAAGGCACACCCACGACTACCCTGATACGGTATTTATACACTTAGTTGTTACTCATCGGAAAATGAGATCTTTCTAGGAGAACCCAACAAGTTAACATTTTCTGAATTTAATAATACATTGGACATTCAGATCAGTTTTGTTTGGCACAAGGCCGTTCAGTAAATTGCCTTTTAAATTTCATTAGTTTTGCTTTTTATCTCATATTTTGAGTTCTTTGTATACATTTGATAAAAATGCACCTTTTCCCAAACACTGTCTATAAAAACATGTTGTAATGGGCCATACAAAAATACGCACAAGTTGAACAATAAAGCACATAGCTCTCACCGTGTGGCGCCCGTCGATACCTTTCGACATCCCTCACACAAACATAATCACTCTTATAATTGTTATCGTGATTCGGTATTTATATCTTTAATTGTTACTCATCAGAAAGTCAGATGTTTTTTTCCTAAACCGAATGGAGTTATATTTTGTTTACATCTTTTAGTACATTGCATATTGGGATCAACTCAAAAGCCGTTCAACAAATGGCATCCTGTGCTTCATTAGTTCTGTTTTCATCTCAGATATTGAGTTGGTTGTATTCAGCATAAATCATACACACATCTGCACCTTTTCCCAAACACTTTCTACAAGAATGTCTTTAAGCGGGCAATCACAAAATACGTCCAATTTTAGATATCGTTCACCTAGCTCCGAAGGCGGGACGCGAGTCACGTGATCCCCATAGTTATTTCCTTTACATAAGAACGTTCAAGGCGAACAAACATTTGTTGGGTGTTCTCCTTGGAACCTTTCGACATCTTCCCAACAACCATTTATGAAAATTGAACCGAAAACCAAAATATATGTAACTCACTCACGTTTGCAATTATGCACATATATGGGCTATGCACATATATGTGCACACAATCTTCAATTGCGCATCACACATCAAATAAATATCATTATTATAAACTATGCTTGATTGATTCATTACTTTGACGTTCAAGGGAATTTATTTTTTCGTGTCTTCTTTTATATGGTTCGTATTCACTAAATTTAAAGATAACCGTTTTTCTCTCTTCGGATCTCGGGAGATGGACAACCGCCAAGTATTCCTCAGTATACATGACCGTAGTATTTAGATACACGAAGTAGAATTGATAAAAACGAAGGAATGTGTTGGAGTCTGTAATTACAAAGTTGATATCAAATCAGCTTTTACCTGAAAATTAGATAACACCTATGAATAAGTAACAATTTACTGTATTCAGATATCAACACACATCTACATTTACTTCCCTTTAAACCCTTCTTCACATTTCTTCTTTTCGCGAGTTTTCCTTTTAATGCATTCATTTTATGTGCGTTATTTTAGCAAGAAGTCAAAACTTAGGGTTAAAGTCAGGGTTCCAATTGATATAGAAACAAGATGAGAGCGAAGAGAGTTATTTTGAAGCTAATATGAGGTGAAATCCATTCAGTTCTTGAATATCTTCACATAGTCGAACATTGTTAGTTTTGTTTCCGATTACGGATGGCTTGATAAACGTAAAATAAATACGCGCGTATTTCTTAAGATAATTCAGATACGTTTTCTTAAGTCAAAATTATCGTACATGAGGTAAATATTCAAGTGCATACACTGAGAAATTGGGTGTGAGTTTCTATCAAGTTCTTGGCAGAAACGGTATTCCTAAGTTGCGCCCATTAAACATGGGTGCTTAGCGACATAAATCCTAATTATGACAGATCAACGTAAAGCCTATTCAAAACTGAAACTGTAGAGCAAAACGAATATACAATTTCGAACATAACCTTGACAGCCTGAAAGATCGACGAAATGTTATCTCAAATATAAACGTAACATACCAAGGAAAATTAATAAGTTAAATAGTATAGAGTAACTAAATGGTATTTTAAGAATAAAGATGGCAGACTAACGGGTATTCCATTTAAGGTTTAAGTGTGGACGTTTGTGTAACCGATTCACAAAAATATATTTTAAACTTAAGCCTGATAGATTAACAAAAATTCTAATTAATAGTAAGACAAATTAAGGAAAATGTACGCGTGACAGACAGACAGCCGGTGTCTCGTATGTGGATTCTGGCACGTATCTAAAATGCGAATCGTCCGACATCTGCGCGTTTAGTGACAAAAATGCGGTTCAAACAAAAGCGTGACAGTAAACCAGGCTGGCTCTTTTGGTTTTTATAGAAGATCCCGGCCACTAATGAAATATATATATGTTTAATTCACTACCGCCATCAGAAAGAGTGCACACACACGGGATTGATCTACTTGTGCAAATGCTCTCTACAAATGCAGTAACATTCAGTAGCATCTTACGTCGAAATGGCAATGAGCCTTGCTTGCGGTGTACAAAAGTTATATATATATATATATATATATATATATATATATATATATATATATATATATATATATATATGCGCAAACATTATTAAATAACACTGAGTGTGTTTGCTTGATAAGTCCATTCAGTATTTGGGTCAAATTTTTGTATGTAAGTTCCGTGGGGTTTTGTTCCATTTTTAATTTCTTTTTCGCAAGTACTTTCGATTTGATTCGTCAAATTATCATCAGGCGGAGTTAGTTTTGGTGTCTTAACAACAATGTCTTTCTGTTGAGTTATTTTAACCGCTAGTAATATTCGACTTTGAAATGAGCGTCTATAATATTGAGATGTTGCATGAAACCTGGATTACTATCTGAGCGCCTGCAAAATTCTAAAAGTATGATTGCTGCATGGCTAAGAATGTTGTAATGTTACTTACTATGCTAGACGTTTTGAAATGTTGGGACTAGTTTCGTAGTTCACATCATTTATTCGTATATATTAGTAATATATATATATATATATATATATATATATAATATATATATATATATATATATATAATATATATATATATATATATATATATATATAATATATATATATATATATATAATATATATATATATATATATATATAATATATATATATAATATATATATATATATATATATATATATATATATATATATGCGTTAGCGTAGAAGTCAGATTAATGACATTGTTGATAACAGTTGGAAGTCATCTGGCGTTCAGATTTTTAATATTAACGTGAGAACACTTGCCACATAGAGTCACAGTGTAGTTATGTGATATGGTGAAAAGATAAATAACTATATACAAACAGATTGTTTCTCTGTGTCACAGCTCTACAGACGCGTAAGTACGTCCTGTTGAGATTGTAACAAACCGCATTGTAAACAGTTTTACTTCTTACCCAGAGCTGCATAAGCCAAAATTACAAAGTGAAATTTACTTTCTCATATTAGTACTATCAGACGGCTAGAGAGCTCCATTCTATTATGAGGGGCTTTGCATTCTCGCAAGTACTAATCCACGATTTCTCTTACCAGAGTGTTTTACTCATGAGGCAACCCATGATAATATGTGTAACTCACATGCTCGCATATTGTTATAATATGTTAATACTCACATGTTCGCATATTGTTATGATAAAAAAAGATTATTTTAGAAACACATGAAAAGATGCTGATTTTTTATGACAACATCAGCCTCCGAAGATGTAGTTAGTAATTATGGGAAGGTTTTACGACTGACTTGTCCTTTACATTCGTTTCGTATGTGATTCTGTATCACTTTGTTTATCTTTTGCATGTGTCGTTTTATGGGCCTATAACCTGAGGGGTCGACGTTAGTGTGTCGCTTCTTTTACTACCCACTTTTATTGCGCACAGTCGAATTCCGTTTCTGTCTGTTTCAACATCAACGTTTCTGTTTATTAACTGTTCATTTACGACATTCGCCCGACGCGCCAGGAAACGGCAAAAAAAAAACAGAGGAATCGTTTGGTTCTTCTATCTTGTTGCATATCAATACTTTTGGGGGTTATTTAATGTCGAAACGCGATATTTATTGCAGAAAACTCAAACACTGCTGTTTTAGCCATAACTGGCGGACATTTGGTGGTTCATATCTTGTTTATCAGTATTAGTATTGCATATAGAGGGTAGGGAGGAAGGGGTAGGTATGATATGCTTATAATGTCAAGAGTGAGAAAAGAAAACTCAACCACTTTTTTTCACAACTGAAATAGTCCATGAGGTGCAATCCCACGACCTGCTTGTACATATTACTTAATTAGTGGACATTTCGGTGCATATTACAACGCATTTTGGTGACACAGTTCTCGAAATGTTATCCCTGAACAAGGTTGTATAAAGAACGTAACTATAAATTGCTGTCGTGTTGTAATTTTGCAATAGTATTAGTGGTGTATATTAATGGAAGTGGGGTAACTCTCAAGCGGCTTTGACATCACAAAGGAAAATATAAAATTCAATCGCTCTTTCCCACCAAATACAATTTACAGTTTCGTGTGTTTGTTAGGTACAGCCACACGTCTGTTTGTGTGGAAATGTCGGTACATATTACGAAAACATTTTTGTGCCACGGTTCACGAAATGCTATCCCTGGCGAGTATAATATAAATATCATTATATAAGTGATTTCGTCTGTATGTATGTATGTATGTATGTATGTATGTATGTGTACACTTATTATACGGTAGATGGCTGGGATTGGAAGTACATTTGCGCGGGGTTGTCTTTCGTACCTAGACTCGTTTTATAAATGAGTTCATGTATACTGACTGACTTCCTTTAAAAACTGCAAATAAATAAATTAATAAGATATACAGTTTAAATCTACAGACAGAAAACGCAAAACTTGAAATAGAAAAAATGACGGTAATTTTTTATGTGTTATGCTGTTTGAACTGATATTTTTTAATTGATCATCAGTTCAGTTTCTAAATTATTTTGAATGTCTTTTTTTATTATCCATGACCGCCGAAAACAGTTAAGCTTGATGAAGACCAGAATATTCAAAGCTTTAACCGACACATGTCTGCAAATGTGTAGCCAATTGATGTTTTGATAAATATAATGTGCAGATTAGTCGTTCGAGGCTGTAGCAATGCGGTGTAGTTGCCGTAAGGTGGAAAAGTGGAAAAGTGAAAAAGTGGAAAATTCCTTCTCAAATTTCAAATCTCATTTCTAAATATATTTTTTCCATAAGTTATCCCCCTTTGATGACGCATATTACAATAATAACAGCCCACACGTAAATTTAAATTTGAATTGAATAAAGAAAAAGAGAGAAATAAAAAATTAATTAATAAATCGTATAAAATTAAAATATAATAAAATTATAATAATTAGTATATAAATAAGCAAATGTTTATAATATTTTAACTTTAGTTGTATGATTGCTTAATGGAATTTTGACATTTTCTGCGTTCCTACTTCCAATTGTCTGCTGCCGTATTTCGATGTTTTGACACCGTTTTTTTCCCGTTTTTTCGACCCACTCGGTCTTTTATTGTTGTCTTCTGAAAATAAAAGTTTTTCTTTCGAAAATTTAAGATTACCCTTTGCCGAACTGTTACTTACCAGACAGTATTTACTATTTTGATATTTAATCAGTTTCGTGAAATTATTAATAAATCGTTTTGAGTTTCACTTTCTCTCTTCGTTTATTTCTTTTCACTTTTCAACCTTACGGCAACTACACCGCATTGCTACAACCTCGAACGACTAATCTGCACTTATATTTACTAGCAATGCTTCAAGCAAACTACAATCTCCTTTTATATATATATATATATAAATATATATATATATATATATATATATATATATATATATATATATATTGTACATATATTGTATTAGTTTCTGTAGATGTAAATCCGTTGAAACTCAAGTGTTTATAAAAAGTGCTCAATAACAAGTAGAGCTGTTTATAAGTATACATTTTTATTTATCCAAACATTATTGGTTACATATGTGCATACATGCTTCGGTTGCACTCTTCGCAGAAAGTCAACCTCGTCAGACCAAGGATTCAGTATAGGGTAGGGAGGAAGGGATAGGTATGATATGCTTATAATATCAAGAGTGAGAAAACAAAACTCAACTACTTTTTTTCACAACTGAAATAGTCTATAAGGTACACTCCCACGACCTGCTTGTACATATTACTAAATTCTGAATCCTTGGTCTGACGAGGTTGACTTTCTGCGAAGAGTGCAACCGAAACATGTATGCACATATGTAACCAATAATGTTTGTATAAATAAAAAGTTATACATATATATATATATATATTATATTTTTTAATGTGGCCTGATATATATAATTATTTCCACAATCAGACAACAACGCAGCCCACACCCCATGAACGAGACAAAGTCGTAGACTCATGTTTCGACCTCCTTTGGGCTCATCAGTAGAACACATCCGAACTCAGGATTCGAAACCCGAGTCACTTGCATATATATATATATATATATATATATATATATATATATATATATATATATATATATATATATATATATATATATATATGTAATAAAATATGAAACTAAAAGTATACTTTTAGAGAATTGAACCTATAGTTAAATGGTTTAAGCTCAATATACGAGATAGAGCAACTATAAAGATAAATGAAGAAAGAGAGATAATGATGTACGGAAATCTATTTCATCTTCGATTGTTCAATGCAAGGTGTACTCGATAAAAACTTATCATCAGAGAACTTACATAGATGGATATGTTGGCAGGGGAATAGCGAACATTCAAAATTTGAAAAATTTAAGAAACGATACAAAGTAATAGAAAGTAAGAGTGGACGTGTAAAAAGGTTATCAAAATATAGAGTCTGGCCAGTTGGTGAATGTCCGTTGATAAGATGTTCAGTGAAGAAAGATAAAAGATGGTAAAAGGGATTTCGTGGAGACAGCGTTTAAAATGTTCAAATGAAGTAAATCCGATAGAAAGATGTTTAGTTCAACCGTAGATGGGAAGCACTTTTTCGGATGTAATTTGGAGAATTAGGGCCATTTTGTAAGTACTTCCAGTGGACCGAGATTGAACATAGTTTTTAGGAGTTGAGTTTAAAATGTTTAGCAGGTAGTAGGGAATTTCAGTAGAAACTTCAATCGAATCTAGGAAAAGCGAGATTTCTGGTCGGAGACGAAGCCAGTAAAGAGTGGGGAAGGAGTGAGATAAAGGGGAGTGGATGAGGAGGTTTAGTGGATGGAACTATGATTGATGCTGAGAGTAGGGTAGGGAGAGGGTTTGTTTAGTTACAGCTCATCGCTAGTAAGCAGCAATATCATATCAGGCCTGGGCTGGCTTCCGTGGAGTTCGGATGGGGGTTCAATAAGCTAAAAACAGTAGCGTAAGTAAAACAGTTCGGGAGGGGGAGTGTCCCTGTATTTAAACAAATTTTATACAAAATTATATATAATTCAGAAAGTTTAAAGGGATCAATTTGAGAAATTAGGGCTCAAACGATTCGAAATCTGGAATTTACGTGTTTAATCCGGACAATTATAGTACTTCACTGTTTAATGTATAAAGACTTAATATATTTTCCAGTCAGGTAAATATTAGATGCATGATTAAGTAAGATACTTTACTATATAACTGAAATAAGGATTGGCAACAGCGTTACTATGTTTGAACTATTGAGTTATAGTATAAGGATTATGGGGTGGGATTGGGTTTAATTATGTAACCGAAGTGATGACATGGATTATTGAAATTACATATAGACTTTAAGGGGGCAAATGGGACATTAAAGGAGTAACTAAGGAGCGTAGTTTAAAGCTGAGAGTAATGGAATCTATGAGAAATAGATTGTCGGTAGAGCGAAGTGTCCATAGAGTCGATGGATTGTACGCAAGAGGAAGATAAGGAGGCAATGGATAGGTATGTAAGGATGTTAACGAGTAATTGAAAATAGGGATAAGGGATTAGAATATGGAGAAGAAACGATTAAGGATTAGTGAAGTGGAGAATAATTATGTTAGTTCTCAATTTATATTAAGTATTATGGGTTAATAAAGTTATTATGTGCACAGGAGAGGATAGCCTATGTTATTGGGATGATTATTTGTAAGGTTGGAAAAGTTAAGAGTAAAAAAATTTACAAATTATAGAATCTAGGAATTAGTCTAATGTTACAGAGGGGGTTGTTGGCTGGGAGGAGGAGTGTCAGAAGGAGTAATGAAATGCATGTATTTGCATTTTCGTTTGTTCCTTCGTTTTCAGATGAGTTGCTCTTAGCCTTTTGGCTAAGATCAAAGTGTAGTATCTGTTCCGATGGATACTGCACCCCATAGACTGGTATTGTCTTGGCCTTCGGGGCTTGATTTACGCCGGTCTATGAGTCTGTCCTGTGCAGTTCTAGGAGGTCCACTCTCCCAGGCTTCGCCTCCCCTCTTTGGGGAGGAGTAAGTTTATTGCTTACTGCCTGAGGCGCCCCTACCGGGGAATACCGACAGGGCTGCCCAGGCAATTTTTAAACCCCACTTTCCCGACCCGACCTTGGGTCAAATCTTACTTGTGAGGGTAAGATAAAAACTGGCCTTGTGCCTAATTCCTGGAGAGGAGTAAATCAATACTATAGCTATCATAAATGTTTCTAATGTACATAGTTGGCAAAAAGCAAATCCTGGAGTGTAGGCTTTAGACTTTTTAAATATAGACCAATGTAGGGAGCAGGGAGTGTTTTACTGTTAAAGTTGTTTTTATTAAATTGGATAGATATGTGCCTGTTTCATTGTTATTATTGTGTTTGAACGAGTATACATGGTTTGAGATTCGGGTCTTGATGGGAAAGGCACTATCCCCAATATACGTGTGTATTTTGTATGGAGTTTTATTATAGTATTTGTATTATTTATAGTATAGGGAGTAGTTTGAGTTTTGATGCTCAAGTTCTGGGCCAAAGTTAAGTTGGAATTGGTAGCTAGAGAATATAAGAGAATTTGAGGGGTGAGATCGAGGTTATTGCTAGTTAGCGGGGGTTGTTGGTTAGTGCCAGAGGTGCTATTTAGGGTGTCGTTTAGTACAGGGAGTTGAGGATGTAGAGAGCTATAGGGTGAGGGGAGAGTTTGCATGCTGGTGTCAGTTCTCATAATTGCATTTTGGGGTAATTGTTCAACAGTACAAGCGTATATGACGTTACTTTGTACGCAATTGCTATTTAACGGGCATTCTCTGGATTTCTGGCAGTTACAATTATTAGTAGGGGTGCGGGGCAGACTTTTTTCTGTTATACGAGATAGTTATGATTTGCGCTATATTGGACATTGTGGAGTAGGCGTTGTAATAGAGTTGTTATTTAAAATTGTGCCGTGTTTATGCCGGTGCTTGAAAAGCTTATCTAAAGTTTTGAAGAATTCCGTAGCCATATATGTTTTAACATTACATTACTATTCTTTTCTCTTATTTTTTTTTATATGTTCTTAAGGGTCAGATTGTTTGTTTATATTGATAGTTTTGTGATTCTATTTATATATACTTTGGTTTTCTTGTAGTAGTTATTTGCTTTGTATCCTGTATTGCAATGTTGTTTGTAGTTCTACTTAAAGTTTTGTTTTTTTGGATAACAATTTCATTTTTTATTTAATTTGATCATTGTAGCCCGAAATAAGTAGTGCGTTGTTGTAGAAATTGGCATTTTGCTCGAAGATAGATTTATTAGCAGATAGTTTTAAATTATATTAGAAACTGAGGGGACTATTGAATTAATGATAGATTTCAAGTGGTTAGATAGCTTATGTGCGTAGAAGAGGGTTTATGTGTGTGTGTGGTAGGGGCTAAAGGTGTCGGAAATACGGTCTAGTGTTAGGTCAAGGAAATTAGATATTCTTTTCTCAGATTCTACAGTAATAGTTTATCCAAAGTTTTTAAAGAAGTTGTGTAGGTTTTTAATGGTGGTGTTGTATTGCGTCGATCTCTCCCTTGATACAAAAAAATGCATGTCCCTGTATAGCCCACCGTGTAAATGTCGTGAGTAGAATTTTAATTCTCTTAATAAGTACAATCCCACAAAGTCAGTAACCTAAGCAGAGTCCAAGGTCCCCTATAATGATATAGAAATTATTGGGGATACCTTTCCTAGTCAAGTATTTATTGTCAAATTCTAATAAGGATCTTCTGGCCAAATTATTAGTTTGATATCTAAGTATGTGATGTCTGAATTGTATATAGCGAAGATTAATGATTTGTATAGTAGGATAAGAGAAATGGACTGATAATAAGTCGAAAGTGATGACGTTCAAGTTTAAATTATACTTGTCTCTAAGGTTTAGGCACCGATTAGTAATCTCATATATATATATATATATATATATATATATATATATATATATATATATATATATTTATTTAATATTAAAGTGTTTTTCACTTACAGACGACGTCGTTTAAGACCCCTTACCCTCATCAGTGTAAGAGTGGCGGTTGCAAGTTCGCGCCTGGGCTTGAACGTCGTTCGTAGATTCAGACTAGTATCAGCAGACAAACGCTCAGGACCACGCGTTCGCGAGAATTCGACACATACAATAGTAGGAATTAAGATACACTTACCCGGGAGGCGGGGAAAGTGTAATTGTTGTCTACAGTGTTCAACACTCGAGCGGAACTAGCTGATCGCAAATGACAAAACACTTTTCAATTTCACACAGTTCTCTACTTTTAAAACTATATCAACTTTTAAGGGGATTTTAACTATAAATATTAATTTAATATTAAAGTTAAAATCAGCAAGATCACATATGAAACCAGTGATAACATTTTAAAATGCTTTATGTAATGCGAGTTGGTACTGTAATGACATTCAGCGTTGCTGAATTTTAAAAACGCCAACGACTTCCTGGAACAATGCGGAAAACGTTCTATGCGCGTTTCTCCGCCGTCTTTTGAAAATTCTCTTCTTTCTTCAGCTTTTTTGTTCATTTGCAGTTGACACCTGAGGATTATTCAACGAAGAATCGAAAACGTTCGTGGAACCTGAGAAACCTATGGAATATTTTTTTTAGTTTAATACAAAAATAACCATCAGAAAAACAAAAAGATAAAAAAGGTATAATTAAACAGACACATTTTGTTATTTTTTACAATGTTCGCATATATATATATATATATATATATATATATATATATATATATATATATGAAGAGAGAGAGAGAGAGAGAGAGAGAGAGAGAGAGAGACACACACACACACACACACACACACACAGAAAGACTAAGTGTCATTCATTTGTTTATTTTGTTTGGATATTTTTAAACGAAAAGCACTGTACTTTAATGTTAGTTGGAGAATTAGGTCCCCCTTCGCAAATGTGATGTCTCTTTTATATAAAAATAAATTATATATATATATATATATATATATATATATATTGTTGAATATAAGAGTCAACTTATGTCTAGATATCCTTTGGTAGATCTATTCAATAGTCCGAATCAGGATCTTAGTTTCGGAGAGGAATTGCCATAGTTAAGATTTGTCTCCCAAGTACTTTCCAACCTATCCGGTTTGAAAGTACTTGGGAGACAAATCTAAAGTATGGCATATTCATCAGCCAACCCCCCTCCAAAACTAAGATCCTGATTAAGACTATTGAAAAAATCTACCGAAAATCTACCGAAGGATATCTAGACATGAGTTGTCACTTATATTCAGCAATACTTGCCTGCAAGAGAGGATGCCGTCTATATATATATATATATATATATATATATGTATATATATATATACAGAGAGAGAGAGAGAGAGAGAGAGAGAAAGAGAAAGAAAGAGATACCGAGTTGTATAAATAAAGGAGAGAAAGAGAGTTAATAAGTGAAAGATGGAGACGGCGAAGAGAGGGAGAAAAAGGAAATTGATGATCGTTATCAGAAAAGCAACCCAAACAAAAACAAAAAAACGCGCAAAGAAATGCTTCTATGTAAACGCAGTCATGAATGAATTAAACTAACCACAGTAAAGGCATGAACACTCTGTTGCTTTGATTTATTTGTGAGCGAGGGCAGTGGAAAATCGTGGAACGGATAGGTTATAAACTCGTCGGGTGAGGTCGAGGCCGAGATGAAATAGATATTTGATCGTTATCAATTGCCCTCCCCTTGTTTTCGTAACCTTAAATGCTTTAACTGAAACGGCCGAACAAATGAGAAATGGTTCAAAATGAAATCGATACTGAGGAGGTTCTCTTCGTATCTACGGCTGCATCACGTTTGATTATGTTGATTGATATTGCCTTTTATCGAGACAGATTAGCCGTATTAGGACAATGGCTACAAGGAGACAAGAAACAATGAGAACACGGTAAAGAATAAGATAGACAAGAAAGAAGAAACAGAAAAGGGAACGGGAAAGATAAGGAGAGGGAAAGAGAGGATATAAAAAGAACCAGGGCGGATATCCCTTTGATGCGTTCATTCAACATACGCGTGTTTACATACGCATGTATTGACCCATGGAGTTTTAGATTTTAGCTTGACCGACCGACTAGCAGACGTGCAGAGCTTCTTATGGAGTTGTGTGGACGCATCAAAATATACTATTCCGAACTTTAAAGCGACAGAATAATGATAATTATATTTCAAGCTAAAGCGTGACTGATCGACAAAAGGCAATTTCAAACACGTGTGTCATACCGATGGCGTAATATTCTTTAGGTGTACTATTAGTTGGACACTAGTCACAATTGTACCGGCAGCTGGGACCGAATACGTTTAAACTTTTTCAAACGTATTAATGCGAACATGTACACAATAGATGCGAGAGCTTAACCAATTTCATATTCTGAAAATGTATCTATTAAGCCATGACATGCGAGAAATTCTGAAGTATAAAGAAAGACAGAGAAATTAAAAGAGAGAAATAAAAGGCGATATTAATAATTATAATAATAATAACAACAATAATACTATCTAAAATAAACTCCTCGAATGAAGAACCTTATCAACATAAACGACGAACGCCAACGAGAAACATAAAAGTAGCAATAGAAATAATACAACACATGTGAACCCAATGGAACTGAGACCCCCTTTCCCATAAAAGGTGATTGTACCAATCATGTCTGATACTTCACAAAATGGTCATGAGGGATCGAGGAGGGTTGAAAGACCGACAAGAGGGAACATTAACCAGATCTGCATTCGAAGGGAGCAGAGACTTTGGTGCAGCTTATTACCACGCACATCTCATTGAAGACCAACGGTCGTTGCCAGTGACAAATCAAAAGTAAGAGTATGTTATCATAAGGCAGAATCATTTACAAAGGTTATCGAAATAAGTGTTCAGTATTGGAAATCTTGTGCGACTTGTTGTCACACAACCTCCAGGGAACGCCGTCGGTTATTGGCTATGAGCAATCATTGAGTATTACTATTGTGATAACTCCGAGGGAGTAAGTAAAACAACGACATTTTCTGCGACATAGAGATACACACAGACAAACTCATTGGAAAAAGAAGATCGGATTTAACAGTAGTCAGCGAAAATAAAAACAAAGCTTCTAAATAGTAGATTTCGATGTCCCAGAAATGTACAGGGTGAAGCTCGAGGAAGCAGAAAATGTACGCATATACATGCAACTTGCGAGAAATCTGAAATAAATATGGAATATGGGGCATGCGGAGCATTACTGTAATGCCAATAAGTGTAGGAATTTTAGGAACAGCTCTTAATTTACAACATTGTAGTCCAACGGGTGTTGGCAGTGTACAACTCACGACACTGATGCCTATTGACCTTAGTCTTACAAGAACAAGGCTATGCGTATGGGGAAAACAGTCCATAAACCTGCAGTTTTGGAAATGGGGCTACTGGAGTAAGAAGCTGTATTCCAATGCGGTATTCAAAACAACGAATTGATGAATACCACTAGATTAACGAGTTAAACACGTTGGAACATTGAAGCAGGGAATATATAAGACAATTCTGAAGAACACATAGCATTTAAAGAAAAGACTGAGACTAGCAACTTCACATATATGTGAGAGAAAGTCCAGAGAAGAAAGGGTGGGGCAATCAAATTAGAGATACGTGTCTGTACCTTATAAAGAACTCTCAAATGGGATAGAGATTCACCAGCCCAAATATGACAACAGTACTGCATACATAGTCTGATAATAGATTTGTAGATAGAGAATAGCCTCCGGTGTGAGAAACTGTTTCCGGCGATTGGTGGAACCACATTCACAAGAAGCAGAAAGAGCAGTAGATCTAATTTATGAACTCCAAAAGAGATTTGCTGACAAAGAAAGACCAATAAGTTGCAGAGTCGATTGTTCCTAATAAAAGAGTCATCCATGAGAATCTCCGGAAGGAAGTTGCACGCCTACTATTTAAAGACACGATCTGAGTCTTAACATGATTAAATTGAACAAGCCATCTCATACAGCAATCCACAACCGAACCCAGGTGAACTGTGAACTGCATAATTATGTGCTACTGCATCAAGCTAGCATTAAATGAATATACAAATCAACCCGACTGTGCCAACGACTCTACTTTATCAAACGTACATGGGCAAACTAGAGACTCCATTGGAATATAAAATGCATGACATTATATGGGAGATGGAAGTACAAACAGACAGATAGATGCTCCAATAGCTGATGTGATAATAATCAGCGAGAAGGAAATATCTGTCCAACTAGATTTCGTCGCCACAGCTGTTCCTGAAACAGACATAAACAAAATTAAGCAAATACAAACAGTTTGCGAAAAAAAATAGAATTTCATCTGGAATCTAATGTAAACTATGATTATCCCAATAATTGCAGGCACACAAAAGAAAAATAATAATGATAATAGAAACGTAAGGTTATGAAAATATAAAAATACTATTAACATTTACGAGGGGCATCAATAAGGATGCCCCTGACCCACTTCAAGTTGTCTGATCTAAATGAAATTTTGCATGTGTAATAATTTATATCTGTAAATAAAAAGCAGCTCTGAAGTAATTGTGGTTTCTGATTTGCACGTGTTTTAACTGAGTCAGGTGTGAAATAGAACCCAGTTAAGTGTGGCGCAGTAATCCGTCTTTTGTATTTGAAAGGACGCACAGCAAAGGAGACTTTTGATGACATGAAAGAAACTAATGGTGACGATACCTCATGATATGACCTTGTAAAATGCTGATATCATGAATTTAAACATGGCCGGAACTCTGGAAACAGCTCCCAGACCTGGTCGTCCCTCTTTTGCATCTGTCCGTCAAGTTGAGGCTGTCATTTTGGAAGATCGACGCATTATTATTCGCCAAATAGCACAAGAGGTCAAGATTAGTACAAGGTTAGTGGAAACTGTAATTCATGGCCATTTGCATAAGCATAAGGTGTCTGCCAGATGGATTCCCAGGTTGCTCACACCTTTCCAGAAGCAATAACGCGTTCAGTGCTCCAGAATGAATTTGGAGATATGCCAAGAACATGAGTCAAGGTTTTTCCACAGTTTTTTACGCAGGATGAAACTTGCGTCCATAACTATTATCCATGCAGTGGAAGCACTTGGACTCACCACCTCCAAAGAAGGCAATAATACCCCCCTTCGCTTGCAAGGTCATGCATACGGTCTTCTGGGACCAAGACGGAGTAGTGATGCCATATTACCTGGCAAAGGGTACTACAATTACAGGAGTCTATTATGATTCACTTTTGATTAAATTAAAAGAAGCTGTCAAAATCAAGAGGCAGGGCAATATCAGCAAAGGTATTCTCCTCCTGCAGGACAATGCTCTGGTGTGGCTATGAACTCCTCCCCCATCCTCTTACCCTCCTTATGTTACACCCTCTGACTTTCATCTCTTCACAGCCATTGTGATGTTTGGATTTTATTTTTTTAATTGAGAATTATTGGATAAATATGGATTTGTTTTTAAATTCTTTATTGATAAGAACTGATTACATAATGACATAGACAAATATAGAAATTAGAAGATAGCTTGAGAGATAGATAGATAAGTATATAGATATATAGAGAAAGAGGGTAGAAGATGAGATAGATCAATAAATAGGTAAATTGATTTGTCTTTTTCACAAATATATAAATATATACATAAACATAATAAATGAAAATATAAAGAATAATAAAAAGTTTTTGATTAATTACTTAAAGAACACAAATACCCAAACTTTTAACAAAGTATTTGTACTCAGCTGCAATAATTGTGAAACTATTACACCCAAACTTTAAAAAAATGTTCATGTCTTTTTCACAAATATATAAATATATACATAAACATAATTAATGAAAATATAAAGAATAATAACAAAGTTTTTGATTAATTACTTAAAGAACATAAATACCCAAACTTTTAACAAAGTATTTGTACTCAGCTGTAATAATTGTGAAACTATTACACCCCAACTTTTAAAAAATGTTCATGTCATTTTCACAAATATATAAATATATACATAAACATAATTAATGAAAATATAAAGAATAATAACAAAGTTTTTGATTAATTACTTAAAGAACACAAATACCCAAACTTTTAACAAAGTATTTGTACTCAGCTGTAATAATTGTGAAACTATTACACCCCAACTTTTAAAAAATGTTCATGTCATTTTTACAAATGTATAAATATATACATAAACATAATTAATGAAAATATAAAGAATAATAACAAAGTTTTTGATTAATTACTTAAAGAACACAAATACCCAAACTTTTAACAAAGTATTTGTACTCAGCTGTAATAATTGTGAAACTATTACACCCCAACTTTTAAAAAATGTTCATGTCATTTTCACAAATATATAAATATATACATAAACATAATTAATGAAAATATAAAGAATAATAACAAAGTTTTTGATTAATTACTTAAAGAACACAAATACCCAAACTTTTAACAAAGTATTTGTACTCAGCTGTAATAATTGTGAAACTATTACACCCAAACTTTTAAAAAATGTTCATGTATTTTAAACAATAAAGAATTAATTTATTTTCGAGAATCCTGTATATCTGCAAAAAATGTACTCTTTGATCTTGTTAAATGTTGAAACGTAACATAAATTTTAATTAAATAAATATAATGCTTATTTTTCTTTTAAATATAAATGAATTAATTAATTTAATTGAATAATAAAATTTACATTCATAAAATGTTAAATAAAAACGACAAATCTAGAGTTATAACCAGTAAAAATACTTTCAATAATGCAATCATTAATTTTCAGTAATTTCCGTTATTCGAACGCACATTACTGGTTTGGTTTTTCAATTGTAATATTTACTGAATTTAATTTTGTAATTTATTATTACCCACTTTTATCCTCATGGTTTGTCTTAGGCTTTATCGCCAAAATTATATAAATTGAATATTGAGACAGTACTATAAGAATATAATAAACATGATTAACAATTTAAAAATAAAACCTAAAATATACACTGAGATCTTTGAGGAATATATAGCACGGTTGAAACTAACAGCACTACTGGATGTAGGTGTTATGATTTATTTTAATACTTACATATAATGAGGCACAACACGTAATATATAAATATAAATAAAACTTAATATATAAACGTAGATAAATATTAATTTATTTATATTAATTCACACCAATAAATTATTCTATCTTAAATAAACATTATATAAACATGACAGGTTTTAGTAACAAAATGCAATTTAAAAAAAAATGAATAACCTAAGACGATAATACAGTGCACATTTACATAAAGGTTACAGATGAACTGGGGAAGGCTAAAGTGAAGAGAAATCTTTTGTTGATGAAACAAGTTAAAATCATCTAACACCCACCTTATACTCTGGTGTAATTTGTTTTTAAGTAAATATTGAATCGAAAAATTAAATTGTGCTGTTAAAAAGAAAACGGTGGGTCGGAAGAAAAGAGAAAGGAAAAAAATGGGAGGTAAATTCACTTGTGGAAATGTTCTATCAAAAAACAAAAAAACAACAACAACGATACTTTTACCTATCAGAAGAGAACCCACATCCCTGATAAATTTGTTGTATGCCCTGTGAACAAAATTGACATGTGTTCCTGTGATGCATAGATGAGATTTTACTGTGCCATTTTAGATTTTTATCAGATTCAGGTCCATAGAAGTATTCATTCACTTGAAAATCATTGTTAACGTATTTTCTTTTTTTATAGATGTCAAGCATGATAGAAAATAAGAGGAAATTACAAGGTAGCCTCCAACGATTAGAACATTCCATTAAAGTTCGAATTTCAAGTCTTAAAAAAATGAATAAGAATTTTATTTTGGGTTAAAAAATGCAAGTTTAGACTAATTAATAAGTTTTGTCGAAAATGTGTCTGAAAATCTAACGAAATAAGCGGAATATTTAAATCATATGTTGTAAATAAACTGTTCGTTTTGAAAGAAAAAACGCAAAAAAAACATTTTAATTTTTAAAGTTCGTTCACGTAGTCTACATTATTACATTTCGATAAATAACAGTGAAAAACGTAAATTCCTATGAATCAGCAATGTACGACATTTGACCAGCTCGATTTCGTTGTTGGTATTGGTTTAATCAATCATGTGAGAATAATGTACTTGCAGGGGAGGTGGGCTGACAATGTAAAGGTTATTAACATGCACAGTAAAAGTGGTGCTATTGAACTGATAAGGTTCGAACTTGGCATGCCACGTCATCAGTTCACGTCGTATACATTTCATCATGGCAACCTTCCATCAATTAATAGTAATCAAATAACAACAACATAATAATGTGTACATTACATAGTCATGCAAAACATGTATACAGACATACGAGAAATGGTAACCCATTTTTATTTATAAAGGAGAAAATTGCGACAAAGGTGGAAAAAAGTAGAGAGAAAATAATTAAAATGGAGTACTGCTACCATATCTAGGGAGATGCCGCTCAGAGCAATATGTTTTGCCGTGACAGAGTACAAAATTGACTTTGAAATGTAATGAGTTAAGATCGATTCTGTTCTTTACAGCCGATTTCTCACAGAAGAGACGTTGCAAGTATTTCTCTTCTCTATCGTTATTTCTATAGAATATGTTCAACTGAGCTCCAATCTGGGTTTGCTCTTTATAAGATATACACAAGTATATATCGGAAGACATTCACAGCGAGAAATCCTCTTTTTACCACATCTTAAACGAACTCTACCTGCTTCAACTATGTGCCTATCACTAGGAATACTTTTAATGACCAGATTTTTTTTAAGAACACATTACAACGTGAGTGCTTCCCTGCAAAATACAAGATGGTTGTCTTCAAACTCAATGGCAAAAATACTTGTTCACAAACCGATCCCATAGGTATAAAAACTTTTTTATTCTATTCATCGTTTTAAATTCTCTAATAATAGTCTTAAGAATTAAAGTGACACTCCACCAATCTCGTTGACCGATATCCCCGATTGGCTTTCGGCCTTGATAAGTGGTTACGAATTAGTGAAAACGAGATAAAGGAGAAATAACAGTGAAGCGAAAACGATGAGTAAAAATGCAAACGATATACAACAAATATGCGCACGTTGAAAGAACGTCTTATAAAATACTTGTCGTCATATCTTCTTTCATCTTGTAATTTATCGACTGATACTTCCCGTGAAATGTTCCCGGGGAGAAGGGGGCAACGAAAAAGAATATTTATTTTGCATAAATTAGCAATTAAAACATACAAACGTTCCAACCAAGTGATTTCGCTTTCATCATTATGATAAAAAGTACTACATTATTTACGGATGTCCGGTAATAACAGACGGCCTTCTGAATAAGTATGTGTAAGATTGTCAATACTGATAACAAGATGGCCGACCGACGGCAAACTACATCTATTTAGGCTTCGGAATGTTTCAGATAACGATTCGTTATTCGCATTAGTTAAATTTCGGCTGATATAACCTTCGACATTCTCCACGTGCATTTTTTTCGAAGTTAACCTTCTAAAGAAATTTTAAAACATTTAAAGGATGCCACAAGAAGCACTTAATAAAAATCAAGTAAACGTCCTGATCCGTTTTCAAGAGCGAAATGTCCATTTCAAAATTTTGTAAGCAAAGTTCGGAACAGCTAATGAGATCTCAATTTCTAACAGCTGTTTATCGATAACATCGACATGCTACTGTCGCAGATTGCGTACATGTCTGTATAAATAAAAATAATCATATATATATATGATTATTTTTATTTATACAGACATGTACGCAATCTGCGACAGTAGCATGTCATATTTCATATTAGGTACTTTTTACAAGTCCGGTTGAAATTCTTTAGATTTCTATCCTGTGGATGTTTACTTTACCTGGATAACTATATACACACACACACTCTCTCTCTCACACACACACACACACACACACATATATATATATATATATATATATATAGAGAGAGAGAGAGAGAGAGAGAGATCTGTCTGTGTATGTATATATATATATATATATATATATATATATATATATATATATATATATATAAGTAAACATTTTTAATAATAACTACATCCTCTGCTTAATTATACCGTTATACTTTTTTTATTTTCTAATGCTCTATTTTCTGTTCAAATATTTTAAAAAATCCATGTTCCATATGTATCACGAACGTTTTCGATTCTTTGTCGAATCATCATCAGGTGAAATACGCAAATGAACAAAAAAAAACAAGAAAAAAGAGACTTTCAGAAGATTACCGAGAAACGGGTACGTAGAATTCAGTAAGACGCTAAGACAACGTTCTCACACTATTCCAGAATATACCATAACAATTTAAATTTCCCTGGGCCAGAATTAGCGTCACAGGACAAAATTGCATTATGTTACGTATTTTAAAATTTTGGGACTGGTTTCATACGTAATTTTATTAATTGTACATTGTTAGGTTTTGATAAAAGTAGGTTCGAGTATTTTTAATATTTTTTAAATTGGTTTCGTAATGTATTTTTCTAGTGTTATAAACTAAAATTTGTTTAAAATCAGAGGGGCAGATATTTTTTTGTAGATGTTGATAAATGAAGAAAAACTTTACAAGACGCATATGGAAGCAACAGGATAGGACGGTGGTTGTAAAATCAATGTAGCTGTTAACTTTATTATTATTATAGGAGTTACATTCTCCAAAGGGCATAACATTGGTTCTTTCTAATGTTTTAAGAGTTAGTGACGCGTTATTTTCTATTTCAACACAAACCATGACCATTGGAAAATTGAAAAAAAATATATACATAACCATAATAATTCTGTTATTTCTAACAATGTTTTTGAAATGAAAAACTACTGCCTAAATACACGCACAATATATATATATATATATATATATATATATATATATATATATATATATATATATATATATATATATATATATAATCCTAAGCAACGCCGGGTAAGGTCAGCTAGTGATATATAAATATTATTAGGCAACGCCGAATCTAGACAGCCAGTGATATATATATATATATATATATATATATATATATATATGTATAAATTTTTTTTTATTTTTTAAGAATATGCAGACGACCGCATTTGTTTTTTTTTAATTCGCTCTTAATTGGCGGTGTCATCAATCTTTGTGTATATATATATATATATATATATATATATATATATATATATTTTAATTCATTAATTTATAAACTATTTTTTGTATATATAAATTTCTGGAATTCATTTATATATATATATATATATATATATATATATATATATATATATATATATGTATATATATATATATATTCCTAGGCAACAAGAGTCAGAATATCTAGTGACATATCTAAATAGTATTTAGTTCTATTAGAAATTAACATTTACTATTAAATTTCAGAGAATTAAACTCCAGACAGGAGTTATGTGTTGGATGTATATTTTAGAAAGAAAAAATGCAGAGTGAACACAACGCGAGCTGAACTAAATTGAATACACTATTTGAAATGCGTAAGTTGTTCTGCCCGTCTGTCAACTAATGTGGTACTGTGGATTCTGTTGAGAAATAAGGAATGAACTTCGGAAACCAAACCTTTATCTTATCAACGGGGTAATTTTTCCTATTCTGTCAGCCATCGATGTTAGTTTATGTAATTCTTGGTTAATAGCGCCTATAGTAAGGATTGAACCCTCAACCTTCAGAAGACTCACTTAAAACTAATTGGTAATAAAGGCTATTAACAGTTTAGTTATACATACATGCCGAAACTCTAGCATGAATTTCAGATGCATTAAATCAAATCTTGTCTACTTATTACTATAAAATTATTTCATTTCTTTTACAGTGCCTCATATTGCCATTTTATTAACAAAAGCACTGCAAAGTGAAACGATACGGAGAGCAGTGAGAAAGAAATAAGCACACGATAAAAGCAAAAAGGGGAAAAGATCAGCTACACGAACAATTTATAACAGTAACTAAAGAAATAGCGCGCGAACACACGTTAAAATGAAAACGAGAATGACACTTAAACATAAACCAAAATCGATACTGACAACCGCACAAAACAACGAAATAATAACTAACTACACAAGTAAAACTATAACAAAAACAGTAAGTGTTGACTTTCTGACAAAAGTGACGAAACGCTTACTAGCATAATAAGTGAATGCAGCAAACTCACGTTCCAAATATACAAACACAGATATGACTGCATTGCGAAGAATAGAAATAGAACACGGTATAGAAAGAACATCACACAAATCCGAGAAACTGACACTCTCAGGTGGAAAATAAATCCATAATCTGCCACCCCCTACAAGAGAAAACCATCGGCCATTATTCGAGAGAGTTAAATGGTAAACGCCCGTTGCCATACTATCAAGTGATTTGCAACAGTGGGCGAAAGACGCGGAGAGTACGTGGAAATCTAGAGAGACTTGCCACTAAGACTTCAAGAAACACCACCGTTTGTTGGCAGTGGACGATCGTGAAAATGACTCGTGTGAGCACTCCTCGTGAGTAAATAATAATAATTCTATAGAAACGACTAGGAGATATTGAAATTGAAGTAAAGACTGACATCATACGAACTATAACATTTATGACAACAACCGGCATATTAGGAAAAGTCATCGGTTCGGAATACAACTAACATAGTCAAACAGCACCGATCAAACTCTCGAGAAGTTTAAAAAGAATATCAGTACATTAACACCACTAAACAGATACATCAAACACATTTTAATACAAGCCCAAAGGAATATAAATTGGCACGGTCATTATATAAGAGGCATTTCATAATCTGACACGACAAACACAAAACGCGGTGACACACACCTAGCTGTGTACTATCAACAGTCGCAGTGAAGGGTCTAATAGGATTGAAAGACCGAAGAGTTAGAGCTCTACTCAAAAGGCAAAGAGTATACTGGAATCCTGAACAAGCTTATTGTAAGTCAATTTCAAGATAAAAGTGATCATCAGTTAAAAGCAATAATTAAATTATAAACATTTTTTGGGTGAACACAGGGATTTTCAATCATGAAGTAAAGGATCAGAGAGTTCTGAACATATATGGAGACCTCTTAGTACTTGAACTACAAGAAACATCATTTTTTTCTAGTGATCGATCACTGATAATCGACATGTATGAGAACTCCTAATGAGTATTATCATTATTATTACTTACTCACAAGGAGTTCCCACACAGGTCATCATTAGTGATTTACCACTGATAATAACGAGTGGTGTTTCCTGAAGTCTGAGTGGGAACACGTCTCCGCTGACGTCAAGTACTCTCTGCCTTCCCCGATAAGCATTAATATATATATATATTTATAGACTTTATGTTATGGCAATAGCCGCCCACCATTGAGTTATCGTTGGCAAAGACGATTGGTCTTCTCTGGTATTTGAGTGGCAATAAACCTCCCCAAGGTTTCAGTACTCTCCGCACTCTTTCAGTGGAGGTATTGTCAGTGCTTCCTTCTTCGGTCCTTTCATCTGATCATTATTTAAATCAGTGTATAACTAATATACAGTGATATCTTCAGAGACCACCAGAAAACAAATACAAATTAAAAATTCATAGAATCCGTTTCTTATTGTTTTGTGAATTGTTCTGAACTCTTGTGTTTTATTTCATGCTGATATTATTTTCAATGAACATCGTTCAGAAACGCTTCAGTGACGGTCGAAATTTGCTCTGCAAAAGTAGTCGATTTTTAAGGGGGATGTTTTCTACATTAAAGTTATAGACAGAATCGTTTCCATGTATATAACATTTAGTTTTTTTTATCGCATCAGAATTTCAACCGTAAAATACGATGTTATGGAATTACGTGCACACGTTTGTAAAAATATGTGTTAAGGGTGGGTGTCCACAGTAAGTAAGAAATATTCAGCAGATATATATATATATATATATATATATATATATATATATATATATATATATATATATATATATATCAATTTGTATAATCGTAAAATAATAGAAAATGTAGCATGATTTGTTATGGTTAGCCAATCAGATAAGTCGACAAACGTAAAAATTCTCAAGATTTGAACACATTAGCTTTCAGTCTTTAGTCTTCAGATTAATGGCGAGGGCATCCACGATCGAAGAGAATGAAGTACAGACAACTAAGAAGATAGTTCCACCAAATTAACACTTTAAAGAACAAAAATACATAAAGAAAACACGAAAATCTTCAATTCAGAATTATACTTAGTTCGATTCATCAATGTGTCCTCAACAAAACAGCAAAACTTATTATTGTGACACAAATACTCCCCCCACCGAAAAAACATGTGTTATATTGAATTACAAGTTCTGGTTTTCTGGTTGCCGACCGGATCCAATAATTACGCAAGTCTCCGACTAAGTTTCGTAAACACCGAAGTTCTGTTGATTCTTTAAAGATAGCGTGGGTGCAGAATGATTGACATTGCAATCAATCGAATCGCATGCAGTCTTTGCAGCATAAGGCCACAAGTTGATATGAAAACGTATTTATGCAAATACGTGCTAATCATACAATCTCTAATCCGCGAGTGTGCGTGACTGACCTCACAATTGCTTCAGCAAACATACTACGCTTCGCGCGATTTCGTATAAACATTTTTAAAAAACGTTTATTCACACCAAACAAGGCACACTGCAACTGAAACTTAAGGAGTTGCTGTGAATTATGGGCAAGATTTATAGGGTCAGCCTACGTGAAGATTAATAGGGTCATCCTACGTGAAGATTTATAGGGTCATCCTACGTGAAGATTAATAGGGTAATCCTACATCAAGATTTATAGGGTCATCCTACGTGAAGATTTATAGGGTCATCCTACGTGCAGATTTATAGGGTCATCCTACGTGAAGATTTATAGGGTCATCCTACGTGAAGATTTATAGGGTCATCCTACGTGAAGATTAATAGGGTCATCCTACGTGAAGATTAATAGGGTCATCCTACGTGAAGATTAATAGGGTCATCCTACGTGAAGAATTGTGTAGCGAGATATTTTTTTACATTACATTTACATTTGGCGTGTTTGTACATTAAGTGAAACAGGGGGCAGAGAAAGAATTCTAAAAGCAAGCGGTTCGAGGAAAGAAGCTATTAGAAGAGAAAGCCCCCGGGATCTTGGATGATCTACACATGAGGGTGGGATTTTTCTGCTTGCTGGGTTGGTCGGGGTATTGCTGTTGAGAGGCCACGACTGTAGCATATCCGTGGAAGCACATTCATCGCGAAGGAAATTTTAGTTAGTTGACCATTAACGAATAGTCATTTTGCTTCATTCTTCAATATGAAAACATAGAGAACGGACTCTTTTTTGTCCTGAATAAAATCGACCTTATCAACGCAACGGTTGAAACATATTCTGGGTCTGTAGCCATGGTATATTTATATGAATAAAACTTTTATTATATAAATATATATATATATATATTTATTTATTTATTTATACATATATATATATATAAAGCTGAGTTGATCAATGCTTATTTCCATAATTTTTTTACCTATATTTCATCACGCAAGGTATGTTTTTGTAAAGTCTATTTTCATTTTACTAATTAACCGTAATTCGCAATTTACTCTCGAAGCATCTCTTAATATATTAATGTCTGTTACTCTTACCTTCTCTCCCTCTCTGTTGTTTGACACCCCCGCTCTTATTTCTTACAGTACCTATCACTTTTCCTACTGTATCTTCCCCCCTCTCTCTCTATTTCTCTCTCTCTATCTGTTTTAAGCATAAAATGTAATACACTCAGTAGATTACCGAAGATTGGAATACTTCATTATTAACAGTAGAGAATATTATCACTATAGTAATAGTATAGTAACACAGACTTAAGGTTGCCAGAATGATAACAAGAGTTCCCTGGTAAACAAAAAATTAAAAATGAATATTACCTTCTTTTGTTGTTATTAATACAGAACTCTTGACATAAGGAAAAGAGAGAGAGAGTGTATGTGAGAGAAACAACAAAAGAAGGTAATATTCATTTTTAATTTTTTGTTAACCAGGGAACTCTTGTTATCATTCTGGCAACCTTAAGTCTGTGTTGTCCCTTGTCAGATAATTGTTTGTCTAAATAATGTGTTGTTCGTTTGATTCTAGGAATCCATTCTCTCGGGTCTTAATTAATCTTCGGGGGGGGGGGTCACATTTTTTCTATTATATACATGTATATAATAGAATTATTTTTTTCTTAAGGTTGTGCGTCTATATGTGTGTGTTGGATCTCAAAAGTTTCCTATGACATCTTTAGGGCAATTCACAATAATGTAGGATCGTTCGTAGAAAACTTCACGTATAAGTGAACGGACACCCAAACATATGGAACGACGTGTTTCTTTCGCACATCTTTCTTTTCCCTATTCTCTTTTGCACGGCCTTTTTGATTAAGGGTAAATGCAAGAACCCCTTTCCCCTTCTACAATGTAGGACTCGAGGCCAGGGTTTTGTGCAGACAGGTCAGTTCAATATGGATACAGGAATAAAGGCTCTTCTTTTTGCCTTTTTGCTCGAGGCACATTCTAAAACGGTGGCTATTTAACGAAAAGGGAACGGAAATAGCATTGTTGGTCCAGTTAAATAAATACGTGCTGTAATCGCCGTCATAAGAAGGTGAAGGTTAGATTACCATTAAAAAGAATCGCTAGCAAAAGTAGCGTAGAAAAAGACAGATTACCGTATCCCATACCCTTTCACATACATTTTCGCCTATCATTGATCCTTGTCTGATCTGGCCATTAGTTGAAGTAAACACGAAGACAAAGGAAATATTCTTGCCATACTTTCAAGTAGACATTCGCCTTTATTCTGATTTTTCAATTAATAGTATGTATATATATATATATATATATATATATATATATATATATATATATATATATAATACATGATTGTGGTTTTCTACGCTTACTCCGAAAATAGAATATATCTCGTCTTCCTTAATCAGATCAACATTTTAAAAAAAATCTAAGCACATACCAGAAATTCCTGTATTCCGATATATTAGTAACACATTTTTTACTAATTTATTTACAAAACTTTATAGATACTAGAAAAATGTGAGCCGTTGGATAACCCATTGTGATCGGATTATATTGTTGAGAACAGGTTTATCCAGCTAAATAAAAAAATAAAAAAACACAATTCAAAATTAGCCCATTTCTTATCGCTATATTCCTCTCTCTTTCTCTCTGTGTGTCTCTTTCTCTCCCTTTTTTCCAGTTGCAGGTAAAAAAGTAATCCTACTTGCGACGGTATTACCTTATGTTTATAATGGACTATTCTACACAGGATTTTTAAAGTTAATGTTATTACCTTATGTTTATAATGGACTATTCTACACAGGATTGTTAAAGTTAATGTTATTACCTTATGTTTATAATGGACTATTCTACACAGGATTTTTAAAGTTAATGTTATTACCTTATGTTTATAATGGACTATTCTACACAGGATTTCTAAAGTTAATGTTATTACCTTATGTTTATAATGGACTATTCTACACAGGATTTTTAAAGTTAATGTTATTACCTTATGTTTATAATGGACTATTCTACACAGGATTTTTAAAGTTAATGTTATTACCTTTATTTTCAAAATACAGACTGAGGGAGAGGGTTAAAACGAAGCGAAAGCAAGAGTAATATATAATTGATAAGATAAAGTGAAGGCCAAACTACGTACAGTTATTGACTGACTGTTTGTAAGAGATGGGTCACATGATGAGTAGATTGCGAAATACGGTTGATTAGAACAATTAAATGGAATTTTTAAAACATGAATTACTCCTAAAGTAACGAATAGTTAAAGAGGTATTTTGTGAGATTACAAAATATACGAAACACCTTAGAGGAAACACTAGAATTAGAAAAACACACTTTAATTACCTTAGCATTAGTATAATTAATTTATCATTCGAGACAGTACAGTACTCAAAATAAGCTACTCTGTGATGTTTGATTCAAACGTAAGAATTACAGGCATCTGTTTTTGAGAAAATTTTGCATTTTTGCTCAAGTCTGGGCCTATCGCGTGCCCACTGCATATGTAATTCGTATGTTTCTCACACTTTCGGGCAACAAATCAGAAATCTTAAACGAAATAGAAAAAATAATTGTATGTAAAGTTCTCATAACCAGCTAGGGCAAAAAATTAAAAATACACTCTTAGATGATAGCGTTATTTGGTAAAATATATATGCGAGCCCACAACCAAGCATATTTTATAAACATCTTAAGAGAAAAATTCTAGTCTAGAATATTATGTATTTAATTATGCTATGTAATTAAGAATATATTATATTTAACGAAATGATTATTACTAACTTATCACATAATACACTTTCTGCTTAGAGTTACTAAGAAGTACTAATTCTACTGCATCGCCCTGGAACAGTTGGCACGCGACATTAACTTCCAGGTTTACACAATAGTCAGTAGCAGAATATCGTTAGTTATAGTCGATTTCATTATTTAGAGATTAAAGTCCAAACTTCTAATATATTACCCATCTGTTGTGTCTCAGGTGTGAAGGCATTCTCGCGGTACCTTTGTTGTCATACATACATATTCATAAAGAAAGAGACGAAGGTGATGTTCACATTAAGCATATATCCATTTCTATGATTTAAATCAGCTTCCGGTCTATCTGCCGGAGTACGAGTCTAAGCCCCTGTATTTATCAAGAACTTGTATTTAGCATGGATAAGTATCACTTACATCCAAGTAAAAACTGGCTTTAATTTCCGAGAAATTGGGATCAAATCGAAATTTCTCGGAAATTAAAGCCACTACTTAAAAAACTAAGGACACTACCTAAAAACTCACCATCGCCTTTCTACTATGTATGAAGAGCTGTTCTGAAAGACAGCATATGAACGGAAATCATCTTGCATTGTAGAATAAAGTGAAACTTATAGACAGAAATGAAAAGTGGAGGTTAAGACGTCTTCACATGACTAAGCCAACCAACCAACCAACCATATACATTAGATGTGAGGCCAGACTGAAACCCCCTCAATAACACCGTAAAATTTATACAATCTGGGAACTCGTATATATCAAACGTTACGTGTCACTAATAAGCCGTTTGTAACTTTAGATTGGGGATTCTGAACCAGCCAGATAGGCAGTCGTCGTCTCGCTGACAAAAATAGGTGTAGACCTGCTGACACGTTGTAAGTAGTCGGCTAAACGTGTAGTAGCGATTATCTATAGTATTGGAAGTAGCAGTCCTTTTAGAGATGTTGCTGTTTTTCTTTTTTGTTGTTGCAGTAATGGGCGAGATTAAAAAGAACAACAATACGTTTACCATGAGGTTTCGGAATTTTAAAATTAAGATTGATAATTTTTATTTTTGATTAGTAGGACTATTGTTCTAAACTTGGATATTATTCTCACAACGTTTCGGCCGATGTAATATCCGATGTTCTTCAGATACACTTTGTCGCACTCGGGAATATGTACGGAATCTCGAACGGGGCCCTTTGTTTTATACACGGGGTAGCTTGCTCTCGTTCCGAAGCCATGACCGGCTAGAAGTCTTAAATAATTCGTAATTATATTCTTAGTACCGCCCGCATTGAGGATTGAGCTCTCAACCTCGAGAGGGCTGTCATTTAATCTTATAATTACAATAGCTACGACCGGGTAGAACTTTTACTTAATCGTGATTGTAATCTCAGTATTGTCCACACTAAGGATATAATCTTAAACCCCCAAAATCCGTACAGATTCCCGAGTTCGACAAAATGAACCGGAGAAGGGCAGAGGTTAAATCAGCCGAACCGTTGTGAGAATAGCATCCATTATTAGAACAATAGTTCGATTAATCCAAATTATACAAATAACCCGACAATTTGCCCTTGGTTGCATCTGCTTGATTTATTTGGTTTTTATTTTTACGGCAAATGCATTTAGACGAATGTGTACTTTCTGCCACTTGTTTAGGAGTTGTAAAAGAGCCATGAAATAGATATCCGTGCACTTTGACGTCCAACGCCTAAGGATCTATCTCATCGTTTTGCCACGTCAGCCTAATCTCTAATTTCACCTCTAATGAAAAATTCTCGTTTTATGCTAAATCTGCTTTACGTAGTTAATTTTCGAGTGTAACATAATTTTCAGCCACCTACATCCAATCTTGTTTGATCTCTACCAAACTTCTGCCAAGATATTGTTGTCAAGTGAAATGCAACACACTTATTTTCACTCCTTTTTCTTTTCTATCATGAAATAAAAAATATATCTTCCGGATTAGGCAAGAAAAAATATTTAAAGACAATTTATCTTCTTTAGAATATTCTCACCCACTTAACTAGGATAAATATTTGGCAGTCATTATTCATTCGTCTGCTTAAAATTTATGGTCTGTATTTTAAGGACAAACTCAATTTATATCTATGTGTATGTCTGTCATACTTAACCTTTACTTGCAAATAGTAAAGAAATGTATGCCTAGTCTTAACATGCAAGAAATGAGCTTAACAAACTTGAAACTCTCTAAGAAAAGCATAATTATCTTATTTTTTACGAGTTTGGCTTGAGTGGAATTATTCTTGTCATCGTAAAGGCTCGTGTTTGCGCTCACACTGCGCATGCGTTGAGAGATAATCTCCTTCGAACCGGTGAAGACCAAACAAATCACGCGATACTTTACGAGAAGTTTTATTTTATTTTGTTTGTAGATTCAATTGGCAGACGCGAATGGGATTTGATTATTTGGATCTTAGGTCTGCGTATTTTTTGGCTTTTCTTAAATAATTTTTGAAATGCTTTTTTGTCGTATTCTTGATTTCATTGTTATGTCTTCATTGTTTAAACACTTGAGGCTTTTCTAGCAACTGGGATTATTAAGTGGATCCAAACCTTTCTTCTCCTTCTCTTTCTTTCTCTTCTCTATTTAGTTGTCTTTCTCTCGCCCCTTCCTCGCTGTCTATTTGTCTCTTCCCCTGTCACTCTTTAGATTCGTTCTATTTTTATTTATGAACTTAATGTTCTTCTCCCTCTTTCTATTTTATAAAAAAATTCCCGCGGAAAAATAAATTACTTCGCAAATGTTTGTCTCTGACTTGTTGGTTGTTTATTTTGGTTTTCAAACTATTTTTCATTGTTTTGAGCGGAAAAATAAATTTTAAATCAAAATCGCAAATAAATAACCAGGAGATTAAAAACGAGATTGATAGAAAATAAGATTTGAGATTAAAAAAGAGAAGAAAAACAAACAATACAAATATAAGATTACTAGGGCAAAAGAAAAGAGAACAGCATACACGCATAAAGAGAGAGAGAGAGAGAGAGAGAGAGAGAAAGAGAGAGAGAGAGAGAGAGAGAGAGAGAGAGCAAAAATGATAAAAATCAAAGTGATATTGAAGGTACCTTCTGAAAAATCAAATCAAATAATAAAGTAGATAAAAAAGAAAGAAAAAGTAATTAAAATTCATTAGTCTCTTTTTTCACTGCCCTTTTCTTGTCCTTCTTTTCATTTTGTCTTTCTCTTAAATAATTTTGTTCTATTTTGTTTTCTGTTTAGTTTTCTTTTTTCTTTTCTTTTTTACCTTCTGTTTTCTTATTTTTCTTTCACTCCTCCGACTTCTTCTTCGTCGTCGTTGTCATCATTTTGTTTTAATCTTTTTCGTCTTCTTTTTCATATTATGTAGGTTTTCGTCTTCTACTATATAATCCTTCAATATAATTTATTGCGTACCCTACAATCAGCCGCTGCTAAGCAACGGTATGGCATCAGTTTCGGCCACGTTGATAAGATCTCTAGTGGCTGATGAGACACATTCCCGACATAATGGTTTCGTGCTCGTAATATTCATAAACAGAGAGATATAGAGAAAAGGGAAGAGTCAGATCGAGAGAGTCAATTTGTAAAGCGCATCGCTTTTTACAATACAAATTCATTAAACCATGTTTATAGTCTGCTTGCTTTGTCCCACTTTCCAAGCAATTAAAGCGAAACTCTTCACAGAGTTCTGTATAACATACCATCCGCTTCCATATGAGCAGCTTCCTATTTCACGAACTGAAGTATCATAATCGTACATACCCCTTCATGATTCCTGTCTTAAACGCTTCCTCTGTTATAACATAACCGGCAATATATGAAGCAGCACATATTTTTACTAGGTAACCTAACACCTCTAATATCTCACTTAAGTGAAACACTTTGGGGTCAATTAAAAAATTTTTAATTAATATTTATCGATCTAGTAATATGTGTTGTTATTTTTTACTGCTATCAAAACTATACACATTTCATTTATTTGTACTATTTACTATAGCTTCATGGTTCAACAAGGTTAGGCATGTAAATGAGAATGTATACACGGACATGTTTATATAGGTAAATATGTTTTATTTAGTTCAGTTTCGGAATTATTTATGAACATGCATATATATATACATATATATATATATATATATGTATATATATATATATATATATATATAGAGAGAGAGAGAGAGAGAGAGAGAGAGAGAGAAAGAGACGGAGAGACGGAGAAATAGAGAGATGTAAATATATTGATGAAATGGAATAAGGACCAATATCTTTTTAAAAAGAGCCTAATACGAAGTAGAACTTTATAAAACTAAACTTATATAAACATGAAAGCAACCTACGCAAGTTAACTAGCGTTCCCATGTGAATACATCTCATCGGGGCTGTAATATACATTGGACATTAGATTTTAAATTATTCCTAAAAGTAATCAGACACAACAAAATTAGCCAGCAAAAAAAATTAACATTAACAAAAATTACTTTTTACAAGGTTGTAGCTATGGGGTGATCGGGGTAAGGCTCTATTAAACGTCTCATTATCTACGACCAACGGACGCAAACTTCCACCCGTAGCCAATACACATTGTTATAGCTTCCATCACAACTCATATGCATGCATACAATTCACACACACTCCGCAATAAGCATAAAACGTTCATATCCTCGCAGGCAAAGAAAACTTAACTTAGATTCATACACACATTTTTACTCGGCTGAACATTGGTTAACTAACCACATATACATCTCACCATATATTAACTAATTACATGCACATATTTAAATTATGATATATATATATATATATATATATATATATATATATATATATATACAGAGAGAGAGTGAGAGAGAGAAATTCTTTCATATTATTTACTTAAATAAATAGTGTGTATATATAAATATATATATATATATATATATATATATATATATATATATATATATATATATATGAGAATAAATTCATTTCTTTCTAATTTATTTTCCCACCTTTCTTTTTTCTTTTCAGATTCTTTGGCTGTATGATACACGTCGTTTAATAACGTCATATAAGAAACATGTATGCACATATGTTACTAAACATATGTATATATAAACACTGTATGTTAGAATATACCTCTACCTGTGATTGAACACTATTCTATAAATACCATAGTTTCATCATCTAACTTTGACGAACTAACAACCCTATAAATAATATATATATATATATATATATATATATATATATATATATATATATATATATGTATATATATATCTTGTAGATGCCTTTTAATGACCAAAGGAAAAAAATGTTCGTACCCAACCTTCCATCTCTTGCAACGTCGGAAAACTTCAACCATACTTTTTTCTGTTTTTTTTGTGTCAATTTCTTTACTTTTCTAGATCAGTGAGTACCTACAATTTCTCCTTGTCCCGCGAAAAAACGAATAGAATATTTCTAGTGAGCAACAGAGTGTGAATGAAGACTATGAATTTCTCTAATTTCTGCATCGAAACGCGCGGTAAATAGTAAAAAAAACTTTCAATTTTAAAGAAATAAACATACACAAATAGAATATAAACATATTTTAAAAAAATGCTTTTCTGTGGAACAAAGAGCAACTACAGGTATTCGCTTATATATGAAAGTAAATACATTGAATTAACATACAAAAAGTATGATTGTGACAGTCCGATGTTACATGAGGATTAAGAAATTGAAAGATCAGATTAAAAGACTTTGGTATGGACCGAATTTTCTTTTGGTCATTGGAATGCGCCTATAATTTATATATATATATATATATATATATATATATATATATATATACATATGTATATATGCTTTGAAGTTTGTAGTACTACTCCATTGAGCTTGCAATTTGGAATATTTTCGGATATAATAAGGGTATATACTAAGATATATATTTTTTGTAACAACCCATAAATACTCACACACACACACAAACAGACATATATATATATATATATATATATATATATATATATATATATATATATATATATAAGCGTAGAAAGTGTGTATACACCACATGATTTGACTTCATGTCTTGAGTTTATATGAAAAGTATAATAGAAAATAAAATAAAAGAAGTGCCCACTTCCAATCTGAATATTTCGGTGTAGACAGCCATACTAGCTACCAGAAACTAGCGCACCTGCGTCCAAATACACACCTCCATGAAACATATGGTTTTACAGATGACACTTATCAGTGAATCGCAAGCCATGCTTTAATGATTCGTTCGAACCCCGGGCGAAAGTGTTGCCTGGTAAGAAAAACCCGAAACGTTATCTCCAGATGTTTGAGCTAAAAAAAGTCTCGAACAAATCTGATCTTATCTGTGGACGGTTACATGCCTAACAATCCAGTCACGTTGTCCAAATCAGGTCTCAGAAGAATTAGTTAAGAAAAACGTTCACGAATTGCACTACTCGCCATTACGGATGAAACGCAAGACGATTCTTATTTTTTGTTCATGTCAATTTTACAAAACGAAACAAAGAAATGAAAGGAAATAACACTTAGAAAACGTTTAAAAGAGGACAAATCTACGTTGAAAAGGCGTAAAATATTTGGCAAAAGTCTTTTACAGTCGGAAAAGTAACGAAAGATGTGGAACGCTAAAATGTATACAGTTGGAAAGCGATTTTTTAAAATGTAATTTTTATGTACTTTCACTACAGCTCATTCTTAAATAGACGCATGCATTCCAAAAGTATACACAATAGTTTACATTCCCCTCGAAGATGAACACAGTGATATTCGAAAGCCCGAGAAAAAAGTTCAGCAGTGGTTGTTGAGTTTTACGCCATGTAAACCCTGATTAAGGCATTTCAGTCATTAAAAAAAAATGGTACTAGTACAATGTGTGGCTCATGTTAAACCCGACTAAAACATAACCTTTTCAATATAAAAACACATACTGCTTTATTTATTATGGAGAACTTTATCATATATATATATATATATATATATATATATATATATATATATATATATATATATATATACACAGGGTAACGATTCTTCGGAGGTTTTATCCTGTTGATACAGACTAAACTTGAGATACCCCCCCCACACACACACATATATATATATATATATATATATATATATATATATATATATATATATATATATGTGTGTGTGTGTGTGTGTGGGTGTGTGGGTGAAATGATGTTTAGTTCTAGTTGTAATTAAGTACCGAAAAGATTGTACGCTTCGAATTCATACAGTTTTAAAGCGGCTTTTAAAATGTTTTTTTTTCTTCGGGTAATTTCAGTGCATTTCAGTCTTGAATTTCAGTTTTGAATTCATGTCAATGTAGAATTCTTCAAAAGTTGAATAAACATATTAGAAAATCGATAAAATCAAGGTTGCCTGTTGAGTATTACGGCATGCCAACCTTTGTTCAGTTTTTCCATCCGGAAAGCGCACGTTTGTGTTTTTATCGGAAAGTTTTAAAATCAATTTGTTTCACGATCCTCATCATCACAAGGCGATTTGTTTATCAGCCCAGCTCCATGAATAGTAGATATTTCTTACCCAAAGATAAACACTAGTGGATTGGTTGTGTGATTATTTTTTATTACGGCATATCAACCATTTTGGGGATTTTCTGATATCGAATAAGGTCATTTTATTTAAAGTGTTTATGTTTCAAGCAATGAATATTTTTAAAATCTGGGAGTACTGGCAAGTAAAAGGTTATTCCATACAGTCAAAAGCTCACAAAGTGGTTTCTCAGCACATACCGGAACAAAACATTACGAAAAATAAGAAAAACTCTGAAGAAAATAATGTTAATTCTCGGAAAATGTATGTCAGTTTTTGTTATGAACAGTAAACAATAGATCCAATAAAGGAAGAATATTGTTTATCATAGTAAACGAAATACAAGTGAAAGTAGACATGTTGTCTAAATACACGCACAATATATATATATATATATATATATATATATATATATATATATATATATATATATAGTCATATATATAGTCATATATATATACATATATATATATAGTCATCTACATACAGACTGTGTCCCTGTATCACAGCTCTTCAATGCGGCTAGACGAGCTATATATATATATATATATATATATATATATATATATATATATATATAGAGAGAGAGAGAGAGAGAGAGAGAGAGAGAAGAGAAGAGATTACACATCGAATAAACATAGTATAAAGCCTTTATATACAAAAAATAGTTAGATAAGTGTTTTCCTTTAAAAATTGTGAGTGAATAGAAAGTATGTATAAGTTTAATGAATGGTGGACGCATTTCAATTTTTCAGCCTGAATGGGGAATGGTTATACAATGATGAAGACTCTTCATAAGCATCGGCTGTATTTTATATTTCATGAATATATATACTCTTGAAATGAGCAAACTAATGGTGTTGAAGGAGTGTTTTCTCTGAGAAACTAAGGTTTCATCATGGTAAATGAAGAAAACTAGTCCTACACTACAGAGCTACAACATAAAACTTTGTGTACATTTTGGCAGCAATCATTTATTATACACGCGTCGTTGAAGATCATGGAGTTTTCTTTCTTCGCTATTTTTGTTGTTAATTTCTTAACGCGGCGAGCGATTCGTCGGTGTTCTGGTGTTAATTGCTGAAGTATGCCACCTAACGTTGTATCGTGGGCCATTCTTCGAGCGATTTCGGTCTTGCGACCGTCCTCAGGAGGCTGTGTCTTATTAGTAAGAGCCGTATTTATAGTTTTACTATATATATATATATATATATATATATATATATATAGTATGAAGTGCCGTACATATATCAATTCCGCGTAAATGACATCAAAATACATTTAGTATATTACAATGATAACAAAAATAAAATATTATTTTACTTACTTTGATTAAATAATAATAATAATAATAATAATAATAATAATAATAATAATAATAATAATAATAATAATTGTTTTATTTCACTGCATTTCATATCAACTACTCCATTGTAAAAGTAATACTGTAACAGACGCTACTACGGTCCAAGCGGATATTCAGGAAGCAAATGACCTTTTATTGCGACTCCTTTTCTGTCGCTGTGTGGAGCAACTCCTTCTTCGTACATGAGATAGAGTAAGAGGATATCTCGTGAAAACACGTTGGCTAAAGACATTCCGGCCAATCCGAGACCAGCAGGTCAACTTGACACGCGTGATTTGACCCCTATATAAAAAAGAAGTAACAAGTCGCGATCTCTTTGTTCCCCTCTTTATCCTTTGATTGCAGGCGATAACGTACGCAGAGGTTGTTGTCCCCCCCCCCCCGGCCTGATCGGGAAGTGTGATGCATAAGTTAAAAAGAAGGTAATATCTTCCATATCTCTTCAGCATGGACAAATTACTTTGCCCACACACATAGACATTACAATAGCCAAAATATACATACATAACTTTACATCAACCACGTTCGCACATACCCATTCCTACTAACACTAACACTATGACTGAACTTTTACACTGAACGTTTCACTTCTTAAAAATGAACTCAAACATTCTCTTTAACTGATAGCTTTACAAAATGTCTCATCCCAATAAATTGTTTTGTTAATATAACTGTTTTACTCTAATTGTTAATTTTACTAAATACTATTCTTGTTTGTAGTCTTGTCATTCCTTCGCCTTTTTACCAATATAATAATAATAATGTTTCCTCTCGGCCATGGTACTATTACTTACTATCAAACACAAATATGCGTTCTATTGCCGTTTGACCTTCCTCTCTCAAAAAACACATGACAGATAGAGTATATATTTTTACGACAGAAACAACTAATCTCTCTCAAAAGAAAAGAAAAAAAAGTTTTAGTACTCTCGACCCCGAATTTTATTTATAATTCTCTTTCGTAAATTGTAATGAACGAGGCTTATTAATATGTAATTGTTTGGACGTGTTTAAGCTTAAGTGGTGTGATTCGCTTACTTTAGTTAATTGATAGAATTAAAAACTAAATTCGGGTTCGAGATTATAATTAACTAAACTTGCGTCCAGCATATTTTCAGCTTTGTATTAATGATATTCAAATGATTTAGTAAATGTTCGCATGAGTTTATGTAAGTCTATGTGTTTATCTACATTTTTAAAAAAAGTATTTTCTAAATTTAAAATTAAGTGATTATTTATTAAATGCAGTAGTATGTAATTCGGAAAATCACTTTTACAACATTTTATTACAATTAATTTACCTACGAAATGAATTCCAGCATAAAACATTTCCGTTCCTTCGTAAACAAGTTAGGGTTGGGGTTGGGTTAGGGTTAGGGTTGGTGTTAGGGTTAGGGTTAGGGTTGGCCATTTCAATGTTTTGTTTAGAGTTGGAAAATGAATTGCTTCGTAACATTCGATATTTGAAAGAAATAATACTCATTAAATTTAACTTTTAAAATCCTATAAAATGATAATTTGTAAAAAAAACAAGTCATTATTGCTAGTTATATAATGTTACCTTCTCACGATTGCTGTTTCATTCGTTCAAGTAAGATCACTGCTTTTAGTTGGTGTTATTGTGTGTTCTTAATAATAACAAAAATACCCGTTGAAGATAAGTATCGCCTTCTTTATTTCCTTGTAAAAAGAAAGGGCATTTTAATTGTTAAATACGTGTTCTATTGGTTGGAGAGTATATTTGTTTATTGCTAAAAGAAAAAAGGATCGCGATAATTAAATTCGAAGGATGACATTGATTTTACTAGCAGTACCCAGTTGAAATGTCACGGTTGCTATTTAAATTAATCGAATATAACTTTTACTAATTCTATTCATACTTTATTCGATTGAGAACAATTTATTTGAAATATGAAAGATCTAATTTTTAACATAAAATTGTTAGATAATGGCCCTGTGAGAGTTGGAAGCATCTATTTGAGACGAGTTTGACTTACGCGATTTGTAGCAGAGTCATTCCGTGCAGTTCGGTTCGATGTGTTCCCACGGGTGCGCGGAGATATTGACGAAACTTATAGGTCACCGAAGGTCAATGGTTGAAGCACACCTGGCGGATCACGAGTTTCGTTGAAGTCAGAGTCCCTCGCCGTTGGAGCACTGAATTGAGATTTGGAGTTCTCACTTGGAAGCGACGAGAACAAGACACAATCATGTAGCTGTTACGAGAAGGGATTTTCGAGTCCCAAAATATAAGAGCCTTAGTAGAATCTTTCATGTTCCTCTCTTTACAAGTAATTACGAAATAACTAGTGAATATAGTTAGCGTAACCTCTCTCTCGATCCCAACGAACTCCTCAAGTTGGCTAATTAAATAGTTAAATAAAGATGGCTCTAATTAAAACAGCAAGAGCCTTGTTGAGTTTATTGAAGTGAAGGCTTAATTTTCAGCTCGCGAAGATAGCAGCCCGAGAGAAGAAGATTCACAGTAGTGCCAGTAGTTTATACGGCAGCGACACAAGCAGAAAGAGTAATGGCGACGGCGGCGGCGTCTGCGGTGACGACAAAGAAATCATAGCCGTCGCGCAAAATCGCTGCAGGCAGACGACGGGACAAGAGAGAGAGAGAGAGAGAGAAGAAGGAAAACGGTCAGTGCAAATAGTTTCCCTGCGATTAGAAACGCACAAGTAGCGATGCCGTCCGTTTCGAATCAACAGCAAAGGTTCTCTCTACGACACTCGACAATAAATATATGTCAGAAGCCAGACAATGTAACAAAATGTCATCATATATTACTCAATTCATGGTCGTTTTTGACGATTTGATGGTACTTTTAATTGACGTGGAAGGTGATAGCGTATTATTATGTAGATTAATGAAAGCAATATCATATATGAATTAAAAAAAGGATTATATGAATTTTGAGATAATGATAAAACTAAAAGAGACATTTTAGGCGCCATCAGAAAACATATTCAACAGATTGATGTCAGTATATATAGTAATACTTAGTCGTTGCTTTGTTAAAAAGAGTTTTACACGTAATTATTGTTGCATAACGAAGTCCGTGTGTGTATGGACAAGTTTGAGTGACACTAATGTTGCAGAGGTGACCCGAAAATAATTACGTCATCCATCTTGTTATATAGGTCATAAATGAGTAATGAAACTCGAATAAATTGTTTTGACCAATTTTTCAACTGTATTCGATTTTTTTAAATGAAAGGGTAAAGCAGTAAAATCAAGTTTTAAGGATCATATTTTAATAAATAATGATGATTACGAAATTGAATCCAGTATAATGCATTTTGGTTTCTGAGAAACAAATCAGTCATTTTAATATTTTTTAATAATACGAATAAAAACAGATTTCGAATTAGTCGTCTTTTACTATGATATTTGTTTGTTTAATATATACAAAATGTTTAAGATACAAATATCTGATTATTTTCTGCTTTGTCTATTCGTGGAATGCCACCAGTTTAACCTTTTTTCGGTTTGAAATTCTTTAAACCTAATGTTTATTTCCCTTTGAAATTAATACATTTTCAATTCATGGAGAATTTAAAAACTCATGCTTAACTATCTCTAAACTATCTCTCAAATCGCTATTTTCATTAAATTTATTTAATATAACACAGGTAAAAATGGCACAACATGATAAATAGGTAAACATGGCACAATATGATGAATAGGAAAAAATGGTACAATAGAAAAATATAGATGGAAATCTCACAATGAGTTTATCAAAATCTTGGACACAATACGTAAAGGAAAAACATAAAAGTAACCTTTAGCCCCCCCCCCCCCAAAGTGAGATTCTACATAGTTTAGGCGACTACGTATGAACATACCGAAGAAATAAAAAGACACTTATTCTTTTAATTTAAAGTAAGGGACTCGTTGCGCATATGACTTTAACGTAAAATGCCCTTCTTCTTTCTAAGCCATTTAAACTTATTTTTTTTACAACTAATTCTAAGTCCGACCGGCAAAGTCGTAAAAACACACGTAATCGCTTTAAAAAGTGATAAAAGAACAATGCATAGAATTATCTCCCATCGCAAAAGAAAATGTGTTAAATGCTCTAAAATGTTAAAATGGCCCGGAAATAGTCGATCATTTTATGTTAAAATTATATGCAAAGCTGATTTCTTAAAATGCATTCTAACATCATTGTTGTTTTTTCTTTCCGCGAAAGATGAGTAATACAATACATGATTTTTTAATGTATTTTTTGTTTTACAACCAGGATTAGGGGTAATAGTAAAAAGAGTCCGTGTTTTTTTATGATGTAATCTTTAAAAGTATGCAGTATTTACAAAGTACTGGAAAATGTTACAAATTCAATTTAAAAAAGATGTCAAGAAAGAAAATTACAGACAAAAAGTTATTGATAATTGTAAAAAAAAATATAAAAATATTCTTTTCATTTAAAAAAATATATATATATTTTATGTTGGTGGACTTTTGTCCGTGTTTGAATTATTTTGGCGGGCCTCATGTCCGGGGTCCCGGAGCAGGGGTCCGTAAGCTAATGTCCGGTGGGCTTTTGTCATGCGGACTTTTGTCTGGCGGACTCTTGTTCGCACACCTGACATTATTATATTAAATTAAAGGCGGCACGCTAACCAAAAGACTAACAGACAGAACCACTTATAGAGATGCTTGCAAAAATCTTAAAGATTCCCAAAACAACACTGAATACTTTTAATAGCAACATGGATGTTTGTCGTCACGGTGACAAAAACCGGACGGTTTGTCATAAGTAACTGTTCGTTGGATTAATTGCCACCTAGGGTAATAAACTGACCATAATTTGACCTGTCTGGAGACGAGGTCAACTTTATTGAACCATAAAACACAGATGAGTTTTTACAATTAGAAATGTCGAATGTAGGATGTAAGATTCAATAAAAAAAAAACAAGACGGGTTTAACCTCATCGACTTTGATGACACATTGGACTTCTTTTCTTCACTGTCTATTCCTGGCTTCACACGTTTTATCTTTATTTGCAGACTTTCACTATTTTTGTTTCTTTTTTCTATTAAAATATTTCCGTTTTTGAATCGCTCTCCAGATGATTTTCACGATTAACATTAAGTCGCCATCAACAATAGTCGCACATTACACATTCTGAATATTTTTACTCTCAAGATATGAACTAACGCAGAATATATATATATATATATATATATATATATATATATATATATATATATAATCTTTTTATTCGTACACAATATATTTGGGTGGTTAAGGTTTTTAAAAGAATAAATGGAGTCATAGTGAATTGAGGGGCATATTACATAGTAAAGAGCGAGAGAAAACGGAAACAAAAAAAACAACAATTTTGTTTTACACTATTTAATAGTCAAAATACCATTCGACTAAAACTTGCAAGTTGTAGAAAGAAAAGTAATACTAGTAAAAAGAAACTTATAAAAATTCGACTAAAATGTTCAAGACTTAAACTCGAGGTACCTTTCGGTCGACACAGGAAAACACTCCTCACACCTGACAGTATCCTGTATCTCTACAAAGCCACCCTCATCTGCCCATGCATGGAGTATTGCTGTCACATCTCGACTGGTGCACCATCCCCTAGTTTCTCCCTCTTAGACAAGGTCTAAAAAGACTCTAATCTAATAGGTCCCTCGCTATCCACCAAGCTGTAGCCCTTTTCTCGTCGCCGCAATGTTGCATCATTGTGCTTGTTTTATAAGTACTTCAATGAACTTACTGCTCTCGTTCCTCCTCGATGTATATTCACTTGACCAACCCGACAATCAGCTAAATCCAAGGCGATTCATAATATAGGCCTGGCAAACATGTGACTGACGCCCACAGCTGATCCCCCCTCTCTCTCTCCCTCTCCTCCTCTCTCTCCGTATTCTCCGCTTCCACTGTTGATGGGCGTGGCACAAAAATAAAGATTAATAACGGTCTTGCTGTATTCTATTAGTTGTGTCTTAATTTAGTCTTTAAGAAGCGTTAACTCCATGACGGCTTTCTATCAGTTTGGAAGGATCACATGAGGGCGCATACACAGCTGCTTATCTGGAAAATGCAGCTGTCAAACCTGACATTGTCATCCGGAACAAGAGCAAGAGAGTGGCAACTTTGGTTGAGGTCAGTGTCCCTAATGATGGGGGCCTAAACAGAGCTGAAAGGGGGAACATAACAAAATATCATAGTCTAATGTATGATATGAAAAGAAACTGGGACCTCAAAGAGAGCTCCATCATTCCAGTTATCATAGGAGCCACTGAACTCATGAAGAAGAACTTGAAAAAGTATTTAGCAAGTATACCTGGTGAACCAAGTGCAAGAGAAATCAAAACAACTGCACTCAAAGGAACAGTCAGACTCCTGAAAAGAGCTATCTGTTGGAGTCTGTAAATATCGGGTGATCGTATGTCATTTGGAAAAATGCCCCGTCTCCAGCAAATGAATGAAAATTAAAATAAAAAAGAGAGAATTTGAATGCTTACTATACACTATCCTCGAATGTCTAAGGTTTATCTCTGTGATGTTTGTAAGGGCATGCTGGCATCAGCCTACTTCCCTCTACAAGTAAACCCTGGCTAAATATTAACAATAACATAGTATTCGAAGCCCAAATGAGATCCTCTCAGCTTATTTGGGGAATGGTTCACCTACTCCAAGCGATGGTACCTCAAGTAACAGCATTACGTTAGATACTCCACCAGACTTAATGTGTTTATTTTCCTTGAATCAAAGAGGAAAATGGTTGTTCTTATCTTCATTACTAGCTCACCATCTTAATAGAACACTAGTATATCTATGTATCGCCCCTAAATTTCTAAGAACTTTTCACAAAAGTAAAATGAAAAAAAGGCAAAAGACGAACAACAAAGGTATAGATGAAAATATGTGAACTTTAATATTCCTCTAATAATTACGACAAATTTGCTTACAGCCTGTATGGCACAAGGCTGGAAACGCAACACCTACACAATAAATTAATGTATTAACTAATCTTAAACCCATGTGTACTGTTTCGTCCTGAAATGGCAAATGACGGTGTGTATGCCGTACAACCTATTAACCAACAACCGACGAGGCTAGGTGTATGCATACCAAAGAAATGACATGCTTTGAAAACACGTCGTAAACCAACGAAAGTAAGGATGCAGAAAAGAACAGGAAAGGAAATAAGTGCTTAGCGAATCAGTGTACTACAAGTATCACCGAGCGTATATCAAACGTTGAGAAGTGCCCGTAAGGGGTCAGGGGCGCCTCGCTTATGCGGACCCAAGGTGGAAAATGCCGTCTGATCACAACCATCAAAGAGTGGCCCTGTTTTCTCAGAAATGTGTCCCCTTAAGCTCGAATTCGTTTCCAGTCTTTGTTGTGGCTGGATAGTTGTAGATTGTGTCCAGCGACCTGGTGGTTACCTCTTCGACACAGATTACAGCCGTCTTCCGGCACGGAAGTTCGCAGAAGACGATTGCAAAGAGTAGAGAGAGAAACAGTATTCCAATTTCGATTTCACTTTTAGTAGTACGATCCCCATCCACTTCCTTCTTACATGCAGGGGAAAGGGTAAATAGAATAGGAATGGCTTAACATAGATTCGTTTAAATAAGTGCATTCTTGAATACGATAAAGCCCGCGGAATGTGTGTTAACGAGGCATGTTAGCATGTGTAGTTGTGTATAGTAAAATGTGCAGCTGATGATATGCACATTATAAATAGATATCGAGAGACAAGGAAACAAATACAAACTACAAGTATACACATTTAAAAAAACAATATGAACATGACATTTCATGCCCAACACGCACACACACATATATATATATATATATATATATATATATATATATATAAACTAAATATATACAGGGTCCTATTTTTTAAAATTCATAACTTTTTTATTTATTGATTTGTTTTATTTTTTTTTAGAATAAGTAAAGGACCCCTTCCGAAGCAAGCATGAGCCGTATTAGCCGTAAGGAACGTACCCTCATTTAGAAAACATTATTTTTGCTTAAAAAACTCAAAACAGTGTAAAAAACAATACTTTAGTTTTTGTAAGTTTTAAGAAGTGTTTTTCGGCTAAAATTTGTTTTGTTTATTTCAAAAAATCTCGGAAGGGTCAGTCTACACACACATAAAGTTTGGTGAGTTTAACTTTTATTTTGTGGAAGTTATTCAAATTCACATTATTCAAATTTAAAGATAGGACCCTTATTTTGGCCCACCCTATATATATATATATATATATATATATATATATATATATATATATATATATATATATATATATATATATATATATATATTTATATGTTTTTTATACACAACCAACATTCACGTTATAGCTCACTATTGCAGCTGGTAATTACTTTTAATAAACTTCATCAAATGAAGAGAAAATATTTCCATGAGTTGTTCAAAATACAGCTTTTATTGGCATACACTTGTTTCTGCTTTAGTCAAACAAGTACATATTCTTTTTATACAACATGTTATGATGCGTATACACAAGTGATAAGCATTTTACTAATCGTCTTGATATATATATCTATATATATTATATATATATATATATATATATATATATATATATATATATATATATATATATTAGTTTTTCAACACGAAACTGGTCGCAACTAACGACCGAAATATCTTTGCCCATGTTTTGATTTTTGTATTTTTATTTCTATTTGTAAAATGTTTAAATGTGGGAAAAAATAAAAACAATCATCGAGATGAATCATTTCAAGTTAAAATTAAAAAGGCACTGATAATGTATGCTAACACATATATTGTCATAAATAATTATATGTGTACATATATATATATATATATATATATATATATATATATATATATGTGTGTGTGTGTTTGTGTCTGTGTGTGTATACAAAAAGTATACCAGTTTCAGTAGAAGTGAAATAAATTCTCTGGACAGAACAGGCAGTCTTATGTTAATTGTATGTTCTAGAAAATGTCAAAAATGTAAGGACGAAGCTTAAGATGTCTTAATAAATTTAAATCGGGGAATGTTGGTTAATTGGTTTTTAATGATTATGGATCAACTTCAATGCAAAGCTGACATATTTGTAATTTTCCAATGGAGATTATGTCCATATTATGCCCTCTAACACCATTTAAAAAAACCTGAAATTTTGAGAATATTTACTTGTTTACGTCTCATAATTATTGTTAAGATTTTACAAAAATTGGAATTAAATAAATTCTCACGAAGGGCTTCCACTTCCCTTTCAATCCATTTGCATGAAACGAAATGAAACTAAATACATCCAATATTACCATCCATACGCCTCCCCAACGTGTTTCAAAATTCATAATTATCGGTTAATGAATTTAAGAATCAATCATGTACATCGAATAATATAAAAATATACACATCTTAATTAATAAATAAATATATATATATATATATATATATTATAATATTTAAGTGTTTACTTCGAAACGGCACAATGCGTGAGTAGAGCTAAGTAGTAGTATTACATTATACTTATGACAATTAAGCTTCAGAGAATCGTTTGTGTATTATTCCCGAGGGAGATCAGCAGGCAAATGACATGCCTAGGGGGCTGCTTTCCTGCAGAGTACCACCTAGTCGTCTACACATCAAATGTAAACATATTCCTGTGATGAACCACCCTCACAAGTATTCACACTTGGTTCATTCCATTAATCATTTCCAATCCTCTTATAATAACAATAATATTGTTATTATTATTATTGTTATTGTAATTGATTTTACTGATACTAAATATGGTAACACCATTAAACTTCTTTTATATAATGATACCACTAGTATTAATTTTAGCATAATATAATCACAATTAAAAAATATTATCACAACAAAATTCACTACCATTACTGAGCAAGCCATAAATAATTATATTAAAATAGAATGCAAAAGTAGCAATTAATACCCTAAATTAAAATTATCAAACTTTTTATCTACACGATAATTACCTATTGCAACAAAAATGACTATTATAACTTTATAATTATAATTCTATTCTCATAATTAAATTACCCCCCCCCCCCCTGCCCCCCCCCCGCCCTGGTTGGAATTGAGGTCACGATGGCCCAGACACGAGAGATCATCCCACTCAACTTTTTGAAATATCACTTGTTGGGGTCTCCCACTCTCCCCCTCCCCTCTCATGTCCTCGCCATAGGCAGAGCTCTATCTCCGCCCCCTCCCTCTAATGCATCTGCAATTTCCGGTTGAGGTTGAATTTAAAATGTTTGCCATTTGAATTCCATTGTCGCTTGAAAAGTTGGCGTTCATTGTGGGCGCTAATGAAACAGCATATATTTTGTCGCAATTAATGGAATAATAAAATCACCAACAAATATATATATATATATATATATATATATATATATATATATATATATATCATAATGAAACCCTCTTTAAAAATGAGATTCTTTAGGGTCATTCTAGATTATAAGGACAGTTTATATGTTTTAACACTAACCGTAAGTTTTACGGGCAAGGTCGTAATACAACACGCAATATCCCCCCAAAAGGTCCTTCTACCTAGAAGAAAATAACGCACAGAATTCATCTTTAATTGCAAAATTAAATGGCAAGAAAATAGAGGATGCTTTGATGTTAGATTCATATGCTAAACTGCCCCCCCCCCCATTCAAAATTATACTTATTTTTTGTTGCTTCTCTTTCGGACAGGATTTTTCATGGTGTTCACACGTAATCTCCTGAAAAGGTAGAATCTCATTTTATTGAGGTTTTATTGAGGTTAGTGATGTTGTGTGTTAATCTACAATAATATCTAAACTTTCAATATTTGTATTTATGCCATAAAAATAAGATACTTAATTAGTTAGATATTTTTAAAGTTATTTATTTAATTTTCACAGTAAAAGTAAACAAAACTAAAATGAATTGCGTTAAATTTAAATAAAAAGGGACGTATAGTAAAAAAAACAAACTATAAGAAGCCGTTGTGTGATTTCCGCTATGTAGATAACACCTTTGCTACATTTAAATTAGACATAGAGGCTAATGATTTTCCTCGGCAGTTTAATCGACTTCACCCTGCACTGAAGTTTACAATAGAGGGGATTTAATATCTCGTTAGCATTCCTGAACGTTTTGATCGAAAGAACGGATAAATGCTTTTTAACAAGCGTATACAGAAAGCCTACATTTACGGGTGAGTCTATAGACTAGGATTCATTCTCCCCCCAAAATCAGAAAAGTCAATCTGATAAAAACATTGGTGCACCGGGCGTTGTTGATCGAAAATAGATGCGGAACTTAAAAAAATAACGGAATTCCGCTCTTCGGATGGCTATCTCTGGAACACCATTGAAAGATGTATTAAAGAGAAAATCTACGCATTTAAAAGGGAAAAATATGTTGACCCTAATAAATGTCCCGTTTAGGCGAAATTGCCATGGGTTGGCATCCCAAGTTGGGAATTGTAACATAGAATTACTTAACCGTTTCTCGCTGTTATTCTGTGACCAACGTGCGAATAGTGTTTGGAGCTCGAAGTGGTTCCCCCATTTTCGTAAGGATGTTCTTCTCACAACAACTGAATTGTATTGACAATTCAGTTGTTGACCATTTTCGTGGCCAGTGCTAGGCTGACTACGTGGGGCGTTCCATTCAGCGATAAGAGGTAATAATTCCCAAGCACATCCCCATCTCGATATGTAGGCATAGACAGTGACCGACATCCGGGCATGTACAAGCCCATGAGTCGATCATTGCAGAGCATTTATTTGAGTGCCAATTGTGCATTAGAGGGTACTCCGATGTATTGTACATGGCTCGTTCGAGAAATCATCTCAAGGTTCTCCAAGTGGTTTTTATTAATTTACGACAACCGTCTTTATGGAAGCAGAATGAATACACCCACAATTTAGAACTGATGGGTGCACGTTGAAATACCTATCTCATCATTTTTTACCCTCATTCGCCAATGATTTATGTTTCTTTTGACCACGGTCTCCTTCGTATTTTCACTCCCACCATTTAGTCGACGTAGAACTTCTTGTTATTCGGTCTTTCTTTGGCAAATATTGTGGCTTGGTAAACAATACTTTTGGTTAGGTATTTATTTTGTAGTGGAAAAAATGTATGATGTATGCTGTTACAACTTCTCCCTTCATTGCTAACTTTTTAATTTCTATTTGGGTGATTGCTATTAGGGTTTTATTTATCTCTATTTGTAGTGCTTATATCTTTACTTATATGTTTACTTTTCTCAATACACACACACATACATACACACACACACACACACACACACACACACACACATATATATATATATATATATATATATATATATATATATATATATATATTATATATATAATTATTAACAGCAGACTCCCCACCTTTTACAATCTAATTAAAACCCACAAAACCAGCAACCACTTACAGATCAGACCTATAGTCTCCAGTACTGAGGTACCCCTTTAAAAGATCTCCCGGCTCCTCTCCCACTTACCTAAACCGCTACTCCCCACCTTCCCGGCACATGTCAGCAGCTCTGACCAGGTACTAAATAGACTCCACTTACTCCAACCCCAACAGCTTCGCCTCAACAACTACATCTTCAGCCTTGACGTGGTCTCCCTTTATATTTCCATTCACGCACACCCCGCCATTGACCTTATAACTGACCACATCTCCTCTAACAACCTTGACTGTTTGGGGCTTACCCCGACAGACATACATCAACTCCTACGTATCATTGTGGATAATACTTTCTTCACGTTCCAGCAAGACACATATAAACAAGTCTTTGGCCTACCCATGTGTTCCAGTCTCTCCGGCCTCCTCGCCATACTCATGGGTTCCAGTCCCTCCGGCCTCCTCGCCATTTCCTACATGAATAGACTGGAACAACAAGCACTTAGCACCTGCCATTCCCATATATTCTTCTCGAGATACGTTGACGACATTTTGATCCTCACTTCATCCCGAGAGGAAGCTACCTCTATCTTTAATACATTTAATAATACTGACCCCCACATTAAATTGCCATCGAACATCCCAACACCCCAGGCTCTCTCTCACTTCTAGACTTTAAACTTAGCATTAATGACGACGGATCTCTCCACACCACTTTCTATAGAAAACCCGCCTTCGGGAACCTCTTCATCCACTACAAATCTGCACTACCCCTCAAATCCAAAATGAGTTACGCATACACCGAAATTACCCGCATACAGGTCAAATGCTCGTCTACTTCCGATAAAACAACACACACCGAAGCCTTCCACCAGACCCTATTAACCAACGGTTTCCCCCTCACTACCATATCCAGCCTCACCAACACCAAAAGACGTAGACACCACACACTCTCCAACACTTGTTCCTTAATCTCCCAATCGTTAGCGACCGTATCACTTCCGCTATCCGCAATGCCATACGTAGTGAGAACTTTAACATACAGCTCTCCCACACAGGCACTTCTCTCCGACAACATTTACCCCAAAAAAAGCCAATACACCCCGGACCCCTGCTCTCTAGCTAATTGCCCCATCCCCAACTGTGGCCTCTACCTCCGCACCTATACAGTGTACAACCTACAATGCGCTAAGTGTCAAAAGTTCTACATCGGTAGTATCGTTAGGCCTCTACACCAATACAACGCATTAAAGAGCATCTGAACACCCACATTTTTTCCTTCCACAAACACATAATATCATGTGGCAACACACATCGCTCTATCAGTGCCCGCATTCTCAACTCTGTCCGCAATATCGGTCAGCTTCGAATTTCGGAAGCTATTCTAATCTCTAAATTTCGTCCAATTCAGAATAACAGATTTGAGTTGTCTTCCCCTTTCATCCTCTGATTCTTACATCCTCACACTCCCACTCTCAACTTCCTTGCCTTTGTTTCTTCCTTCTTCCTTTTATTTGCCAGCGGCATCCACCCGACACCTCAATGCCTCTTACACTGTGTTTAATGTTTACATGTTACATACGTATAAATGACACATTTAAATTATGGACATAGATGTTAATGTAAATGTAAACAAGAAAGGAGTAATATACACTTTATGTATATATATGTAGGCCTTGTGTATACATATATACATGTATGTATATATGGGTGTATTCTCATGTGTGTGTGTATGTATATGTGAATACATTTATAATCCCTAAACTAAAGTTTGAAATTCAATAAAATAAAATAATTAAAATTTAAAAAAATAAATAAATAATAATAATAAATAAATAAATACATAAAATAAATAAAAAAAGAAAAAAAGAGAAATTATTATAATAAAATACTAAATAAATATATAAATAAATAATAATAACAAAGGAAAATGAAAAAAAAAATCAATAGAATAAATTTATATAAATTTAGTTCTAGGAGTATTATACCATTGAAATACATTTAAATAAAATAAATATGTATTTAGATATTTACACTTTATATATATATATATATATATATATATGTGTATATATTTTTATCTCTTAATTCCCCTTCCCTTTCCTACGGTTCCTCTTATTCCCCCCCCCCGTTCCAACGGTTCCTTCCTACCCTCATGGCATTAATTCCTTCCACAATTGATTTAAATTTCTTCTCAAATTTCAAATTTTATTTATAAACATATTTCGTTTGTTCTAAGCTGTCCATATAATAATAACGGCCCACACGTAAATTTAAATTTAGAATTGAATAAATAAATAAAAGTTAATAAATTATATAAAATAAAAAAAATAATAAAATTATAATAATTAGTATATAAATAAACAAATGTTAATAAGATGTTTACTTTAGCTAAATAATTATTTAATTTAATTTTGACATTTTCTGCGTTCCTACTCCCAATGGTCTGCTGCAGTGTTTCAACAATTTGATTCCGGTTTTTGCCCGTTTTTTCGACCATTTCGGTCTTTAATTGTTGTCTTTTGATAATGAAAGTTTTTCTTTCGAAAATTTAAGATTACCTTTTGCCGAACTGTTTATTTACCTGACAGTATTTACTATTCTGGTACTTAATCAGTTTTTTACGTGAAATATTAATAAATCGTTTTGAGATTCGTTTTCTCTTCTCGTTTTTTTCTGTTCACACTCTCCACCTTCCGGCAAATACATCGCATTGCTACAGCCTCGGATTACAAACCTACACTTATAATTATTAATACCGGTCGCAGGACTCGAACTCGAAGACGGGTCATGTGTTTAACTCACATTTCGACGTTCTAGCCCACACGGCCACTATAAACAACCTGATATATCAGCGCGGAATTTAACCTATTTAAAGCAGCCATCACCAGTGTTAATCTACTAATGCTATACAATATATGTACACACACATATATATATATATATATATATATATATATATATATATATATATTGTGTCTGTGTAATTTGTTATATAGGAGAATTATCCAAATGCTGAATTACTTCTGCTAAAGAATAACTATGTTTTAACTACCAATATATACTATCAGTTTGATCTATTTATCTAAACATTCGTTTTCACGGAAACTGGAAACTCAGACTACAGTGGCTAACGATACCAATTTTTCAGTCGATGAAAAATCGGTTATAATCGGTATTTAAAGAAAAGCTATACGTAATGTATATATATATATATATATATATATATATATATATATATATATATATATATATAATTAATTTTAAATTACCTAGCATGTTACGTTAGTTTCTATGACTAAACATTAATCCGAAATATTTTTCCATCCCCTTAGCTCTGTGCGGTACTTCTGAATGACATGGCCATTTGAAATTTCTCGTGTAAGAAAAATCACCTATCGTATTAGTTATTTGTTGTTCATCCGTAGTCAATGTTATTCAATACCTGTAACACGTAAACTGTGTCGCATATCACTGTCGTCGTTGTCGACATTCTAGTCGGAATGGGTTGAAGATATTTGTAGATTAACTTTGAATAAATGATGACGGTTACTCGCATGGAATTTTCAGCGCTGAAATAGTAAAATAAATTAAGACTTCTTTCTGCTAAACGAAGAAATAAAAAAAAACATCGACGAAGTTGAGAGAGAGCCTCAAGTTTAAAACCGCATTTTACGTCTTGTTCGACTCGTCCAGTTCATTATTTTCTTTATTTACAACATATGTCTAATGGTTTGTTGAAGTCAGTCATTACGTGATCCCCACTATTCTTACTTCTTGTTTTTCAGTTCACACGGTCTGTCATCTTTGATCTTCTACACTCACCAGACAAGCTCTTCCTAAGGATGCTTTTATACTGCTTCAAACGGCATTCGATAGTTATTCTCAATGGAAACAATATTTTAAACTAGCTGAAATACTACACCCCCAACACACAAAAAATACTACATAAATATAACTCAAAGCAAAATGTATTTTCATGGGATACGTAAATGATATTTCCATCTACATAATTTATAGCCGGATGTAATAACCTTCTATCACTGACAAAAATGTGAAGACGTTTTTGTCACGTTAGGTGCATGCTAAATGGAGTACAAGGGACATTTAAGACTAAACGCATTTTATTTGAGCGCCACATTTTTTTGTTTTATGCTATAAAGAATATTCAGTTAAATATAATTTACATAAATAAATGAGTATGTTTTTTTTTTACTTTTCAAGATGTGAAGTTATAATTTAGATTATTTTGATCGTTCTGACTACTATGCTAATCATGGTTATTATTTTTACTACGTTTTGGCCGCTATATCCTTCGACCTTTTTGAAGTGCATATTTTGTGGATCTTCATGCTGAACTCGGAAACCTCTATAGAATTTCGAATGGTACCTATTATTTAATCCAAATGGTATATTGTTCTCGTTTCGTCAACCATGACCAGATAAAACTGCTATTATGCATGCTATTATGATTTATTATCGCCTGTAGTAAGGATTGCATATTCAACATCCATCAGACTGTTAATTAGAACTAATTATAAATAAACCTCCTAAACCGTTACAACACTGGTCGTTGCAGACAATTCTAGTATAAACTTTGAAACTATGCCACTGATGAAGGTCAGCATATACATCGGCGGAAAGGTTGTGAAAATAACAGCCAAAATAAGAAAAGTCAGAAAATATTATATTTAATTTGTATATTGCAAGTTATAACAATTTAAATCTATTCAAAATAATAAATGTTCCCTAATTTAAATAATTGCCAATTAAATATTATTTAAATTAATGAAACAGTTGAACTTTCTAATTTATTTCTTGTGACAATTAATATAGTAGTATCTTCCGTCTTACCGTAAAATAATTGGCAGTAAAATATTGTTCAAATAAATTAAATGAATGTCACTTTTACACAATTATTTATCTGAAATTATAACTATTAGATTTACACCAAAAAAGAAGAGAAGATTTTTAAAACTTGTTATGTTGATGAGCGACAAAATTCGATTTTGGAAGAATTTATTTTAAAATAAATGAAGTCAAATCTTTCTTTTACTGATAAGACACCATTTTCTTGTCTGCCGATAGAATATTCCTATTATTCAAATGGGTGTGAAATATGAATAATTGTTCACACTCCATCACAAATCAGGGAAACAAATTATGTTTCGCCAGTGTTCGCACTAATAGTCATATTGATATAAAATAACGTATGCATGTTGAAGTTAAAAAGAGATAAGATAGAAATAAAATGTCCAAATAGAACACTTTAAATAAAGAAAGACAAAAACGTATTAATCGGTATAGAAATAAGAAGAGAAATAGACTGACAAGTCATCATTATTAAAAATGAATTATTTCGTTCCGAATTCATTTAAGACAACGCAGGGTTGTCCGTCTTACTACTTGCTTTCTCCCTATTTCTAAACACTTAAAATAATTTCATCTGACAGTTTTTACTCGCTATCATGTGTGTGCCGGGACGTATATACATATATTTATATATACAAATAAATACGCATTATTTTTTATCATAGTTTTTAACAGATTTAGATACATTATGTGTTGTTTTGAATTTCTTGTGTATTGACTATTCTCTATGGGGATGAAACGCGGAATAATCTGTGTAGCTTAATTGCTCTAAATATATTTTCATAACTTACTACCTAGCTCTACTCACGTGTTGAGCACTGTTGAAGTAAATACTGAAAAGCAACACATAAAAGATGATATCTCATTATAACATTTTATATGGATACATGAAATAATATATATATGTATATATATATATATATATTTTATTTTGATTTTAATAAAAAAATATCTGCATCTTACACATGGTTTCTTATGAAGACATTTTGCCTCTATCTTTATATTAAAATTGAAAAGATGCTTAAAAAAATGAACTTTCCCAAATTGTAACTACCAGCGACCATGCGCGATTCAAGTTCAATTTAAAACAGACATTTGCACCTTAGTCCATAACATCAGACACCAATTCTACAAGACCAGGAAGTATTATTACGAAAAAGAAAGGTTAATAACTTTTATTTGTCTAAAGCTCTGTCGAGGCTTGTTATATCAAGCGAAATATTCAATAAAATAAGTCAAGATGAAGAAGAAAACAATGTTTTTATTTTTTTATTTTGGCTTTAATAAAAAAATATCTGCATCTAACACATGGTTTCTTATGAAGGCATTTTGCCTCTATCTTTATATTAAAATTCAAAAGATGCTTAAAAAAATTAAAAAATGAACTTTCCCAAATATATATATATATATATATATATATATATATATATATATATATATATATATATATATATATATATATATATATATACATATACAAATAAATACACATCAGCTTTTCTCTATAGACTGAAGGTTAATACAGATTCTAATATATTATGCGCTTGTTAGAACTCCTGATGTATGGACGCGAGAGTAGTGCATTTACAGGTATGTCACTCTGAGTAGGAGAAGGTTCCTGATTTTGAGGTCAAAGAAAGGATTCTCGAAGTTCTTCAACTCAAACAGTAGACGTCATGCAATCTGGTATTTCTTCAAAGACATTTCTTTCCTTGTCGTCATCTGCGAAATGCAGCAGATCCCGGCCCATGGGCGATCGGCATCATTCTTCAGCGATATCACGCCTTGCTTTTTTACAATTCATGGTCGGCCAACAGGAGACAGGATAAAAGGAAAGGGATAAAAAGTGGGTTGAAACGTTCGCTTTCATCTTGCTCTAAATACATCCAACCTACAAACACACACACACGCACTATATATATATATATATATATATATATATATATATATATATATATATATATATACATATATTTAGAAGTGTGACCCGTTGTCTCCCCAGTGAGCTCGGGTAAATTGTTTTAATCAAGATAAAATAAGTCTGAAACGCCGGTTTAGTATTAAACATAGATTAAAATATAAAACGGTAAAAATAAAATATAAAATGTGTCTCTTACTGCTCAAGCTTTCTCTTTTTATTTTGTCTTCTCCAACTACCAGTTAATATGGCGAAATTCCGTTTTTGTTAATTAGGGACTAATCTCATCTTTCCAATCCGTATATTTCTTGATTACCGTTGTCTGTGATTAAACAAAAAAGGCAGAGAAAGTGAAAGATCCGTTAGCAATACGGTATCAAATAAGAGTAGGGGTTCAATGAAGATACAATAAGAGAGAAAGAAAGTGATAAACATACACAAAGTAGGAGATGGGGTTACTTGATGAAATAATGTAATTAATGGCAATTAGAACAAAAAAAATAGAAATTGTTTTTTAAGCCCATAACAAACCATAAACAGATGAGTTACTTGATGAAATAATGTAATTGATGGCATTTAGAACAAAAAAAATAGAAATTGTTTTTTAAGCCCATAACAAACCATACAGAGATTAGTTACTTGATGAAATAATGTAATTGATAGCAATTAGAACAAAAAAAATAGAAAGTGTTTTTAAGCACATAACAATCCATACAGAGATGTGTTACTTGATGAAATAATGTAATTGATGGCAATTAGAACAAAAAAAATAGAAATTGTTTTTTATGACCATAACAAACCATAAAGAGATGAGTTACTTGATGTAATAATGTAATTGATGGCAATTAGAACAAAAAAAAATAGAAATTGTTTTTTAAGCACATAACAAACCATAAAGAGATGAGTTACTTGATGAAATAATGTAATTGATGGCAATTAGAACAAAAAAAATAGAAATTGTTTTTTAAGCTCATAACAATCCATAAAGAGATGAGTTACTTGATGACATAATGTAATTGATGGCAATTAGAACCAAAAAAATAGAAATGGTTTTTTAAGCACATAACAATTACTAAAGAGATGAGTTACTTGATGAAATAATGTAATTGATGGCAATTAGAACAATAAAAATCGAAATTGTTTTTAAGCACATAACAATCCATAAAGAGATGAGTTACTTGATGAAAAAATGTAATTGATGACAATTAGAACAAAAAAAATAGAAATTGTTTTTTATGCCCATAACAAACCATAAAGAGATGAGTTACTTGATGTAATAATGTAATTGATGGCAATTAGAACAAAAAAAACAGAAATTGTTTTTTAAGCAAATAACAAACCATAAAGAGATGAGTTACTTGATGAAATAATGTAATTGATGGCAATTAGAAAAAAAAAGATAGAAATTGTTTTTTAAGCACATAACAATCCATAAAGAGATGAGTTACTTGATGAAATAATGTAATTGATGGCAATTAGAACAAAAAAAATAGAAATTGTTTTTTATGCCCATAACAAACCATAAAGAGATGAGTTACTTGATGAAATAATGTAATTGATGGCAATTAGAACAAAAAAAATAGAAATTGTTTTTTTAAGCACATAACAATCCATAAAGAGATGTGTTACTTGATGAAATAATGTAATTGATGGTAATTAGAACAAAAAAAATAGAAATTGTTTTTTTAAGCACATAACAATCCATTAAGAGATGTGTTACTTGATGAAATAATGTAATTGATGGTAATTAGAACAATAAAAATAGAAATTGTTTTTAAGCCCATAACAATCCA
>OY744544.1:52573324-52585824 GCA_963556195.1 Sepiola atlantica | reverse complement strand
CAAATATACGATATTCATAATATTGGCTCACGGGATTTATTAGAAATATTTTTAAATTTTTAAATTTTTATTTTTTATTTTTTATATCTCTTTAAATCTTCTCCGGTTTAAATGTCAACTGTTACTTTTTACCCCACCTTTTTTTCAAACCTTATTAAACCTTCCTTACACTAAATGTAAACAAACATACATAACATTCTAAGCAAAAAACGCGAGAAACACGTGACTTAACATTTCCGAAACAGATGACAACAGAAGCTGAAGAGAGCCGGATGGCTAAGTCCTTCTGTACTTGAAACCGACGGTATGAATGTTGTACTAATTTTTCTGTACCAAAATATATATATATATATATATATATATATTGTTTATTTTACTTCACTCGTAGTTTTAAGAAATCAAGGTCCCTCTTCCTGGGGCTAACACGTAATCTTCATATGAAATACATAGATATGCATTAAGGTTATGTTTTCCCTGTCAAACGTTGAGTTAGCAAATATACTAAGAACATTACTTTTCCATCTACCAAATTGATCAGTTAACTATGTAATAGTGTATATGTCTTGAGATCTTCAGGTCTTACCGGATGACAGGACATGCATTCATCTACTCTGGTGGGATATCTAGCTTAGTACTCTTACTTAAGGTAACATTACTTGGGGTAGGTGCACCATTATTCGTATGAGCAAGTGTATAGCCGTGCTGATGGGGTGTTTTTAGGCTTCAAATACTATGTTATTTTGAATATTTGGTCAGAGTATACTTGTAGGGTGAAGTATCCTCATGTCAAGTTATCCTGATAAACCATTGTACAGGGAGACCGAAGACACTCAATGGTGGTGCTTAGTAGGTCATTCAAACTCTCCAGTAAGTCGTTAAAACTATGTATATATATATATATATATATATATATATATATATATATATATATATATATGTGTGTGGGGGGGTGTTTGTAGACATTTTACATTATAAAATCTTATTTTACAAGTAAAATTAAATTGAATTTCACTGTTGAACCCGTTAACTCATGATATTAACCAGACAGCATTTGAGGTCCATGATGTTCATGAATCAAAAAGTTACTCTTCATGTCGAAGCGAATTGAAATGCTCATTAAACTTATAAAGAGGACTGAAGAATGTGAAGAAGATTCTTTACAAATTTCAGAGAGAGAAATTTCGCAATTGCAGATGAATGGTCTGACGGTAACCATAAATGGCCAATTGAGGTCTGTTAACACATTCATGAAACACCCATTTCCTAAGTTTCTTAAAGATGACGATAACACTTGTCTTGTTTATGGAAAGCTTAGTTTTCAATTCATTTCTGATAGACCACGGTGTCCTTTAAGTGACGCTATAATAAAACACCAACCAACTGGGCGTCGTCATATGTAATACTGAGTTTTTATTTCTAAATTATGTAAACAATTTTCTCAATGTTTATCTTTTCATTTAGGCATTCTTCTCCAAAAGCTGTTTGCATATGTTCAGTCGCGTCGAGTGCACATTTCCGGTTTTTTTTTTAAATTTCCTAAAATGTTTGTTGGATACTATCATAATTTAAGGTCGTTCAACAGTTAAATTTACATATATTTTTTCTGTAACATAAAATTTAATGAAGTTTATTGTGCCCATGAATATATGTGTATACATGGTTTGGACAAAATAATCGAAATACCTTGTGAATGTTGCATCAATTTTAAAATGACTATATATTATTTTTAATTACCAAGATGTTGTTTTCATGGTATGTATTCATGGTTATTGTTGTTTTGAATTAATTGGTTAAATGTCTTTTTCATTTCAGATAGTGCATGTTAGTAATACACATTTAAATGACAGATCTATTCGATTTGGAAAGAGGGCAGATTGTCAGTACCCTCATGGCAGGTGCTACTGTAACGGAAGTCGCTCAGATGGTGGCTGTATCGAGAAGAACTTTCTCGAAAGTGATGACAACCTCTGAGAAAGAAGGGAACACATCATCCTCTAAACAAATTTTTTAAAGAAAGCTGGAGCTATCTGTCTGTTCGTAGAACCCTTGTAAGAATCGCGAAGAAAGAGCAGAAACTCACGGCACTCAAAATTAAAGTAGAGATTAACAATCATCTGGATAATCTGTTTTCAATATAAACTGTTCGCCAACAGCTTTAAATGGCTGGCTTTCAAGGTGTTACCATTATTTTGTCCAACCCTATATATATATATATATATATATATATATATATATATATATATATATATATATATATATATATATATATATATATATATATATATATATTGCATTAAAAAATTCACAATTATTAAAATACAGAGATACCTTATGGAATGCCCTGATATATTTCTGGTTCATCTGTTACTGGGAATGCAATATAAAACCGTAAACCCGGATCAAATACAAATGTTCTCGAGTAAAACTTTACGAGGTATGATAATAACTTTAAGGTTTTGTATCTATATATTGTCGTCCATTTTTATTTACTTGCCTTTCCACGAGGGCAGATTAGGAAAAAGTTAGGTTTTTAATGTAAATAAAAGTCGAGCACACTAAAAAGGAGCATTATTGAATGATACAAAATTAAAAATTGTCTCAGTGAAGGATGTCTCGTTCACTGCCCGTAAATAAAATAGATATGTTGTACTACACATTTCTCGTTTGACCAATGTTCGTATGAGATACACAAGCAGCAAAAATAACGTTGATTTCATTTTATGTATAATCTGAAGGTATAAAAGCATAGAATTAAAAAAACGAACAATGATTATATGTTGTTGCTGACTGGAAACAAGAGATAACACGAATCTTGAGTCCCGGAAAACACTGAAGTGGCTGCTAGTTAACTGATATTTGTGTTAGTCCTTGTCAAAGCGAAGGTGGAACCGATAAAAAGCGCGGATTTTGATAGCCGATCTTCCTTGTGTTCGAATAGAAGAATCACAGATTCTAATTTTCCCTCTACTTGTTTATACACTTCGATTGTAATTGGGACGTTACATACATTCGTTTTTAGCACGTGCCCTCCTTATTTTTTTTTTTATCTGACTGAGTTTCGTAAAGATATTTAGCGTGACTGAAAATGATTCTAACTTTCCTAAATGTCAGAAACTGAATTTAATAAATGCAAAATCTGGGCCCATTTCTCACGCTGAAATCAAAATCAACTTTTTCAAATTAATTCAACTTCATACAATATACGCACCATCTTCTTTCATACTACTTATGTCTGTGCTATATCAGCTGCAAGGTAAACCTATTTGCTATTCGTATTAAAAGTTTTGTTTTATTAATTATCTATAATTTGTTATTGTTTTTTTTAAATTCAATGATTATTCTGGTTTTAATATAGTACATAGTTCTGTTTCGCATTTGTGTTCAAATGTTCTTTACGTTAGACTTTACGTTTGATTTACAAAAACGTTCCGATTTATTTCTAAATCGCAAGTTAACAGTCAAATTGAGTTCTTCTTTCAATTACTTTTCACAACGTTTACATTTAAAAGAAAATAAATTTGTATCGAAATTACTAATATGTTAATTTTTCTATATCTATATAAATATCGACAAAATAATTACGAATGAAATATCTATCATGTGTAATTAATGTTTCAAGTATTTCAAGTTGAGAACCATAAGAGGCGGTAGCTAGTTATCAATAAAAATAGAAACACAAACGAATTGACCTTAGAAAGTCATCGGTTTGATCTTAAAGTGCATCAGATGGTGCAACCCACATTTAGGGTGTGTAAAGCTTTGTCTTGGTTATCATTACTCTCAAATTACTCCTGAACTGAAGTGGTCGTAAGTTTCAGGCTTTACAGAAATTCTTCGGAGCTGGTCTAAGTTGTTCTTCAAAGACGTGCCTTCAAGTTGAACTGACTTCTGACAAGACGCGGAACGACAAATAATGGAAGTAAAACGTATTGTCCGATGTCCGTACTTTTCAGAAAAACAAATATAGTGAGTCAAATCAAAATTTATGATAATTTATGACACTTTTACTATTTGTTGTTGTTGAAGGACAGTATGCATGACAGGATTTGATTTGGGTTGGTTTATTTTACGGCATATCAATCATCTATGTGGTATTTAATGCCGAATAGAATTGTGAACTATAATGCTGTAGGTAGGATAATTATTTATATTCCTAGAATATATTGCTCTCCGAATACATTGCTCTCAGAATGCACTGTTCTCAGGAACATTACTTTTAGAAAATATTACTCTTAGAAAACATTATCTTTAGAAGGAAGTTTTACAGAGAAGAAACATTCATTACCCTGAAAAAGCACTACTTCCAGACTACATTGCTCTCAGAATATATTTCTCTCAGAATAAATCAATCTCAAAAAACATTACTCGTAGAAGGAAATGGCACAGTGAGAGAGAAAATTAATCCTATAAAACATTAATCTTAGAAAACATTACTCACAAAAGTGAGAGTGGGACTATTAACCATTTGAAAACATAAACACTTGAAAAGATTACACCACGAGAACATTACTCCCAAAAACATTACTCCCCAAAACATTACTCTTTGAAAAGTTTGACATTGGTAATCTTCTTTGTTCTTAACATGGCCACAAGTATCTATTTGGCGAGAAAAATAAAGAGAAATAAGATTTGTATTTGTCTAAAGAAACATATTGACCAATAAGGTTTAGGATACACTTATAGATGCGATGGCATGACGTGACCAGCCGAAATAAAGGCCGAATTAGAGGAATGGCTCAGCCACCACGATCATGTCCTTTAGCACCATGGGTCGCCAGGCACGGCCTACAAGTGACCCCGTTTTTGGTAGGGGGTAGCCCTTTGCATGGAGATGCAGTCAGCGAATTCGTGACCCCATCGACATGACGAGCATGACAGGATAAAATAGAATCCATCATATAGAGAGGATGTATATTCACGAAATATATCTACAAATAATTCGTATGCAAAATATACGTTTACACCGTGCATCAATATGTGAATATATTAAGTAAGTACTTGAAGAATTAATATTTGCCCAGAATGACTGGATACTTCATTAAGTAACCCTTAAAAAGATTGGTGTGCCATAACACAGAACAAAACGCATGATATAATCCGAAAGTATTTTATTTTAACTGAAACAACTAACATACAGATACAAATGAGTATATTATTGTAAGTGAACAATGGCATAGGTAGTTACAAGTTTGGTAACTGGCTTGTAATGTATACGGGGAACGGCACGGCTGTACTCGTACTAACGTCGTACTTCAAAATTCTAGCACCGATCTTATGTATATGTTACACCGGATAAATAGTTTTATAACGAAAAGTGTGCCAGCACTTTCTCTACAGAATAAACGAAACCATATTTAATTAGATTTTAACTTGGTTTTTCCTATTATGCATACGTATCCATTAGAGCACTCATGTCCTCGTTTAATAGACGTGCATAGGCTGAACGGAAGCTGCACACAATAATCGATCGCACAATAACTTTTACTAACCATTGCACTTTCGTAAAAAACATATGGAAATAGATACAATAATAGTAATAAAAATACATTCGAAAAACACAATGGATAAGAAATGGAAACAGGCGGTAAGAAGCAATGGCGAAAATAATGTTTGCTAAGAAATACCAGTAAAACTTTAAAGAAAACAAACGATGTAGAAAATAATTTAGGTAAAAATATCAGCATAATAAAAAAACATATGGATGAAAATAAAAGAAAGAGATTAGGAGATTGAAAAATTGCAATAAAGAAGAATAACTAATAATAAAAGAAATAACAACTAGAAAGAATCTGAGCAGAGAATGGAATGTATAAGTAAGAAAGAACCCTGAAAAGAGAAAGAAAGAATATTTCTTTGATGTCAGAAGGAAAGTCCGATGATTCGGAAGGATTGTTAAAACTGTTCTTATTGGCAGCATTTGGTCTTTGATTGCAAAGAATCAAAGGGTATTTATCAGGCGCTGACATCACTCTTAATGAGTCTTTTGTAGCCCTAGGACACAAGGAGCGAACCCCAGACCAAGCGTTCAAAAGTCGACCGGTGGCACGCACCTCGTCCATTTTCGGGTTTTGTCGGTACCCATTTGAAAGCGATTCGTCGCGAAAATGGGGGAAGGGGGTAATAATGGCAGCCCACTTTTGGCGGGTAAATAAAAATAATGGTGGAAAAGGGAAAGGAGGAAAGAAATAGGGAGAGTTAATTAAGATGGTGGAATGCGATGGTAAGGTTAAAGTGAGAGGGGGCTGAAATAATCATGTTAGAAATAAAATAAGATGACGATTATGGGGAGGAGGATGAAGAACAGAAAAAATGAGGAGACTAAGGAACGAGATGTAAACATTTGGCAAAATAAATAAAGGATGATTGATGAAACCAAAGACAAAAGAAAAGGATGGATACGAAATGACAAACATGAGGCCAAGTGATCAGATTAAAGACTAATTAACGATCAAAAGGATTATTAGAAATATTTAAAAGGAATGTTTTGATAAAAGTGCGACAAAAGAATATATAAGGAATTAGATTACCCGTGACCTAGTAATTATTTGTGCAGGGCGTCCCCAAATAATATATACATCGTGTGCATCGTTATACCTCGTTCAATTTACTTATTTTGACTTGCAAACTAGATTAATAGAAGAGTAGAAGAGTACGAATACACATTAAAAAATACTGACAGCAAAATTAACAAAAACATAATTATTTGTTAATTTAATAATAATATTGTTACATAGCTACTCCTGCTTGGACCGCGGCAGTACGCGTTTCGTATACTCGTCGTGTAGAGGGTTGGTCGCGTCGTCTAGTGGATGAATTCTTTCTTCTCTGCCGTCGTCTGTTGTCTGCAATAAAAGCCTTGATGCACTCCGAAGATAAACTCCTCTTTTAAATTTAATTCTTTTTATTGTAAGCGTTGTTATTTCAACTGGGAGTCATTCACCTCGTCGAGAGAGAGGAAGAGAGCAAATCCTACTTTATCGTAGTAAGTTAACACTGTTTCTTAACGATTCATAGAGAGGGGAAATGATTTTCTCCCGCTTGTATTCCCTTAGGGGAAATATTCCTTATTTTTACATTTTGAATCGCACGTCCTCTCCGTTCGCCTTCCGAATCAAACTGACAAAAAACTCGCTTCTCACGAGAACGAGTGACGTCACAGATCCCTTTGTTTCCCACGCAAGGCCCGCGATATCACAGAGCCTCTCGCAGGTGTAGACTGACCCCTTATCTGGGGTCTCGTCACACGGTAACCTTGTCACGTCTGTCAGCTCTGACAAGCCCCAATCTGCGCTCGACTGCACCCGCGTTAATTCGCGCAAGTCAAACCCGATTTCCAACAGATACATCAATTCCCATAGGGCCATTATATAACAATATGCACTGGAGTTATTTTACTTTAATTTTTGTTCCGTTTAGTGTTTTTTTTAAGTATGACGTTTTTTTTTTCCAAATTATTTTTTATAAGATTTTGAAAGAGAAATGTATTTATTTTGGCACCGTTTGCTCAGTACATGTTTAATAAAACAAATGGTTATATAACCAGAACTCAGGCATTGTTCAGCTCATGTGTTTTGTATCTCTATTCATAACATTCTTGGATGTCCAAGATTATCGGAAGGTAACTCTCTTTTATGATATCTTCGTAATTTATTGCTGAAATATAATTCTTACAAGAAATGAATATGATAAGAAAATGCGTAACATAGAGATTTATGTAGAATTGAATATGGGTGGTAGCACTTGCCACATGATTCTCAAGTCGCTTGAAAACCGATTAAACTGATTTCACACGGAACTCATTTTTTTTTACTAATGAGTTTATCAAGACTAAAGCACTACTTCGTGGTACGGTTTGATGTGATGGGTAGTTTTACAATTGAATGATGAATAGTGTTAGAAGATTGAACATCATCACATACCAACCACTGAAAATAACATCCGACAGCCTAACATAAATTCTTCTTTTTCTTACCAGTGACATTGACTCATTTGTAAAGTAAAGAAGAGTTTCGCGTTCACAATGTGATGCTATTCCCGGATGATGAAGCCAATATTCAATACACGTTTTTTGTAATATTCATTTATGTAAGAATTATAGTTCAGTGCTAAATACAACTACTTAAAAAGAGCAGCGTTGTTTGAAATGACGTTTCGAAAACTTTTAATAATGTTATACATAAAGATTTATTAAAAGATTTAAAACAACGAATTTACTTGTTATTCGACAGATTAAACGCTTCCAAATTCTGTTCAAATTTTGCAATTTATTTTTTTTAATTTATCAATTTTGATTTCATTTAATGCTATTGCCTTCATGATTTCAATAATATTTGAAAAATAGTAAATAAAACATAAATAAGTATGAATTTATCAAGGTTATGTTGGCGCTCAAAATACACAGAAATAAAGTTGTATCATAATTTTATTAATATATCCTATTTTAATAGATATACTGAAAGTTAAATAGAAAATACATTTAAAAATACGTTATTTGAAAGAAACTATACTTATTACGATAAAAGGCAGAATAACAAAATACAGAATAATGATAATAAAAGGGACTTAAAAGAGAATGACAATGACTATACGAGAAAAAAGAAATGAACTAAAAAGAAAAGGAAGAAAAAATAGCGAATAAGCGTGAAACGAGGAAAAGAAAAGAGACGAAAGCTTAAGAAAAGGACAGAAGAAAACGGTAAACTGACAAAGGAATAAATGTAAAAAAAGAAAACTGTAAAATAAAGAAGAATTAATGAACATGAAAAGAACAAAAATACCCAAAAGAATACGGAAAAACGTGAAAAAACGAATAAACGTAAAACAGAAAGAATAGAGTCAAAACCAAGAAAAAATTAATATTAACGTCAATAATAAACGTTAAAAGAAGAAAGAACAAACCTAAAAGTAGACAGAATAAAAGTAAAAGAAAGAAAGAACAAACGCCACATTTTTTGCACGTTTTCCTTGAAGGAAAACGTTTAAAAGAGAAGACAATAAAACATTAATAGATAAACACCTTTATTTCATTATGGGAATGTCGTCAGTTTCATAACGTTTAATAACGTGGCGACAGAGTATGAACCATTAAGGATAGTGTAATGTGCATCGTGCACTGTATAAGAATACTCTTCTTTATAGTTTGCATTAAAATGACCAATAAACTAGCACGAAGACCCGACGTAGCTCGGGATTGAATGAAGATCTCTACTATGGACATTGTTTTACCATATTGATGTATTTGTTTCCACTGGCCCCTTCTCCTGTTTCGCCCCTCTAATATCTTCGGAAGAAACTGAAATTTTTGAAAACTTTCTGAATTAGTGTCTTATACATATGATTTAAATTTAATTAAAATCGGATATACGCATTTTGGGTTTTAAGGAGGTTCTGTCCTCATGGGTCACTTAAAGGGGGGGGGCACGTAAGTATTTGGCACACAAGCGATAACGTAAAAATTCGGTCACACTTCTATCGTCTTCCCCAAACAATTTTATACATTTCAGATAAATTTCATCAAAATAGGATATATTTGAATTTTCACATGAGGTTCGACACTTACAGCATCCGTTGATTTCAGATCACTTCCATTGTCTTATCCAGAAAAGTTTATGAATATCAATTTAATTTCATAAAAATAGAATATATTTGAATTATGAGAGGATAATGACCCATAACCCTCTTAGGATGCACTTGGAGATTCGGGAACACTTCCATTGTCTTCCCCGGTAAATTGTACCTAATACACTTTTAGATTTTATGTGGATGCTTTAACCTTTCTTTCGATAAGGAACATACAGACATCGCACAGACACACACATTGACTTCATAAGTCACTTCACTTAGCTATTTAAAATGATTACCATATGAAGCACAAACATACTATGAACTTTTGATGATTGTTATCTTACTCTCTAATTACTGCTATTTGTTATTTTAAATTTGTTCGTTTATATATTTGTTTCTATATATATTTATTTCATAATCAATCAAATATGCTACCAAGAGTCGTAAATTCCTTGCAAAAAAATGGAGCTATGCATGCAGAACGAAGGTGGATTTTTTGAAAATTTGGTGTAATTTTAAACTCCCATAAATGAATTTGTTGAATAAACTTTAAGTTTTGTATTACCGTATTTTTTAACTTTAGAATTTCAAAAATAAATAGCTAAGTGACTTATGAATCCTCCTGTATACACGCACACACACACACACACACACACACACACACACACACACACTATATATATATATATATATATATATATATATATATATATATATATATGTATATATATATACATACATAACTCAATGTGTGTATATATATATATATATTATATATATATATATATATTATACATATATAAATATGCTTTGTGTACTTATAACAAAACCTAAGTCACAGTTCTCTATGATGTGTTTAACATTAAAACCCAATAAGACTATCTGTTAATACTGCTATTAATATTTGTATACAGTGTGAGATTGAGTTCATTGAAAAGATTTATCTTATTAATCCGTATTATTAAGATGTAATTTTTTTTAATATAATAAAAATAAATTGCAGTTACCAAAGTTATTCGGATGGTTAATTTACACAATCATTAAACAAATTGTTGGATAACACATATCTCGACATTATGAATGTTTGAGTTCATTGCATGTTTGCATGCATGTAATACACAACTGTAATTATACATGTCGATGAGGGTAAAAACTATACATTTATCGGCAGTTATTTCAATATCAGTGAACTAACACCCGTTTCACCTAATGAATGCGAAATAAATATGTGGGAACCGCACCAATAATTGAATGTCATGAATTGTATTAAAAGGTTAGAATAACAAATACAATATTGATTTATAGATTGACCAATGGAAGATATAGAGCCCCTCATTCAATCCCAGGCAACGCCGAGTTTTCCTATTAGTATTATATAAGCACTTCATCGTGATTTAAACGGCGCACAGGATTTCGTAATTACATAACGTTTCAAGCTATTTCTATAAAAGAATGAAATACTATTATTATTAATAGTCGTATAAAAATACTTATATTTGTCATCGGGATCATTGCGTTTAACGAGTTAATATCGCTGTCTTGGAGTTAAAAGGTGGGTTTCAGAAAAGAAATATGGCTTTTGTGTTGTGGAGGTAGATGGAGAGAGAACATAGTTGACCGCTGTTAGAGTTCACTGGCCTATGTAGCTAGTCGACGCAATTGCCGGAGCAAAATCAATTTGTATCAGAAGAAAGGACAAGCGACACGTAAAGCCGGGCGTCATCAAGCCCCATCGTGGCCGCCGCATTGTCCCATTTGGCGCCAACTGAAAAAACAGTCAAAGGCGATCGACGATGAACTTTTAGCGTCCTTTGATTCTGCGATTTCCATCTTCTACGTCGAGCCCCGTTTTCCCCCTTTTTCTTTGATATCGTTCTTTATAATCCTATGCTTTTATCTTTCGTTTTTATCAGCATGGTCTCATTCCTCCTTTGTTGTTTTATTAGTCGCCGTTCCCTTACCACGTTCTACAGTGACCGAGCTCACACTTTTACGTAAATGTTTCGACTGCGGCGGGGACGGCGGCGGCGGCGGCGGCGGATACGGCGACGGCCTACTTTCGCTTTCAATTTCATAAGAAAATAGAAAAGCGTTATTTCAATCGTTTATCACAAGCTTGAACGCTACGGTCTTACACGTAATTCTCTCTCTCACTCTTCCCTTTTTCTTATGTATGTGTAGACGGAATCAACATTGCATGGTTACTGGCAGTTTCTCACCTTGCGTTCATATGTTGCTTAAATTTTTACACCTACAAAGAAATCAACATATGCTCCTTCAGCGAATAGCTTATCATAGTATACCAACTAATAGAATGATCTCTCTATGATAATATTAAATGAACGTATTTTTCCATAATACTATAATTTATATATATTTTCATCGCATTTGTAGATTGAGTTATATTTGAAAACAAAAATGCATTTAATTATTCTAATTAATCGTAATTTACAATTTACTCAATTCTGTAACCATTTATTTCTACATTTTGCTATTAGTTTCACATCCTCCCACTGATGATGTTTGACCCCGCTCTTTCTCACACACGCTATGATTATTAAAAGTCAAAAGTAATAAAAGTAACTATAAAACAGAAGGGTGGAATAGTCTATTATAAATTGAAGGGAATATCACCACAGTATTAATACTATTTAAACAATTACTTGAAATAAAGGGTGTTAAAAGGGGAGAGAGAGCACGAGAGAAAACGAACAGAAAGACTAATTTAGGATTGTCTCTTTTTATTGTTTTATTCGCGTCACATCTTTTATCACGACAGATCACCCTGGCCTGTCAAGATTAGTGATCGAACGCGATTGCATTCTTTTGAGACCTTCAATTTAAATATTATAAGCCCTACAAAGAAGAAAATATAGAAGCGTTATTTCAGTCGTTTATCAACAAGCTTGAACGCTATGGTCTTACACGTAATTCTT
>OY744544.1:52533324-52568324 GCA_963556195.1 Sepiola atlantica | reverse complement strand
GCTAAATGTTAATTTAACTGATATTATATAAATGACTCTCAAAATAAGAAAATGAATAAAACATGTATCTGTAAACTGCCCATTAAATGGTGAATTTTTTACGTCAAGGATAATGTAAATGTAACGTGATTGAAAGTAATGCATCATCTGTATATATAGGATAGTGTTGTGGCATATTTAAATATAGATATGGCAATCATATTGCATCATATTAAAAAGCCTGTAGATTAGGTGTTGATAAATCAACTTCGTGGAGTAAACAACAATAATGAAAGCTTATAAATAGCCATCAAATTTGTGTCTTACTAAATCAGTAAAAAATGTAACACATACGGCAATTAGTATAATCAAGAGAACTGGGATTATACGTGGCTTCTTGAATAAACAACCAGTAGTATCTATTATTGTAGTATCTACTGAAATTGGAAGTTTATGTGAAATAGAACTTCACCTGCAGTCGAAAGTCAGCATGTATACCCCGTTTAGAAGAGATGAAATACATCACCAATTATTTCCAACTAGTTACCTATCTGGTACTGGTCAGACCCAACGTCGCTTAACTTCGGTGATCTAACGTATGATGGCTGTTAGCATGAAATTTAATATAACTATAATAAATATAATAGTAGAAGTATTAACAAATTGAAAGTTTATATATAGATAAGGACGTTCTGACTGAGAATAAATTACATATTTAGAAAAAGTACTTTCAACGTATAATCAAATTTAATAACTCTGTAGTTTATACTACTACTACTACTACTATTACTACTACTACTACTACTACTACTACTACTACTACTACTACTACTAATAATAATAATACTAATAGCCCCCTACATCCAAACATCTTCAAAGAATAGCATGAAGAATTGGGAAACCAATTAAACTTCAGGCGGTGTTACATTAGGTAAAGTACAAATCAGGAGGGGGATTTTCCAAAGCGATAGTCTCTACTATTTCTTTTTTTGTCATTAGTTTGAGTCCAATGCCACTTCTCTTACGTACTCTGAGGGCATTGATATGAACTTGGGTAAATAGTTCCTCCAGTACATAACTTACTATTCCTGGATAACCTTAAAGTGTTTATGTAACATGAAAACTAACTTGATACCCTAATGAAAACGGTTAAATTATTTAGTAACTAAATACGAATGAAATTTGGTGTCACTAAGTGTGTTATTCTTGTTAAAAGAACAGGTAAACTTGTCCACTCATATAACCTTGAATTTCAAACAACAGATCTGATAAAGAATGTAGACAGTGATAGGGGCTACAAATACTTCGGAATGTTGGAGGCATATAAGATTAAAAACAAAGGAAATGCCAAAACTAACTCACATCTGAGTACAACAGAAGAATAAGGATTATTCTTAACTCACACATCAACAGTCGAAATAGAATCTATGCGGTCAATGCTAGACCAACGGCTATCATTAGATATACTGCCGGTATACTTGGCTGGATTGTAGCTTGTAGATGAACTAAAATGTTTGGATACCAAAGCACGGCAAATGTTTACAATTTATGGAACTTTTAACAAAAAATGAAAATGCAGATTAATGGTATCTACCTGGAAAGGTAGGTGATCGAGGTCAACTAAATGTTGAATTTTTTGTGTATATAAGAGAAGGTTGTCTATATAAATATATATCTGAAAGTAATGAGGTTCTTCCTGAAGGGAAAAGAAAGGAAAACTAAGAACTGAGGTGAAACAGAGTAAAACCTTATAAGAGAGAGGGTTAAATTATTTTGAAAGAAACTACACAGTGTATACTTTAAGAATACTGCATTTAGAGATAATGACAGCTGGCATTGGTTGGTCAGGGGTGATCTCAAAATATCTACAGAGAGCACCTTAATGGCAGCCCAAGAACAAGCCACTCGCACTAGGTCCATCAAACATTACATTGACAAACCTTCAGAATCACTGATATGGCTATTGTGTAATGAAAAAGAAGAAACCTTAGCGCATATTGTATGGGAATACCGTATGTACACATACCATCAGTATGAAAAATAGAGACGCAACAATGTCGCTCAGGAACTACACTGAAATATATGCAAACTTTATGAATTGGACCACAATAAGAAGTTGTATAAGCATAAGCCAGAAGTGGTACAGGAGAACGAGTATGTCAAACTTCTTTAGGACATACGCATACAGACTGATAAGGTTCTTGAACATTTAACACCCAAGATAATCTTTCCACTAAAAACAGCCGAACTTGCTTGATATAGCTTGCATCTTCGATACCAGAGTGCAGGAGAAAGAACACGAAAAAAAAAATATCAAGATCTAAAATGGGAATTAGTTAGACTATGGAAATGTAAAAAAGTTCTAATTGGAACGCTTGGAACCATAACAAAACGCCACTATAAATGGCTTAAACAGATTAACAAGACCATTTTTCTTCCAATTCTGCAAAAGGTCTGCTTGTAAGAAACCGCAAAAGTGTTAAGATACAGCTTTAATATCTAAAGTCAAAGGAATTGACTTGATGTTCAAAAAAGAAAAATCCAACTAAAAACATCCAAAAGTTGAGACTATTATGAAATAATAATAATAATAATAATAATAATAATAATAATAATAATAATAATAATAATAATATGGGAATTATCAAATAGGAGTAATAGAAAATACTATGTAAACCTTTAGTTTTGAACCGCGAGTTATTGATGTTTTCGAGTTGGTTTCGTTGAAAGATAAATATATAATTATTTCATAATAACATTAACTATACAAGTAATACGTATCACCTCATAATATAAACTATACAAGTAATACTTGTTTCATGATAAGATAAACTATACAAGCTATAATTATTTCATAAATATTACACTATACAAGTAATAATAATAAACGATTTAACATATTAACCGTGAATCATGAAAAAAACACTTAATTTTCTACCGGAAGTAAAAATATTACACATTTTGTAATTGCGCAGTGTTTTGTATCTTTTAGATTATAATGATTGTGAATGAGATTACCTGGGGGATATAAAATACACTTTTATTTAAAAAATCGGGGGTTATAAAAGTTTTGAATTAATATCATATATAAGATGAATGAATAATCCCTTAATAATAATAATAATAATAATAACAATAATAATAATAATAATAATAATAATAATAATAATAATAATAATAATAATAATAATAATAATAATAATAATAATACTACTAATAATAATAATAATAATACTAATCAGCGTAATAATAACATTGGTAATAGTGATAAGTGATGGTTGTAATGAATTAAAAAGAGTCTTCAATTAAGATATGGGAACCTACATAAGCCATAACTGTGAGTGGGAGTAGTGCAGCAGATAATATCAGTGTTATATATAGTTTGTAAAAATAAAAATGATAATAAAAATAGTTAATAATTAAAATATGAATAAAATAATTATTATTATTATAATTAAATAGACGATAATAATGATATATCACTAACAATAATAATAAAAATAACATGATAATAATTATAATTATTATTGTTATTACTATTATTTTAATTATAATTATAACTATAACCATATTAGAAATATAATATAGAGATGAATTAAGTATATCTTATGAAAAACTAAATGTTCAATTAATTCTAGGATCGATAAAAATATTGTATTGACTGTATTGAAAAATAATGTCAATTGTACTATCAATAATAATTAAGGATTATAATTATAATTCGTTAATAATAAATAAAAAATAGGGATTGCTTCAATTTTTCCGGAAGTAATAATCGAGTAATTTTTTAATTACATGTTTTTCTTGTACTTTTTACATCATAATTGTTGATGACGTAATAGGATAGAATGATGGTGTAAATAAAATTTACAAAAATATTAATTTAATCAGACTAATACGGAAGTTATTTATGATTAGACCGGGAGTGATTTACAGAATATTGATAAATAACCGTATGAGGATATGTGCACATATGAATTAAGAATAAGAATTTCGGATGCTTCCTTGGTCTCTTGGCTAAGATCAAAGTGTAGTATCTGTTCCAACTGTTCTGTGCAGTTATGGGAGGTTAACCCCCTCCCATGTCTTGCCTCCCCTCTTTGGGGAGGAGTAAGTTTATTACTTACTGTCTGAGGCACCCTGCCCAGGCAATCTTTTGAGATTCAGCTCACTCTTCATCTCTAGAGTGAAAATTCCCACCTTCCGACCTTGTGTCACATTCTACTTTGTGGGAAGTAGATAAATAGCTGAATTAAGAATAAAGAAAAAGAAGTAATAATGTAGACAATTATTGTTGGTTCTAATTAATTATTATGTTATATATCGACGTGGTCCTACTTTTTTTTGCCGATCAAGTATAATCACTTTGAACGAAAAGGTGAAATACACATCATGAAGTTTTACATTCTAATAAACAGAGTTAAATAAACATTTACTTTTGGTTTGAGTAAAAAAGAACGAAGAAATGAATATACAAATTAGATGGATGCATTTTGATTATTTTTCAGCACGATTGTGGCGATTATACACTGATGAACCCTTTTCGTGAGTGTTTATGATATTTTTTTATGTTAGGAAAATATAGATTTCCGAAGTATGCATAAACAGCTGTTTGATAATAAATTATTTTTGAATGAAATTTGGAATGCTTTCCTGAATAGTTATTATCATATAATATAAAATGTAGAGCTCTAGTTGTATTGTACACTATTTTCTTATTGTTATCGCTCATTACAAGGTACGAAACCACTTGATCAAAGAAGTTTAAACGAACGAAATATTTTTACTGTAAAGAGAGAATATGCCTATTAACCGTGTCTGTAAAAGGCCAAGGTATAGGTAAGAGAAAAACAGTCAACCCGAAGACAGTTCCACAAGCGTGTATTTTTTGGAAAAAAGGTACTATATAAACTTTCCTGTGAACTTAAAGAAATGTATATCAAATATATATATATATATATATATATATATATATATATATATATTTAAAATTTTAAATTGAATAAAATAAAATATTTCCAAATTATCTTGCAAACAATTGTACGCCATATAATTGTTAATTTGAATTCTTGGAACAATGTTCGAATTTTGTTGATCTCGAATCTATTCATATATATATATATATATATATATATATATAGGCTCGCATTTCAGTGTCTGGCATAAAAATACAAATTTCGACATAGAGAGTATTCTCCTTTCTTAGCAATATTCAATAAACAATAGAATATTGACTTTCCTAAATATTTACTTCTGTTAATGATGTTCTCCTTTTCATTTAAAAATGCCCACTTTTCTTTCTAAATTAATATATACATACCGTTCTCTGTCGTCTATCACAATATTGCCTCAAAATGCTGAAACTCCACTTTTTCCCGAAGAATCTTTTACAGGGAGACATTTCCTTTCACTTTTTTTTCGGTGTCGGTAATTACTTTCCGCACTTTGGATCCGCACTTTATCACGATAGGAAAAAGAGTAAAGGAATTAAATAGAAGCCCCAACCAACCCTAAATGCAAGGTTCTGGAAAAAAATATATATTCCGTACTCCTATTATAATGTTCCTCTTTCTTGAGGTGTATCTCAGATCACTCGGAGTCTACGTAAAAGACAGCGCCAACCCTCCTCCCATTCGAGCCTATTTTTTAGATGATGATGCTTATACGCCAGAAGAGGGTTGATGGTTTTGTAGAAAAAATGGGAAAGGTGTAATGTTTTGGTGCGCATTGTTCAGTAGCGGGAGGGGGGAGGGGGGAACTTTTGGTTAAGGGTTTGTGAGGAGGGGGCGATAATGGGGCTGCTTTTGGATGAGCGATGCTCATTGTCGGCTCCATCAATACACTTGTTCGTCGTTCGCTGAAAATGGCGCCAAATGGATAATCAGAAAGATGATGGCTGGTTCCATACCAAAACAGGAATATTAAAAACGTGAGGCTAGGAAGAACATCAAAGACATCCTCCCCTAGCACTAACACAGCCACGTACATACAAACCCATACACGCAAACACATACATCAATCAACTTACGTCAGCAACTACCTTGAAGATGCGGTTAGTGTGTTGATCTACAAAGCCACTTATGTGGGGCTGCAATCTCAGCAAATGCACTGTATTTTAACAAGTTAATGTTGAGCCTCATAAATCGTGCCTATTAATCCAGCTATTTGCACCTGGCCAATTATTACCTTTTTCAATTTTTAATATTCATTTCGTAATTCTTGTTCCTTATATGTGTATATAAATCTGTCTCTTTCATTTCATATTTATTTCGTAATTCTTGTTCCTTATATGTGTATATTAATGTGTTTGTCTGTCTGTCTCTCTCTGTCTGAGTTTCTCTTTCTCTATCTTTTAAGATAGAGAGAGAGATGGAGGGCGACATACAGACAGACAAACATACAGATACAGAAAGAGAGAGAGAGAGAGAGAGAGAGAGAGAGAGGCAGACAGAATTTAAAAACTACGATTTATTTCCTCTCAATAAAGGTGAGCAAAATAGATTTCTCCACTATGTTACAAAGCTAATTGAAAATCAAATATGGCTAATTTGCCTGTATTTTGTAATTTCTCTTTTGGATTATAATAATATTCATTTTTTTATAGAATTAATTTTTATAATTTATGTTTTTTACCGAGGTATTTACAAATGGATTTTTAAAAATAATTGTTCTATTGTTTCTGGTGGGATTTTCAAATTTTCGGACCTTGACGTTGAATTGTATTTTTTCTAGACTAACTATGAACATTTTGTTTCGAAGGTAGTCTGCGTTTTAAAAATAAGTTTTATTGTATTACTTTTAAATAACACTGTCTTGAAATAGCTAATAACCCTATAATACCTTTGTATATATGGAACTTGATATGAAAAATGATTTGACTCGTAAAAATACACACCCACACACACACATATATATATATATATATATATATATATATATATATATATATATATGTATATATATATTAAATATTTTGTCATTAATTGTGTTCTTCCTACTAAATTAATATTTGATTCTAGTCCGTCCGTTGGTCTTGTAGATCGTTGTGGCATCCTGTTAAAAACCAAACTGTAATACGATTTAATACCGTTCTGAAAATTATTGACCTAGTCGAAATTATTTTCAAATGACGGCTAGTTTAAAACAGAGACGTAGCTTTGTATTTGCCCATTCATTGTTACTTCGCTTTGATCAACAAATAATATTTTGGAAAACAACGGCATAGATTAAAACGCAAAGCAACACTAATTGCAAGTAAATACACTACCGGATATAACCAGACAGGTAGAGAACGAAAGAAAGAGAGAGAGAGAGAGGGAGAGAGAGACATAGCAAGTTAATACTAATAACATTATTTATATCAGTTCCAATTATTCAAGATCAACAAGTATGAGGCGTACACTCGTTTCCAAGATGATATATGATTTTTGATTGCTTATCTTTTTTACTTTTTAATTGCAAAATACTTCTTCAGCAACTTTTACAAAAGATCACAAAAAGAAGTCAAACAAAAAAACATCAACATTTTCTTCTTATTTAATAAAATATATTACCGAATTACACATTTAATATGATCTATAGTTAACATCGGATTCTAACTCTTCCTGATGAGATCTCAGTTTATAATAACTGTTGATCGATAACATCGACATGCCAGTGTCACAGATTTTGTACATATATAAAAGCTGTATTTGATATTGAGCACATTTTATGAACCCGGTTTAAATTCTTTGGATTACTACCCTGTGGATGTTTTACCTGGATTAAATATATCTATATATATATATATATATATATATATATATATATATATATATATATATATTACAGAAGTTCCATGGGGTTTGTGCTGGGATAGACGACCTAGAGTATAACACCAACTTGATATTATGTAACATAATAAATAAATATCATGCTCTTATTATTAAACAATCGAACACTCTGTTGGATTCCTTTAGTAAATTATTACGGTTTAGAGACCAGACACAATGTACATTTCTTTAAATAAACATATAATTCTTTTCACCATTAAGAAAATATGGACATTTATTTTCTTTCTTTTTTACGCGACCTGTTTTCACATTGCTGTAGTCGTTTGTAATACTTAAAGATTCAGGTTCGGTGTCCGATTCCAGTGGTGTGTGCGCTAGTACCCACGTGTAAATTAGAAGTGAGAGTATTTCCACCGTTAAAATGCCTTGATATTTTGAAAATCATAACAACTTAGAGAGCAGACACAAAGCAGACACAAAGAAGACTTTTTTCAAGTAAACCTATTTATTTATTTAAATTCTAATTTTCGACTTATGCTATATATATATACATATATATATATATATATATATACATATATATATATATTATACATATATAAATCTAAGATTATATATATATATTCAGAGAGAGAGAGTGATAGAGAGAGAGAGAAAAAAGAAAGAGAGAAAGTGGAGAGCAGAAGAAATACTGACAGATGTCTTGCAGAGGAAGATATGTTAAAAAAGTAGAATTGATATCCAGAGAATAAAAAGTGTGTGTATATGTAAGTATGTGTGTGTGTTTGTATTTGCATGTAGATGGCTGCGCCGGTGTGAACTGTTCGTAGGCGTGAGCGTATAAATTAAGGTAACATAATGAAATAGAAAGAACAGGGGAGAAACTGTGTGAAAACGTGTACTTGAATGAAAGGGGGGATTCATCAAAGAAGTCATTGCCTAAAACTAATTTCCTGCGTATTTCTTTTATCCTTAATATCATCATTCAAACCTCTTCTCTCATGTTTTCTGTCCCTTTTCCACTTTCATCCATATTTTCACATTCCCTATTTTTAGATTTTCTATGTCATCTGTTCCAATGTTCATGAGATTCTCTCATTATGATGATGTTGGTCGCCATATTCCATTGTGTCGAATAATGGAGCTTCAAACCGTTCTCGGACAACTTTCGCAAGTGTCTATATGTAGATGTGAACGGTGTCAGGCCTAACAAAGGTTTGAACGTAGAAAGCGAAAAAAGAATTAATCTGAGGAGTTATGCAATCGGAAGTTAGGGAATTGTTTTTTAAGAGTAATCGACGAGAAACGAGTCGAGCAGAATGACGAAAATGACTTCTTTAAATGATTAGTAAAATAAACTGAGGTTGTGTTTCGACAACACTACACAGCACTATGAAAGAAACAAAACTCCGATCAAATAACAAGTTGTTGGAACTATTGGTCCGTTTATTTATTAATTCTGTGACCGACGAGATAGACATCATGGTTCCAAGCACTGGACCCCCATAAAGTCCAACCTTACATAATTGCAGTAGGAGTCGTGGTAACAAAATAGTATCAGAACTAACCGGCTAACAGGATTATAGTTAACATGCAGGTGGAGTCAACAGTAGGATCCGTTCCCTTCTGATCGTTCCTGTTTCTGCATGAAACATAAAAGGATTTTCAGGAGCAGAAAGCGAAATCTTTGAAGTGAGGAGAACAACGTTGTTGCTGGGCGAAACCTCCTCCGACTTCCCGCGGAACCGCTGTACGTTGCTGCTCGAGTTCTTGGGGGTAATTTTTTTTACGTGTGCAGGTATATCGGATAGCTACGCCCAATAAGGAGGACTTTTTTCAAACTAAATAATCTACAAACACGATCTTTGTTGGTTCTGTGCAGACACTTGGGCAGTAGTGCTAGATATTTGAAACGCTTTTTACTTGGCTCTGACGTTAAGGTCTTCTAAGAAAAATAAACTTTCATGATATAACTGAACGAATAGTTTATCTAATCTAATCTTTTTGAGTTAAAAGAGATTTAGACCAATTTAACCACATATTTAAATCATCTCGACCCCGATTAAACAACATTTCAACTAATTTTGCGTACTCGCGACAGCCGTTTACAAATTATGGGTCGTTATCAACAAAATGAATTTTCTTTTTTAATTTGAGTAGTATTCAGCCTCGCCAAAGTTCTAGTACTCTCCGCTTACTGCCAGTAGGTTGGTGCTCTGCCTCCTCGGTATTGTCATCCTCTTTTACATGGGTGTCTGTCTGTGCGTATTTTCTTCCTTTTGTGAGTAGTTGGTGGAAGGCAGTGTATGGGGTCCTGACAATCTATTATTATTATTATTATTATTATTATTTACTCACTAGGAGTTATCACACTGGTCATCGTCAGTGGTCGCCCACTGCCGACAACCTGTGGTATTCCCTGGAGTCCAGGTGACAACAAGTCTCCTCAGGCCTCCAGTATGCTCCACCTCTTTTCGTTCATCACCGCTGATGACCTTGCCGTAATCGCAACAGCCACCTACCAACGATTTCCCGCTGATAAAGGCCATCGGTCCCCTCTGGGGCCCGAGTAGCAACAAGCCTTCCCAAGGTCCCAGAGCTGTCCGCGCTCTTCCAGTGGAGGTCTGGTTTGCGCTTTCCCTGCTCGACCCTCTGTCCATAATTTTTGTGGCGTCAGCCTATGCTTGCGCCTCATTCGTGCAGTTGTATTTTCCCCGGTTCTGTAGTTTTGTGCTTCCATGTGTTTGTTCTCCATTCGTTGCTTATGTGGGTTGGTTTTCGCATTCGAGGACATTTCTCAGGATTGTAGCTGTATTGATCATTACTGTCCTTTGTATGGTCTCAGTTATCCCTTTGATTCCTATTTCTCCTAGTCTTTTCTCCATGTTTTTGGGGACTGTTCCAAGTGCTCCTATGATTATTGGTGTTATACTGACTTTCTTCATATTCCATATTCCTTTCAATTCTCTGGCAAGTTCAGTATATTTGCTTCTCTTTTCCGTCTCTTTGATCTTCACTCTGTGGTCTGCTGGAACGGCAAAGTCCACGATTTGCAGGATTTTTCTTTCTTGTTGATTATTATCATATCCGGTCTCCTTGCTGTTATGGGTTTGTCTGTTTGTACATTCATATCCCATATGATTTTGTGTTGTTCGTTTTCTAGTACAGTTTCTGGTTTGTGTTTGTACCGTTTTTTTGCATATTCGAAATTCAGTTGTTTGCACATTTCCCGGTGTACTACATTCCCCATGCTGTCATGTCTGTTCTTTTATTCCCTTTGTGCTAGCTTGCTGCATTCACTTATTATATGATTTATCGTTTCGTCTCTTTGTCCACACAGTCGGCATTTGCTGTTTTCCTGGGTTTTATCTATCTTTGCTTTAATAAAGTTTGTCCTAATCGCATTGTTCTGTGCGGCCGTCAGCAGAGATTCTGTTTCTCTGTTCAGGTGTGTTTTTCTTAGCCATGCCCAGCTGTTTTCATTGGCTTCATCGCTTGTGAGTCTTATAAAGCGTCCATGTAGTTGTTTTTCTTCCCACTTTTCCTTTCTTGTCTTTTTGTTTCTGGGTTCAGTACTTCCGGGGTTGTTTGTTGGGCTGGTGTCTCTTGCTGTGGTGATCAGTCTTTCCGTGTTCTGGGTTACATATTTCTCCATCTCTTTTTTGGTGTCTTCCACACAGTCTTCTATACTTACCAGTCCTCATCCTCCTTCATTTCTTTTCACGTAGAGTCTGTCCGTGTCGTCTTTTGGGTGCAATGCATTGTGCATATTATTATTATTATTATTATTATTATTATTATCATCATCATCATCATCATCATCATCATCATCATCATCATCACAACCACCACCACCACCACCACCACCAACACCAACACCAACACCCCCACCCCCACCATCATCATCATCATCATCATCATCATCATCATCATCATCATCATCATCATCATCATCATCATCATCATCATCTGGAAGTGTCATTCTATATAGAATTAAATAAAATTATTACTATGTCATCTATATAGGTGTTCAGGATGCGTATAGCAACCAGTGTGAAAATTAGATACCAACTCTTGGGAAAAAATTATCTCTGTTCCTAAATTCTCACAGGCAGATTACGACATATTATAGAGTGATTAAATAAACATACAGTGTGAGAGAGCAATAGACATAGACATGTATCTTTGAGAGGGCCGATATATTTGTTTCAGTTGATTATAAATAGCAGCTAATTACAACAATTAAAATATGTTTTACAGACATAACTAAACCGGAACAACAGTTTATGTTTTACTTATGAATTTTGTTTGATTAAGGTAGGCATTTTTATAGTTTACATTGATTATAATAATACATTCTAGATTTTAATTCCGATAGATTAGATCAAAACTCTAATACAACAATTACATACATTAGTTTACTAATTTTTTAAACGTATTTTCATCTTTAAATGTTTAGGGGGAAGATAAATATAATCAAATTGCATGATTTGATATAAAAATTTTAACTATGTAAAAATATGTGTAGTGTCAACTTCGAACATCAATGCAGAAGGATACTTCCATGAGCAAAGTATAAAACTGACTTCGAAATCTAGTGGGATATGCCATATCCTATATGCTAACATCACTTCTGCACAGAAGAAATGTTACTAGTCTTTCTCTGCATTATCCTGAAGTTCATGGTAGGTGTTCGACTGAGCTCCAATCTATGGTTTTCCCCTGTAAAAGAATCACAACAAAGACTTATAGCTATGACTACTGTCGATATTTTCCTGTTCTCCTTCTCTGTACCTAAAATTAAACGTGGCTTCAGAGGACAGAGTTTGTTTTCTAGAACTACACGTCTATGAGAACACACCTGTCTGTGAAACACAATACCGTGGAGCTGTCTACAACATAGTCATGTTCAAGTCCAATGAAAACAAATTCTTGTTGACCATATTCTTAAATAATCAAATCATGCCGAATTTCAACCATCGTTACCAATCATCACGATTTTATCTCGCCGTGCACCTGTTCATTCTCAGGAAGCGAACTTCCCAGGCATCACTTTAATCACGCTGGACGAATCGGCACATATCAACACATGGATCAAATCTGTCGCAGCGTTGAGGACGGCTGAGAAATTCAAAGACACAAACAGCTACTGAAGGAGAGAACAAGATCCCGTGATCTCGTTCCTGCCCATTTCTTGCAAAATTATTAAGAGCTTCACTCATGAAGATAGGTTATTATTGGTCATTATTTATCATTAATGATATCATTTCAACTAATCCTAATGTGGTGTATTAGTAATTTTGTTATTAATGATATACGATAATTTGAGTGTTATTGGCTCTTTTATATCTCAATATATTTACTTTTTATAAAGCAACATATGAATTGAAGAACAGTAATTTGAGAACATTTCATCATAGTACAATTTACTCACTTTATAATAACTTATTATAACTAAGTTGTTTTCTTGAGACTAATCTTAACAATGGTATGTAGAAACCCTACCTCTATTTTTCCAAACAGAAGTGGTCTCTGAACGTGTCGGGGCATAAATGTAAACGGTTATATAAACAACACTAAACATGCAATTCATAATTGCTTAGCACTGACGATTCTATAAATGTATTCTTAATCGGTAATTACCCTTTTAAAATAATATGATTTCTTTAAAAATAAGGTTTTGACTTGATAACAATCGGCCATTTTTCTATGTGCAATACGAGCTTTGCCCGTCTTACATTATTGAATAAAGAAAAAATATAAACGAAACTCCTTGATTTCGAAAAATAGGATAACTTATGTTTTCGTCTGGAACTCTTGTCTTAATATATTTTCTTAAGAAGAAAACCCTTTCGAAACAAATCTATGATTTATTGGGTTATTTCGCAATTTTATGTTCCCTAAAATGTTGATTGATAAAATCTAATATGAATGAAGATCCGTTTTCAAAACTTTACTTAAATGTTATTTTGATAATAAAAGTGGGTTTCTGAAACGCGCAAACGTATAGATATAGATTGTTGAATGTTTATTTATATTAGATTATTATATTTGAAATTTTAATTAATGTTTACAATTTTTGAAATCTTTCCAATTGATATATAAACACGCACACACACATATGAATATATATATATATATATATATATATATATATATATATATATATATATATATTTATATATATTTATATGTGTGTTGTGTGTGTATGTGTGTGTGCGTGTTTGTGTGTTTATATATCAATTGGGAATATTTAAAAGATGTAAAACATTAATTAATATATATATATAAATTATAATCTACAAATAGATGTTCCGCTGTATCAAAGCTCATCAGTTTGGCTAGCTATGTTGAGTGTTTAAAAACTTAGATTCGAAACCTGACAATAAGTACAGTAGTTAGTATAGAAGTCGAGCAGATTACGACATTAATAGAAACTATGTTTTTCATAGTTTCGTATTCATCGGCTACTCAGAACCTAATTCTAATTACAAAACTATTGCTTTGCGCTGATTGAAACGGTTATTTTACCTACAAATGAGGTCACCCAGCGAGTGGTGTGCAAACCCATCTACATGATCCATATATATATATATATATATATATATATATATATATATATATATATATATATATATATATATAGAGAGAGAGAGAGAGAGAGAGAGAGAGAGAGAGAGAGAGAGAGAGACAGAGACACACATGTATTGGATAGAAAAGTGAAATTTAATGAAATGATCAAAACTGATTTTAATATTTCATATTATTTTCAGAGACACACGAATTAAGATAATTGAGCAATGGTTTACCTTGTAATGTAAAAATATCAGAAAGAAAATATATGTCTACATTATAAAAAAGAAACATAGTTTTACTTGACAATTACAGAAATGTACTGAAATAATTGACATACATAGGCTAATACAGACTGGGGAAATGAACAGACATACGCGCGTGTTCGGCAACGGAAAGCATACACATTTCTCCATGACAACATGCAGAGTATCATCTACGCATACATGCACTAAGATACATTTTATTGCCCGAGGTGATGTGCAAATGATGTTGAATGCGTACATGCCGTCTTCTCCGAGTGACTCATTGGATAATGTCTGTCCATGTATGTGAGTGGGTGTGCGCGTGTGTGTTATAGTTGCTCTGTTGTTATCGCACATGCGTAGTTTCAGGCGCAGGAATGGGTGTAGGGAGCGATGAGTGACGAGCAAATTACCTACGTACACAAGCACTGGGATGTATATTTTTGAATAGCGATAAATTAATCTGTGCCATTGTGATTAAGGACGTCTTCCACGTTTCAGATTCTTTCAAACGTCGGAAAATATTACGACAGGGAAATCCGCCTTGTTTTTGTCCTCAATTAAATCTGTGTCTCTATCTATCAAACTCATCAAACACATACTAGATCTCTATCAATCTCAACACACGCGTGTATACTATATATACATACATATATATATATATATATATATATATATATATATATATATATAAATATATATATATGTATATGTGTGTGTCTGTATATATATATATATATAAATATATATATATATATATATATATATATATATATATAACTTCTTTGTAATATAGTAGGAAAAATCCCAGCATGGTGCTCGATTAATTTAGAATTGAAGTTAAAATTTAAGAGCATAATATTTATTTATTTTGGTACAGAAAAATTAGTACAACATTCGTACCGTCGGTTTCAAGCTCGGAAAGACTTAGCCATCCGGCTCTCTTCAGCTTCTGTTGACAACAAAAGCTGAAGAGAGCCGGATGGCTAAGACTTTCCGAGCTTGAAACAAACAGTACGAATGTTGTATTAATTTTTCTGTACGAATATATATATATATATATATATATATATATATATATATATATATATATATATATATATATATATATATATATATATATATAAATATATATATATATCAACTTATCTTGTTGGATTATATGAATTTTTCATCGATAGCAATTAATCAAATAAATAAATATTTGATTCTTGCTGGTATATTTTACATTTTTTACCTTGTTTTGTCATTATAGAGAACTGTGTGTTCCTTCAGTTTCTGTCGATAAACACTTATCCCTCTTCGGAAGCTTTTTAACATGTAACCGTGTCCACTTTCCGAGAATCGGCTGCTCACGCCGTTAAAACAAAGACAGAATTCTACATAGCAGCTCACTCTCTAAACTGTTGTCTTGATTAAAACTTTTATGTGATTTCCGAAATTTAATGGTTGATGAAAAAAGTTGATTTTATTAAACTTTGTCAAGTACACTAGAAATGACTATTGGACTACTAGTAGTAGTTGCTTATATGGTTTACTATTCGTACGCGTTCGTTGCGAGACACAAGTTACATATCAGTTTTTTAACGGTTTCTATAGGAACTATTTTTTATCCAGATTCGTTGGTGTGTCTCTCGAGCGAGTGTGGGTGTAATATTTTGTCACTTTGCTTTGTTTTTTCTAAGATAAGTTATTTCAAACATTCAATGTATTTCTTTACACGTAATATATAAAACTGTGTCGAAACTACATATTATTTAAAAAAGCGACACTTGTATTGATAACTAACATTTAGCCTTTACAGCTCGGATCAAATGTATCAGTACAGTTTCCGTTTTCGTTCAGAGGAGGAGGCATATTTTTCTTTAAAATGAATTGCAATTTATTATAATACAATTTAGCCAATTCAATGAATTAATTCGTAAAATACTTATCTTATATAGAAACAATAACTTATTAACAAGAACAAATTGACACATAACACTTTAATCCACTGAAATGTGTTTTGGTTTCTCATAAAATAACTCAGCTATTATGAGGATTAACTTCCTAAAAAACCTACTTCCAACGAATGTATTAAAAGAAACACATTTACTAATCATACTTGATCCACTAGAAATTTTCTCGCTTCATATTACTTTGTTATTCCTCATGTATCATTAAATCACGTTTACTTAACTCCCGGGCAAGGCTGAGTAGGGAGACATATGTATATATATATATATGCTAATTATTTATTTAAAACTATACGTAACATACTTCAAAGACATACCATTGTTTCATTGAGATAAGCTGACCTTTTATTTTAGCTAAAAAGGTATTTAGCACCCAATTCAAATCCTCAGCGTCTTACGACATTAAACAAATCGTAGAATGAAGTTCAAAGATCCTTTGAACTCCATTCTTCGTCTCTAGAGTATCTGACGTATATGTTTTGAATCAATAATTTGTATTAGCTCTCACATTTTTTGTTCACGCTATGCATCCATAACTAGAAATACGCCTTTTTACATTATTTGATTTGATTTACAAATTAGAAATGATAGAAATTAAATAATAAGAACAAAATTGTAATATGTGTCTTAGAGCTTGGAGTAGGAATACACAAGGTCCTTATACATGAATATAAAACGCAGTGTGTGCCTCGAATGGGGGGGGGGAGTAAATACAATAAATTTATCGTAAATTATTTCAATAAATATTACTTTATTTACAATTATCGGTACATTCTTGGGCCCAACTCCTCAGATTGTATATTATAAATGTGAAAAATAAGATAAACATTACTATATGGCTATAAGATGGGCTATAAGAAACATATCAAATGATTTCTCATTTACCCCCCCCCAAAAAAAAATTATTATTATTATTATTATTATTATTATTATTATTATTATTATTATTATTATTATTATTATTATTGTCAATATTGTTAATATTATTGATTACAATATAATTATCATTAATATTATTATTATTATTATTATTATTATTATTATTATTATTATTATTATTATTATTATTATCATCATTATTGTAAATATTGTAAATATTATTGATTATAATATAATTATCATTAATAATATTATTATTATTATTATTAATATTTAAGTGAAATATTTTTGAAAATCAACACATGGTGCAATTTAAATGAAAGATACATTTTTTAATTTTTTTTGCAAGCTTTCGTTGTAAAACAACTTTGTCAGGCGAGACTGTCTTATAGTTTTTTTTTCTTGTCTTCTTCTTCCTCATTTTGATGGTATTTAGCATGATGGGCTAGAATCACGGTAGAGGCAGAAAAACACGGCAAGTTGTAAAATACGTTAGGATAAGTAGAGTCCAGTCGATGTTTGGCGCAAATTGGCGCTTTTTGAATAAGGAAATTGACAACGTCTTTGAAGCACGCATGAAAAAGTATTTAAGTAAAATATTTTTTTTAATTAACTAATTAATTCTATTTATTTTGATCTTTACACGTGAAAACGCATTAGCATATGAGCATTTAATTACTTTTTTTCTTTTTAATCACTCTTTACAAGGACATATTTTCCGAGTTAAAAAAATAGTCCTTTTTGGTGTTTTGACAGTTGGTATTTTAATGTCGGTCCGTGTCACGTGGGACTGTGTTGTTGAATAAGGAAGAACTTATTATTGTTAGTATTATTATCATTAATATTATTATTATTTACTCACTAGGAGTTATCACACTGGTCATCGTCAGTGGTCACCCACTGCCGACAACCTGTGGTATTCCCTGGAGTCTGAGTGACAACAAGTCTCCTCAGGCCTCCAGTATGCTCCACCTCTTTTCGTTCATCACCGCTGATGACCTTGCGATAATCGCAACAGCCACCTACCAACGATTTCCCGCTGATAAGGGCCATTGGTCCCCTCTGGGGCCCGAGTGGCAACAAGCCTTCCCAAGGTCCCAGAGCTGTCCGCGCTCTTCCAGTGGAGGTCTGGTTTTGCGCTTTCCCTCCTCGACCCTCTGTCCATAATTTTCGCCTCTCTCGTGCGGTTGTATTTTCCCCGGTTCTGTTGTTTTGTGCTTCCATGTGTTTGTTCTCCATTCGTTGCTTATGTGGGTTGGTTTCCGCATTCGAGGACATTTCTCAGGATTGTAGCTGTTTTGATCATTACTGTCCTTTGTATGGTCTCAGTTATCCCTTTGATTCCTATTTCTCCTAGTCTTTTCTCCATGTTTTTAGGGAATGTTCCTAGTGCTCCTATGATTATTGGTGTTATACTGACTTTCTTCATGTTCCATATTCCTTTCAATTCTCTGGCAAGTTCAGTATATTTGCTTCTCTTTTCCGTCTCTTTGATCTTCACTCTGTGGTCTGCTGGAACGGCAAAGTCCACGATTTTGCAGGATTTTTCTTTCTTGTTGATTATTATCATATCCGGTCTCCTTGCTGTTATGGGTTTGTCTGTTTGTACATTCATATCCCATATGATTTTGTGTTTTTCGTTTTCTAGTACAGTTTCTGGTTTGTGTTTGTACCGTTTTCTTGCATATTCGAAATTCAGTTGTTTGCACATTTCCCGGTGTACTTCTTTCCCCATGCTGTCATGTCTGTTCTTGTATTCCCTTTGTGCTAGCTTGCTGCATTCACTTATTATATGATTTATCGTTTCGTCTCTTTGTCCACACAATCTGCATTTGCTGTTTTCCTGGGTTTTATCTATCTTTGCTTTAATAAAGTTTGTCCTAATCGCATTGTTCTGTGCGGCCGTCAGCAGAGATTCCGTTTCTCTGTTCAGGTTTCTCTTTTTTTTTTCTTTTTTTTTTATTATTATTATTATTATTATTATTATTTTTTTATTATTATTATTATTTTTTTTTTTTTATTATTATTATTATTTTTTATTATTATTATTATTATTATTATTATTATTATTATTATTATTATTATTATTATTATTATTTTTTATTATTATTATTATTATTTTTTATTATTATTATTATTATTTTTTATTATTATTATTATTATTATTATTATTATTATTATTATTATTATTATTATTAGTTTGTTTTTTTGTTTTTTTATTTTTTTTTTTTAAATTATTTTTATTGCTATTATTATGGAAATTATGCATTTGTCTGTACTTAGACTAGATCTCTACCTACTTCAATTCACCCTACATTTTTGTTTGTTTACTATATTTTCCACGTGATTTTACTTTAACTTGTAAATACTCAAGAAATAATGTATTTTACAGCGAGCTAGGACTATTTCAGGGCATGTTGCAATCAAAATTACTGGCCCCACCATTTCTAATCCCCCCTTCATAGACCATAACTTGCGTTAACAACTTTAACTAGAACACCTTACCACTAATATTATAACAGGTGTTAACCCCACCATTAATAATAGGATTACAACGAATAATAAAATTTATTTATCTATACCACTGAAATTAATCGATATATAAATTCTATTAAAAATAAAAGCAATTACCAGTATGTTTTATTAATCCATCACTAACTATTATTTATAATCGAAATACATTTATTTATACTCCAAATAATTAAAACTAAATATAATAGTATAATCCATCAATATCAATGTCATAAACTTATATACGATCCTTACCAAGAATAATTCCCAATATATTTTAACTCATTAGTACCTAGAACTAAATCTACTAATATTACTGCCACTAATCTATATATGAATCTTACTAAAAATAAAGACAATTACCATTATGTTTTATTAATTAACTGATAAATACTATTTAGAATACATTTAACTATCCATCAAAATAATCAAAATTAAATGACAATTGATCAAAATATAACATCATAATTTATTAACATTAAGGCCATAACTCCATCAATGAGTTAAACTAAAATATCCCCGTAAGCTGGGTGTCATGTAATTGTTATATGTCTGCATTGACAGGAAGCAGACACAACAAATTTGAAACCTCCCCTCCCCCTCTTTCTTTATCTTCTCTTTCGATCTTGTTTCATCTCCCCCCGCCCCCCTCTTTATCCAGCCCAGCGCTGAATAAAAATAACTATGAATTTAACTCCAATCTTACATTAACCATTCCCGCAACAAATCCTAAATGGCTATAGACATCCACCCCTAACACCCCTCTACCCCTTTCTCTTTCTTTTTCTTCCAACCCCCCTACCCTAACTAAGCGTTGGATAAAAATAAAAAATAAAAATATAAATAGCTGTAAATTAAACTTTTCTAACAGCAATTGTATCTTTCTTCCTTTCCCTTCTCTTCTCTTTTTCTTTTCCTCGCCCCCCCCCTTTCTACCCCAGCTCAGCGTTGGATATATAAAATATATAAAAGATAAAAATAAAAAAATGAAAATAGTAATTTCTAACGGCAATCATATTTTAAAATCGGTCACATGACTTTTATTTCTTTCTCTTCTTCTTTTTTGCTTGACTTCATTCTCCCTGGAATTCAGCAACCAGGTTGGATCAAAAAATAATTTTCTGCCTGATGAGACCTCAGCTCTTGAGAGCTGTAGATCGATAACATCGACATACCAGTGTAGCAGACCTTGTACATGTTTGAATAAAAGCATTCACAATACAGCTCTATATTTTTTATTGAGCACTCTTTTATAAACCCGGTTTGATTCCCTTTGGAGTTCTACCCTGTGGAGTTTTACCCTACCTGGATTACTATATATATATATATATATATATATATATATATATATATATATATATATATATATATATATATATATATACTGAAAGATCACAACTTATCAAGGTGCGGGACCGCTCGAAGATAAGGGTTAACTAAATTGTGAGTTATGAATGCCTCAGCAAAAGAACAGAATCAATGAGTGGGCTAGGCAGAATATTACTTAACTGGAATTGATTGTCCACCAATACGGCTCAACAATTGTTTGTCCACGTAAGACTTGAAAACGATCACGTTGTAGTTGGTTGACAATCAGGCGCTTGGTATCGTGTTTCACGGGTGGAATGTTCTAGGAAAGAAGCTTTGCCCATGGAAGTTTCGTTTGAGTTTGTCTAAGAATATAGAGAATGGAACCTGATTTGTTGTGGCTGTGGCTAGATGAGTTAAGCACCTAACAGGAACATAACGATACAGAAGAGAGAGGCTGGCAACATTTTCTTCTGTGCGAAAGAGGCTGGATGGACGAGACGAGAACATCTCCCACGCGATTGCGGAGTCGATTTTGTACTTTGTCAAGATAGGTAAGAGTTCTACGAGGGGCACCTGACCAGGTATGACAGGATTACCCCATCTTGCTCCTATACAGGTAGAGATGTTGTCGAGGGTTAGGTATTTTCTAGAACGGCAACCTTAGCAACAAATTTGATTTAAGTCTTCCGATTCAAGTCTTGGGTTAAAGTCAGTACTTAGAAACTTATCAAAGAGGTTGTCTCCTCTGAGGAGAAAAACATTCATTTTGGCTGGGATCCGAGCTTTAGTAGTGGATAGAGAGAAGTTTTGTTTTAGATGCGTTAAAAGTAACGTCACGTTTCCGCATTTCACTACGTACCCTCAGTCGGAAGAGAGAGAGAAAGAGAGAGAGAGAGAGACAGAGACAAAGACAGAGACAGAGAGACGGACGGACGGACGGATGGACGGACGGACGGACGGAATTAGAAAGAAAATGATCATCGATGCTCTTCGAAGTGTTTACGAATCATCTCAGAATATGATTTGGAAGATCGTGTATGGAGATGAGAAAGAGGGTTGAACCCAAAATGGAGACTTGAGACATGCCTGCTTGATCATATGTTCTTCGAAATTTTGTCTGTCAACAATTACTTTTATAGATTATCAGAGAAAAACTAGTTTATAGTTTACTAGATATTTTCTAGCTCAGACAATGTCAAAAGCAGCTGAAATACCAAGAGCTCTGAAAACGAATTCTCCGCTTATAGATTCAGTGATCATGTGCGATATCGGCATCAGCACATCAGCTGTGGATCTTGCAGGATGGAATCCACATTGATTTTCACTAAGAATATGTGTTTTTCGTTGGGGTTGTTGAGAACTACTTACTTTTATTACAAATTCAGGCAACGTATTCTTGGCATACAAGAGACTGATCGGTTTATACAGGGATGCAAAAGAATGGTCTACCGTATTTTAAATTACTGGGCAGACCAACGAAGTTTTCTAAGGTAATGAAAAACAGTTCTCTTTAAGCAACGATAAAACAGCTTAGACAGGATAGGAGCTATTTCGGGTTGCAGTTGATTGAGTACTATGGTCGGAATGATGTCGCGGTTATCCGGATGTCGCTTAGAGTATTTTCAGTCAAGAGGGAGAAGTCTGGAATTTGCTGCAACGTTCTTTGCGAAAATGTTGGTTTTATCAGATGCTGAGGATATCACCCCATCCCCCTTGATGCTGGTTGGGATAGAGGCATTGCATCTACTCAGGACCTTGTTTGTTATCCAGTGTAAGTAATTGTTATAGAAGAAAAATAGAGTAGTCAATTACTTGTGCAAGAGCATATACATTTTTAATGGAGACTATACATATTTATGATCATCTATTGATAAGTTCGGTTTCACAGGAACACTGGACACTTAACCCGCAGGGTTAAAATACCAAATGTGACCGGTTCATAAACCGATGTAATGATAATTTGAGTCACAATGGTAATTCTCATTTTAGTGAGTTTAAAAAACGACGACACAAACGCAGATACAAAGCTCGAGTGTAACACGGTCGAAATATGGTGACGTTACAGCAAAAACGAAGATTCAAGTTGAACTAAAGATCATTCGTTACAGTCCGATGTTACTGGAGTATTTACTTGTTTGTCTCCCGATAAGGGCAGACAAAAATAGAAAATACCTAAGTCTAGAAAGATTTCTTTTTCATTGATTCAGGCGAGAACAGAGGAAGTGTATAGTCAGAACAGATACTACACTTTGAATGATTTATTTGCAGAAATATTTTTAAAGATTACATTTACAATAAATTAGGCACAAAGCCATCAAACGTGTCTACCATACTCTTACTTAGAATCATCTCAGTCACCACAATACCACAATTACACTAGGGGGCGTCCTACTTAAGATATCCACTAATCGATTTGAAATTGTATTATTCAGAAATATACATATATACACGGATATTTAAAAGCAGGAGAGTCGTATTTAGTCTAGTCTAGGTTACTGCCTAAAATCAAACTATTTATTTTATACGAACTGTATGTAGTCGGGGTTGCCCGGTGGATGCATATTGTCGAGAGGAAGACTTAGTAAAAAAAAGTATTCAAGTGATGCTTCCAATCTTTTTAAAACAATGAATTGTATAAAAATTCGTTTTAATCTTCCCTCAATGTAACTTTTATTTTATTAAATATGTGATTAATAGTAAAAATAATGTTTATATTTTAAAAAATAAGGATTTAAAACATTATTTTTTGCGTGTTTAAATTTTTTGTATCAATAAATATTCGGTGAACATGAAGTTTAGGTGACAGATCATTTTTTGCGGAAAGGTGATATGCATTAGCATAATAAATGTATTTTTGTTTTAAAGACCAATTTAGTATTCCGTATTAATAGAAAAAAACAATGTTAAACTTAGTACATCGGCTTATTACCAATATTGCGATATGATCGTAAAAAAATGCCACCAAAAGAACTACGAAAAATAGTAAATTCGTTTACTGGGTCATAAGAGAAAACACAATGATAATGTGTTGAAACAAATACTTTTATAAATAATTTAATTTTTAAAAACAAATTATTTTAATATACGTAACTAATCGACTTTACTTTTCATTGGACCTAGTTCGATTAGTGTTTTTATGGCTACCGTCTATCCAAAGAAACATGTCCTCATCTTGGAAATAGTAATACTAGCCTATTTACAAATTTTAAAAGTGTTTCCCCTATTTTATATGCTATACTATATTGATTTTATCTAAAATAAATTCACCATGTGATAATCTGTTGAAAAATATACAATTCATTCACCTAAACTTCACGTTTACGAAATATCCAATTAATAGTATATACAATTCTATCACCTAAACTTCACGTTTACGAAATATTAAATTAACAGTATATACAATTCTGCCACCTAAACTTCACGTTTACGAAATGTTCAATTAATAGTATATACAATTATGTTACCTAAACTTCACGTTTACGAAATATTCAATTAATAGTATATACAACTGTGTCACCTAAACTTCACGTTTACGAAATATTCAATTAATAGTATATACAATTCTGTGACTAAACTTCACGTTTACGAAATAATCAATTAATAGTATATACAATTCTGTCACCTAAACTCCACGTTTACGAAATATTCAATTAATAGTATAAAAAATTCTGTCACCTAAACTTCACGTTTAAAAATAATCAATTAATAGTATATACAATTCTGTCACCTAAATTTCACGTTTACGAAATATTAAATTAATAGTATATACAATTATGTCACCTAAACTTCACATTTACGAAATATTCAATTAATAGTATACAAAATTATGTCACATAAACTTCACGTTTACGAAATAATCAATTAATAGTATATACAATTCTGTCATCTAAACTTCACGTTTACGAAATATTCAATTAATAGTATATACAATTATGTCACCTAAACTTCACATTTACGAAATATTCAATTAATAGTATATACAATTATGTCACCTAAACTTCACGTTTACGAAATATTCAATTAATAGTATATACAATTATGTCACCTAAACTTCACGTTTACGAAATATTCAATTAATAATATATACAATTCTGTCACCTAAACTTCACCTTTACGAAATATTCATTTAATAGTAAATAGACCAGAAAATATACCACACTTTGATCTTAGCCAACGTTACTAGAGTCGTCATGAGATTCATTACTTGTTTAGCGAAAAGGTTTTAATCTCGTCTATAATCCTTTGTCCGCTGTCTAAAAATATATTTTGCATGCATCATTCTTTTCTTGGCGTTTGTAAAGATTATTTTTGTAATGAATGAGCTGCGTCTTTAGAATGTCGCATGTTTTGCCTGCGAGACAATTTTCGTTGGAGAAGAATAAAAATGTGCTTTGATGAAATATATAGAACCATATTTAGTTTTGATGAAGGATGAATTTAATTCAATTCTGTTTTTGTATCCAATTCGGTGGAGTTATGTGTAGCATAAGTTCGACTTGTCTTTATCTTTTCTTTCGACATTACAATAATTCTTGTTTTACTTAATCGAATTAACATATTTTTGTAAAATCATTATTTTATACATGCCACACAAACCACCCTTTCCCCGTTAGGCGTAAACACAAAAATAAAAAGTGAAAAGAAACAAGCAGACAAGGCAAACGAAGAGAATAGACTCATTCTAGGTCATCCCACATGTTCTGTCCGGATTTTAATGCCTTGAAATCTAATAATAATTAAGAATTTCTAATTCAACTAAATAATATTTATTTAATTGTGGATATACTTCTAAAACTGTATGAGTTTTGCTTGAGTGTTTCTATATTTTGTACTCTTGCTTATTTATGTGTTACCTTACACACTGTATTATGTCATCTTTTGTTTGCTGTCATTTATTAAAAAGGTGAAGATACCCCTGCACAGTTGATGACGTCACCAAGTCATGACATCATCAATTAAACCAGAGAGAGATGGATATTGTGCGCAGTAGATGACGGCATCATATTGTGACGTCATTCATCAATTGAAAGTGTAAAATACGGTATTTTATTATTTTTTATTTAGTCTTTATGACGTCATTTATTTTCAAGTATACTTACCTGGCACACGCTAGAAATAAGTGTAGTATCTGTTCCGATGGATACTGCACCCTATAGACGGATGTCGTCTTGTCCTTCGGGGCTTGATTCCACCTGTCTGTGGGTTTGTCCTGTGCAGTTCTAGGAGGTCCACCCTCCCAAGCTTCGCCTCCCCTCTTTGGGGAGGAGTAAGTTTATTGCTTACTGCTTGATGCGCCCCTTACCGGGGAATGCTGACGGGGCAGCCCAGGCAATTTTTAATGGCCAGAGTGCTCACTTTCTCGGACGCTGGCTTTTCAAACCCCACTTACTCGACCCAAGCTGTGGTCACATCTTACTTGTGGGAGTAAGATAAAACTGGCCTTGTGCCTAACTCCTGCAGAGGAGTAAATAAATATATATATATATATATATATATATATATAATTAAAATAAATTAGAACATTGGGGAGGAGTAAGTTTATTGCTTACTGTCTGAAGCGCCCCTACCGGGGAATGCCGACGGGGCTGCCCAGGCAATTTTTAAATGGTCAGATGGCTCACCTCTCGAGCGCTGGCTTACATAATCACACTTTCCCGACCTTGTGTCACATTTTACCTCGTGGGATGTAGATAAATAACAGAACATAATTCATACCAGTTCCAAGAATTAAAACACAAATGAACAAGTGTTTTTTTTTTCAATTCTCACACTTATATTACCTTCAAAACGGTTGTCAGCTATTTAAATCAATAATGCAACATAATATATTGCAATACTAGAGACGTAAGACGTTTGGAACTGTTTGCATAGCACCGCATATATTCCCTCTCGTTACAGACTTGTAGAGATACTTGAAGTATACATTCACCATCAACGTAAATTGAAAGTTATTAACAGTATATAATTGACATTTAAGATAAAGTAAGAAAAAAATCTGAAAGGAACAAGAATATCTGGGATCATAAGATACCCAATATGTATAGAATCATCAATAACATAAATAGGGACTACGGCATAGGTTATTTAATTCTATATAAATGCAATCGACGAAGGTGTTTATCATAAGTAAGATAAGAGATGGGCGCTCGATGGTGGTCTTTAGAAGAAATGGAATAGGTATAACCGGCAATTAAGATAACTGAGGAAAAATAAAGGATGGTTTAAGGAACCAAGAAAAAAGTTAGCGTCTAATATGAACGCTACTTAAATGTTGAATATAGATATGGATGTGTTATGCTAAAAATTGAAGACGCTCTAATATAGGTATATATGTGAACTTGCCGTATTTAGATGATTACGCTAGGGTGGGATGGGATGACTTTACTTCTTACTCGGAGTAACTCCTAATTCTGACTCTAAAGATCAACGAGATCAAACTAACTTGTATATTTTAAACTAAGAATAATAAATAAACCATCTCACCAATATATTTATGGGGGAAACTGCTCTAATACAATGGAGGCTGTGTTCTCTACCAGTTCGTAAATCTAGGTATTACACATAAAGTCGGATAAAATACTAACACATTTAATAGTATATATGAGTACATGATAGCAGACTGATTTAGAGTGATTATGGACCAGTAGTATAATTAGTGATGGGGGATCTTTATTCGTAACTAGTTGTTTCAAATTATAAACACCTAGATATTCCCACTAAAAGTAGTTGAACTCATATCTAAATCATATCCCTAATAGTAATTATTTCAACAATGATTGACCTCTCATTGTAATTTATTTCTGAGATCATCTTCCATAAAACTGAAAATAAGATTTAAACAAAAATAAGGAAAATAATGTGAGATGATAATTATGAATATAGAAAAAATACTTATCTAGACGGATTATTGATTATAGCATAATTAATTAGATTTTTATAATTACTTATTGAGCCACAATATAATATGCACGCAGTTAAAAAACATCTTGTTAAGTTGTCATGAATTTTTCATCGTCAAATTGCTGGCATTTTTTTATTAGAGGAAATAAAAGCGTAGTGTATCAAGGTGTATCTTAACTGGTTGGCATTTGTTTTGTTTTAACTATCAGTTCGCGTTGATTTTTCGAAGTAATAAAATAAATATTCTCTACTAAAAATATTCAACTAATGTTTGAATGCTATCCATTATTAAGTAACGGCATCCGATATGGATCAGATATTAAATAAATTTAATTAAAAATGTCATAAATACTAAAATAACTTTAGCTGACATTCGTAAGTTTAGAATCCTGACAATTAAAATTTGTATCACCATTGTGGATAGCGCACATTATATAAGGACTTTTACCTAAGTGTTAGATAATTTATTTTTATTTTAAATAAGAACTGTTATGGTATTTTAACCAATTTAAATATCAGGCAATAAGAAGAAAAAAAGAAATACATGAAATACATAAAATATATGAAATACATATTTCTATTAACTCAGCACTTAGTTTCGTATTCAGATTAAGTAAATAGACACCCACCTATTTTATGACGTCACATAAGTAATGGAAATTATCTTCTAGATAATTTCAATTATTTTATAGATAAACTATAATAATCACATAACTAATACGGGTGAATAAGAATAAAAAATGATTGCTGTAGAAACCTATGCGAATTAATGCTTACTCTGAATTGAGGTTTCAATATGGTGGACTGCCGACTTAGTGGAGCAATGCCGAAGGGATAATGTGAGTTACAGGTTGATTTTTTACGCTTATCTTCATTTCAGGCTACGGTATGAAATTATTCAAACTGAGAACGTTTTTAATTTCTGAAGAGCCCAAAGAGGGTATGTCTAATATTGAAATATTAATGTTGGTAGATCTACTTTGAGCGAAACGAGTACGTAAAATAATTGCACTAACAATCTTCAGTTTTTAAAATGTTTACGAAAGATGAAATAAAATCGTGACTTTTCGAATGTAAATGAACCTTGCGTACGTTATATATATATATATATATATATATATATATATATATATATATATATATATATATATATATTATTGATGGTCTCGTTAAAAACTATTGAACTGCCTCTCTTTGTAATTTTTCTTGTTAATTCCTCGACGTGGTGAGCGAGTTTTCTGTTTTCGGGTGTTAATTTAAATATTGTGGCTCCGAGTGTTGTTTTATCGGCCATCTCTCGAGCGCTTTCGATCCATCGATCGTCCTCAGGAGGTTATATTTTATCGTTGGTCCTGTTGCTGTCAACCTTTGTATATATATATTTCAATTATTGCATACGGATAGGGCGTTAGCCCGAGTATTAAATGCTTAGGTTAGATATAGTTTTTTCTTGGTCAACGATTCTATTGAGGCAATTGTTATTCACTAGTGTTTGTTTTACTTTGGTTAGTCTTTTGTACAATACACTAACACCCTATTCGTATACAATAATTAAAATAATAAGTAAAATGTATATATATATATATATATATATATAAATATATATATATATATATAAAGGCTGACAGAACTAAGTTAAACGAGAGATCGAAAGCGCTCGAGAAATGCCGGATGAAACAACACTCGAAGCCACAATATTTAAATTAACACACGAAAACAGAAAACTCACTCAACGCGTCGAGAAATTAACAAGAAAAATTACAGAGAAAGAAATTTCCATAGTCTTCAACGAGGCCTGCATAATAATGATTTTCTGCTTTAATATATATATATATATATATATATATATATATATATATATATATATATATATATATGAGAGAGAGAGAAAAATAGAGAGAAAGACAGACAGATAGACGGATAGAGACAGTGAAAAATATAATTTTTTTGTTGATAATGATAATTCAGAAGATTATTTCTCATAGAGAGCTCATTGGTCCAATCAGTGACAATATTACTTAACTCTCTAGGATCACGAGACAGGCCTTAGCTCTGAAATAATTGTCACATTAGACTGAAATGAATGAGCAATAACAAGGGGAAGTCATGATAGAATGAAGAGAGATGGTAAAGAGAGAAAGAGAGAGAGAGAGAGAGGAATAATATTTAGTAATACAACAAATATAAACTCGACGGTTTAGGGCTGGTCTATTATATCCTATATGTGTATGTTGATACATGAAACAACATGAAAATGTATTCTTCAAAACAAATTAATTAAACTTTCAACATTGATAGATTACAAACAGCTTTAGGGACACATAATTCTTCATGGATTTAAAAATGTTAATTCTACAGCCGAAGCGACGCAAAATGTCTACTCTGTTTATAAAGAAAAATGCCTGAACAAAAGTGCAAGAAATTGTTTGCAAAATTCAGAACATAAAATGTAACCCTTGAAAATAACTACCGGTCAGCACTAACAACTACCGGTATTGCTATAGTAAGTGTATAAAACATAATATTGTGTACGTTACGTAGAGGCGGGAAACAGACAGTCACACCCACACATTTAGAGATAACAGGTATTTTGTTTGTTAGTCTTCGAATATAAAGGAACTTAATTTTCATTTGTCTACTCGTACGCATTTTAATCTGTGGTGCATCCATTTTATAAGCAGTGATACCAGGCGGTATCGGAGCCTACGTCAGAGTAGATGCAATCACGGCAACCATTTAAGAGATAGGTGATATTGAAGGTATCAAAAAGGAACATAATAAATGGTTTAAAGGTAGATATCAAAGAAAGTAGAAAACAAGGACGGAAACTAAGCAAGGAATTTAAACCTGTGACAGGCTCCAAAGATCTGAAGAATTCTTCAGACTTCTGTTTAGTGTCAGTGGGTGGGGTCGGGTAAGGGTTGGAATTGTTGTTAAACACAATAAAAAACGACCCTCACAACATATCGAATATAAAAAAGTCTAACGCAAAAGATCAAAAGATGAAGGAAAAAAGTATTTTTTTTAATAGGTGTGATGTGTCTAGATGAGGTGGGGGTATAGCTGTAGCTCTATTGATTAAGGGCAAGGTTGGTTAAGAGTTAAAACGAGCGTAGTAGTGAAGGGGGTGCGTTCGTGGTAAAATTCCTGCTCTTCGACAATTTGTCAGCAATAAAAGAAGATATAAAGATAAGTAAAAATCTTATCGTAAGCGAACATACAAAAAAGCGGAGGAATTTATTTTTTTGAAGAAGAAGGCGAAAATGTTGGAACGTGGTTGGAAAAAAGACGTTCTTCGATAGGGTTAGTGCGCCTAAAGAAATACATAGAGAGGGACAGTGTTTCTAATACGGAGGTTATAGAAATGACAGGTATATTTCCACATATATATATATATATATATATATATATATATATATATATATATATATATATATATATAATTAATTCCTTGTAAAGAACAGTTTCACAACACTTATATGCCCCCTTACAAAACTAAAAATATATGCTACTAAACCTTATGTCTATAATATTTTTTCAATTTTTGTCTAAATCCATTACATGATTTTGATCCTGGAAAATGACTAAAATCTAAGGCTTAAGCTTAAGGGTTCGGAAGAAGAAGATGAAATTCATGGAATCAGAATTAATTGGTGCTCCATTACTCTGGATAACATTCAATACAACTCTGATATATTTGAATGGGAGACTGTGCCTTTATTATGCACCCTGAAACCCTTTTAAAATACTACAAAGAAACTGAAATTAAGTTACATTTTTTCATTTATGTTTCATACTAATTGTTGATATTTCTACAAAAATCGGATGTATCTGACTTTTCGTGAAATGCCTCCGCCCCGTTTTGTATGTTTTCCATGAAATTAAAGTAAACGCAATACTGGACCCCATCCGGGCCCCGTACGCCTAATAGCCAATAGCTGAGCTTCTTTTAGACAAATCCCCGGCTCACCATAACTTGACAGTTTTTTCTTTTGTTTCGTTCGGGTGTGGCGCACCCCTTTTTATGAATATGTAAAATTAACGGGTGCCTTTATTTTGGCACGTGCGTGATTGGAATAATAATTTCCTTTTTTTTCTATTTATTTTATTTTCGTTGCTATCTTAAAGTATTTTATGTGCATATATATGAAGTTATTGTTATTTATAACAATAACTTCATATATATATATATATATACATATATATATATATATATATAGAGAGAGAGCGAGACAGACAGGCATACATACATACATACAGACATACAGACATACATACATACAGACATACATACATACAGAGACAGAGACAAAGGCAAATACAGTGGCAGTGACAGATAGCGAGACAGAGAAGGAGCAAGAGAGAGAGAGAGAGAGAAAGAGTGAGGGAGTAAATATCTAGGGTATACGGTAAAGCGTCTCTGATTTATGAAGAAGAAAACGGATAATACAAGAAAAGAGAGACGATTGGAAAAGAAAATCTAGAATTTGTATTTGAGAGATGATGTATGAATATTCGGTGAATAAATTTCTATCTAGGTAGATCCGAAACACTTAAACCAGATCTCATATATGAGTGTATTTAATTGCCTCATCAAGAAGATACAAGTAACATTAAAGTTGATTCAAAACTCGAGTCTCACAACCCTATTACAAAGTACACCATTTTATCAGGGTTTTTTCAGCTATTCTGCAGCGATTCTATGTGACATGGTATTTATCAATCCATAGAATTGACCAGACAGTCTGAGTTCAAACCTGGTCTGATATACTTAATGTCCTTCGCACTCTGAGAAACTAATTATCTAACATTCCCACGTAGTGTCATATGATGTTTTCATTATGAAGAGGTCTCAGATTTGACAGGCTTGCGACTGGTTAATAATAAAAAAAAACAATGAAGTATAACACACGATACTAACATAACCGTTAAAGTGTACACGAGCAATATAACTAATTTGAAAGTCACAATCGACGCGCACACATAGAAAAATTGAGGCAAAGGAAATTAGAATCAGTCTCTTTTCTCTCTGACCAGCACAGTTCAAAGTCTTCCTTCATCGAAAAAAAGAATAAAGAAAGATATATAACAAAAATGTGACACCATTAATGGGGCGTTTTTTACAACCACTACGTCTATTCTTATTTCGTGTGGTAAGTGCCTTCCGCTTTTTTCACTAACAGCACTATTAAAAGTGGTTCAAAAAGAACAAAACACATTCACTTGTGTATTAACACTCACTTTTGGGTTTATCTGTTCTAGACATTATAGATGTACATACATAAACACACATCTATCCTCCATAGCGGTGGGAGCAGCTATCGAATAACTAAACCTCTCTTTCTCTCTCTCTCTCTCTCTCTCTCTCTCTCTCTCTCTCTCTCTCTCTTCCGAGTCAGTGAAAAGTAAAAGATCTCTGCTCATTCTCCGCGTCATATAAGCAGCTTCCTCTCTCTGACGTAACTGCCAGGACGCGTAGCGCTGACTCGACTTCTAATGGAAATTTCCACTCTATTAATTTTAACCTACCGTGGAAATTTTAATTTGTACTCATTTTTTACACATCCTCATCTAAATATTATTAGAAAATATATCTATTTATTTTCGTTATGTTACATGCGAATGAGTATTGTACTTATATATGTATTCAAATGTAATTCGACATTAACTATTGTAAAGTTCACTCGGGGATAAGGGTTAATGCGATTATCTGTTGGCGATGAACAACACCATTCAGAGGATTAGAAACGATCAGTTAGATTGTCAGAATTTGATTATTTTTGTCGTAGTTGTAGTATATGAGGCCCTCTTTCATAGTTTGCAACCTAAGTATTCGTGGTGCAACAATTGCTGTAATAATATTATCAATCAACTGTAACTACATGATGTTAGCACTAACTCTTTTTATTTACGTGTATGCTTCGCTTCATTTTATAACGGGATACGTTTACTTCGTTATTAATTTTTTAAATATAATTTTTTAAAGTTAGTTTTAATTATTACTATGTCAATAGTGAAACCTGATGTGAAAATTGAAAATACATACTTAAAAAGTAATTTTATTTCAAAATAAAATCGACAAAAAATGCATTTCCATTTACTTGTAAACATATCAGTCATTATAAGTATTCGTTAATTTTTTAAATAGAGGTTAGTGAATTAATTCTGTAACGCTTTCAAATTACACAGGAATATACTAACAATTTCAACTGTCGAATAAATCATTATTTCTGGTTTTGACATTCTTACAAACATCTCATTGAGTTAAAGGATTGAATATTTTTGGATCTATTCACATCTAATAATTTTATAAACTTAGATTAAAATAACACTACCTCTGTTATACATTTATAACATCATAGTTCAACCGGTGGAACCGTTGACATTTTATCCCTCTGTATAATTTACTTTTAATAATTATGCTCCTTTCCAAATAACAAATGTATGTAAAGAAAAATGACTCTTTTTTATTCCATGAAAATAAGAGTCTTTTTCATATTCTTTAAATAAATGCAGATAATATGCATTTACCTTTATTTAAAATTGTAGGAAATTTTAAAAATTTAAAACAGTACATATTCGATGTACTCTTATTGTAAGAATAATTGTCAGCTAAATATGTTTCCAATCACTAAAACGAATGTCACTTTTTGAGAAGTATTTATTTAAAATGAAACTGTTTTAGTGGGAAAAACGACATAATTTGATGTTGGAACAATTTATTTTAAAATTGATAAAGTATGATATTTTATTTTATTTCAGGCACATCAGATTGAGACGTCCATTTTGGTGTTCCCTACCAGACCGGTCCGGTCCATTTTTTGTTCTTTTTGAAAAAGAGAGTATGTTACTCTCGGAATGATTAAAGTTTTTTG
>OY744544.1:52518324-52528324 GCA_963556195.1 Sepiola atlantica | reverse complement strand
TGTTTTGTGTTTATTTATAAAATAATTTGATGTAAATAGCTTCTATGTTTTTTTATATTTTAATGTATGAGGATTTTCTAAGAATTTTTATAACAAACATTACTTCTATTCTACAGATTCAGTGTGTTTCAAATTTCGAAGTTTCAATTTTTTCTTGTATTAAAAATTCATTGTTGATTTTTTATAGATAAGTGGGAATATGTTCTGATGAATTATGTCATATAAATAAATTATTTTAAAATGAGATGTTAAATGAGTTTTATTTTTCGCCATTTAGTTTTTTTAATTCACTAAAAATTAAATTAACCATGAATAATAAATCGTGCGATAATCAAAATTCCGTTGACACAGGAAAAAGAGTCGCACAATTTCATGAAATAAATAGTAAATATTGCCAACATTACAACTCCTTATCGATGCAGGTAATCATAGTTTTTAATATACGTTTTTCTGGTTTGGTCGTTGATTCAATTACTTTCCTTCAATTTCTTTATTTTGATCGTTCCTTTGTTTGTTTTTTTAAATGTAATTTACTTGATTGTTTCATATCTGATATTACTTTTTCTTTTTGTGTTTTTGACAAACTGAAAACGTTACAACTATTTATTTGATTTTTCTGTTTTCTTAACCTTTAACATTTTCTTTATTTTTCGCTTTGGAATGTATTCCATGTTTTCATTATATGTACACTTTTCAACGTTTTCATTATATTTTAACGTTTAAACGTGTTCATTATATTTAAACTTTTCAATGTTTTCATTATATTTTAACGTTTTAACGTGTTCATTATATTTAAACTTTTCAATGTTTTCATTATATTTTAACGTTTTAACGTGTTCATTATAGTTAAACTTTTCAATGTTTTCATTATATTTTAACGTTTCAACGTGTTCATTATATTTAAACTTTTCAACGTTTTCATTATATTTTAACGTTTTAACGTGTTCATTATATTAAAACTTTTCAATGTTTTCATCATATTTTAACTTTTCAATGTTTTCATCATATTTTAACTTTTCAATGTTTTCATCATATTTTAACTTTTCAATGTTTTCATCATATTTTAACTTTTCAATGTTTTCATCATATTTTAACTTTTCAATGTTTTCATCATATTTTAACTTTTCAATGTTTTCATCATATTTTAACTTTTCAATGTTTTCATCATATTTTAACTTTTCAATGTTTTCATCTTATTTTAACTTTTCAATGTTTTCATCATATTTTAACTTTTCCACGTGTTCATTCTTCTCTTGAAACCATTCTCTTATTCGTCTTTTTGTTTAATTATATTTACAATTCGATATCGTTATGTGGTATTTATTTTAGTTGCAGCTTTTTAAATTAGGAATTAATTAAAATAAAATAAAAACTAAATAAACATAGAATTAAAAAATAAGGAATAAGAACACCCAGTCACAGAGCATTAAATCGATTTTAAAATGAGACAGAATTCGATCCGTACGACGGGGAAAAGACTGATAAGAGAAGGAGAAAATAAGAGATTAGGGTAAAGTAGGTTGACGCAGAAGGGATGGAAGAAGAAGTGATGAGGATACGAATAGAGGTTGTGGTAAGTAACGATGAAATGCGACCTGATTTCCTTGATAAATGAGATGAATGGCGGTCTTTTCTGTTTTCCCTTCATCTTTTATGGTTTTTTTTTTCATCGAAAATTCAATTTATCGATCAGGCCTGTTAATTTAGAATCTGGTCGCGCGATCCTTCGAGGTGACTTGCTATTAATCACGTGGGCAGATCAAGATGAGTTGATTGGGCGGCGTCCCACGTGGAGAGCTTTCAATCTTAGCCGTTGTCTCTTTTGACAGGCAATCGTGCGCGCGTGCAAAAGCACACACACACGCGCTAGCACGCATTGTAAGATAGAAAGAAACACACATATTTCAAGCGAGCAAGAGAGAGAAGGAGGAAATAATAGAGAATATAGAATAGATAGCGAGATATAGATATTTAGAGAGAAAGATAAATACAAATATAAAGAGAGATTGAAATATAGATAGACAGACAGAAGGATAGCTAGCGAGAGATAGAGAGAGCTATGGAAATAGATAGATTGAAATACAGAGCGATAGATAGTTAGAAAGATATAGAGAGATAAATAAAAAAAAGCGACGGAGAGAGATAGAAGGATGAAGAGATATTAAAATAGAGATAGAGATAGAGAAATATATATAGAGAGAGAGAGACATAGAGATAAATGGAAAGATGGATAGATAGATAGAAAGAAAAATCTAGATATATATAGAGAGCGATTTAAAGAGATTAGAGAAATAGAAAGAAAGGCCATATATATATATGTATATATATATATATATATATATATATATATATAGAGAGAGAGAGAGAGAGAGAGTGAGAGTGAGTGAGAGAGATAGAGAGAGACAGGGAGGGGCAGAGAGATAATGAGAGATAGGGATAAAGTTAAAGAGCGTACAGACAAGTAAGCGAAAAAAGGCGAAGCGGAAAAAGTAGATAATCGTTGTGGTTTGTTTTGTTACATCTGATTTGGCAACAATTTTGGTTTACATTATGCAGAAGCAAACCACATATCACAAATGATTCATTGAACACAAGTTGCGATTTTGCAAATATCTGATAAGAATTATGGGTTCGGCTATTTTCTAATAGTAGTATACGATAACGAATGAATTAATAGTATATTTTAATTCGACAAAATCAGCAACGCGTGTGTAAAGAATGCGAATTAATTCTTCAAACACTTTAAGTGTTGCTATGAATCTGTTGATATGTCTGTTGTGTTGACTACACACACTGGTTCAAAAAAAAGTCGGTAAAACGCTTGGGGTGGACACATACATATCATACATAGTTGCTACCAGATTTTGAGTTGTCGAAGAAGTGTAGGGGACTATTTTTTGGTTATTAAATTATTGATAGAACCAACTTGTTATTAACCTCAATAGAGATGTCTAACTCGACGATGATGAATGTACACGTTTCAAAGAGAACTGACAAGAAAAAGAAACATAACACGGAACTAGAAAATAATTTTCCCCAAAGGTAGACAATTTTGGTCCCTATAGTGTAAATGATTACAAAATATCCGATTCGATTTCTATTCATCATACACGATAAGATAGGCCTCACCGGTATTCACCAGACTTATATTGCACCTACACCGCAAACAACAACAATTTACTCGCTACATAATAATGCAGACTGTCAAGAACACAAACGCAAAGCAGATACATCAAGACTGTTTTAGGTTATTTTTATTGAATATTTTATTAAAGAGGTCTCGTTACAGAGAAGTGTGTTTTGATGAGATTACGGAATTTTATTTTAGCATCTGATTATAGGCCGGTGTATATTTATTTTTATTTTATTTTCGATTTTATTATAATTATTGGTGTCCTGCTAATATTTAATTCCGATATTATGGTAACAACTATTTTTTTTAGATATGTGTTTGAAATATTGCTTGGCTTCTTAAATAGATTTTCGTTGCTAGAGTTATTGTCATGTCTACGTTCGATAGAATTCGGAATCTGTTTTATGATTTATAGAGGTGATTGGACTAAGGGATTACGTATATTGGATTAGGATTATCCTTTAAATATGATTCGTAAGTATTTTAATTTAAGTTTACAGTGATATCTAAAAAGTGAGTTATTTTTATGTTAGCAAGAATGTCTACTCTTAGGCACAATTTCTTCATTTCCATATGTATCATTTTCTTAGAAGTTTTTTTCCCTTGAACTTGTTGAAATTCCTTATTATAGCTAATCTATCATCTCTATATAATCCTTTATCTGTATTACCTAACATATTTGTACGGTTATATAAAATAAAAAAAACCCACAAGGTCAAATCGCTTTGCAGAGTTCAGGGCACACATGACGAAATCAAAAAAGTTTGCCATTTTGTGTTCATCCATTTGTCATTATCATTGATTAAACATCAGACATCGAATTTTGTAATCCGAGATTCATAATCACTCGACAAACCGATCAATCTTGACTATCATCCCGAACGTCTTTTTCGCCACAGCAATTGTAACAGCTACGCGGATTTAAGAGTAATGTAGTCTATTATCTATTTTTCTGTGTAAATATAATTAGCTGCTGATAATGTTCGACAAATGCAAGAGACGAAACTCGCAATTGTTCTTTAATTTAAAGGATGTTTTATTATTTCTCTGAAAGTGCTTATCCGTAAAAGAAGCTTTAAATTATTTAATATTTTTTTTGCGAATGAGACATGTAAATACTGCGTTTTAATCAGTACTTTTTCAACTTCATCAAAGAAAAATAATTTTTGAATTACTGCCCTAGCGACACAAAAATTTCAGCCCAAACAAATTGTGGTGCCTTATACATTTTAATAGTTAAATATTATGTATATCCCTAGACAAGCTTCTTTCGCATTTCTGAAGGGTAATTTATGTGAATCTACAACTGATCGGCCGCAGGTCTTGTAAACCGCGAGTCTTGTAAACCAACAACTATAATTACTCGGCAAACTGTGAGAATGAGACTTGTAAATACTTATTTTAAATCAGTACTGTTACAACTGTGTCCAAAGGGTTCAAGCAAGGAAGGGACGTTATGGATTACAGCTTAAGCGATACAATTTATTCATCCAAAACAGAGTGTTCTTTCTTTTTAATATATATATATATATATATATATATATATATATATATATATATATATATATGCTTACATGAACAATACTACAGTATTACGTCAATCACCCAACGTTTCGATGCTACCATATCTTATCAGAGAGTATTTGATAAGATGTGGTAGCATCAACACTTTTGTTGATTGACGTAAGACTGTAATATTGTTCATGTAAGCATATATATATATATATATATATATATATATATATATATATATATATATATATATATATATATATATATGCTTACATGAAAAATATTATAGTAGTAATGTGTATATAATTTTATAAATGCTGTACTTGTTATTTAACACTTATGAAAATATTGGTGTGATGTTGTATATATAAGTATGGGTGTCTGAGTATAAGGTTATGCATGCTCGTGTAATTTTAGGAATAGTTAAAATAGCCGAACAAATGGAGGAAGCTTGACATAATAACAAATGGAGGAAGCTTGAACAAAGAACAACATATTAATAAAATGTATTTACATAATAACAAATCAATACATCATTGAGAAATAAGCAATATAACAATAAGATGTGTTTACGTTCAAATAATAAAATGTTTGCATGAGTAATGTATCCATGCATATTTGTTTATTTGTAAGTGTGGCGAAAGAGACAATAAAAATGTACTGAGTTCTACAGGGATTGAACTCACGTCCTTCATATTATGAGATTTTTTCGTCTAATATATCCGTTTAGACTGATCCACGCCTGCCACCGTTCTTTATCACGTAACTACGGATGGGGGGAAAACACTCATTGGCGCCCAGACATGCCTTGTTATAATGGTTATTGATATAACTATACATTAATTCAGATAAACACAAGAGTGTAAAGTAAATTGAATAAAATGTTAATAAAAATGAACCAAATCAAATCTTTAAACTCTGAATTGGGCAAATGATAACATTGCCCAAACCATTTTCCTATTAAGAAAGTATTTATTCAGTAGCAAATCATTATATCGATTTTCTTTTTTTTTACTCGTCTTAATTTTAATGTATTTGTGTTTTTACCACCGGGTTTATTTGCTGTCACTTAGGCCAACTGCATCTAACCCCCCCTTTCCACATTAAAACAAATGCATTCATATATATATATATATATATATATATATATATATATATATATATATATATAAATATATATATATATATAGGTAACAGTAAAATCGTTACAGTTGCGCTAAATGGAGAGTGACCTTTGTAGGCCAAAGGTCGAAAGTTTCTTCATCAATCAATCAATCAAACTTTTTCCACTTTAGAATTCAATTAACGGTGATTTTAAAAAGCTTTCGACATATATATATATATATATATATATATATATATATATATATATATATATGTCTATATTAGAAAACTGTTATCCTGTCTTTAAAAAAAGACTCTAAAGAATGCGACCGTTTTAGTAAGTATATATGACAGTATTAAGTGTTCCCTGAACTGAGATTGATGATTAATTATAGATGTATATGAAAAATGTTAAGGGTACAAATGACGGGTCAGCTATTTCTCTAATGTCCAGTTAATAGAAACTATCGGAAACCAGCCATTTAATATAATGAGAGCTTTTATTAAATTTTAAAAAAGTCACCTTTTTTACTAGTCTCCCTTAAATGTTTATAAAAACTTTGTATCTCTATATAAAATGGTAGTTCTGTTATGTTTTTTTTTCACAGTACCTTCCTAAGTTGTTGAGATAAAACTCCTTAACAATATATATTCGCAAACTACATTAATTTGAGTACTTAATGAAATTGGTAGAGGAGGGAAAAGAATGTCGAGATCGTCATTTTGTTCTAGAGGTTGCTGCATCTGTATCCATCCCCCTGCCTTTGTTTTGGTATAACAAAACGTGTCACCATGTTTTGCTAAAACAACAAACTTCCTCTAGAATGTAAATCAATTTTATTCAAACAGTTTCATCAACACAAAACATGGTCCGGAAGGAGTTATGAACACAGGAATACAAAATGGATTGTGTCCGCTGACGTATACGTACTATACACATGCAAGACGAGGAGAGAAATATTACGTCTGATCACATTGACATCTCAAACGAGACTTTTCCTCGCCTCTCGATGAATTTCGGGCTGGAGGCCTAAAAGGAAATAGGCGTTTTTTCAACACGACGCTCAAAGTTTGACTGTTCATAAATGCGCGCGAAACTGTTTGGGGAGAAGTATCATCTTGCACAAATGTGGTCGACCCTAACTACGCATTAATCGCTCCGTGAATTAGAACATGCAAGGGCAAAATCAAATAGATCGTTTCTATGTAACTGCTATATATTTTTTTTTGATCGAAGAGACAGAAAATATTGTTGGGTGTTCATTCATTACAGGCAACATTATTTTCTTGTATTTTCACCGTTAAAATTAAGAAATACTTCCAGGAAAATATATTTCTCTTATGATATAACCTATGATACTTGGATAATTAGATTTGATTTTGATTAAGCCAAATACGGCATTTTCGCGCCGCATATTCATAAAAATACGAGATTTTGCTTCATTGTAGATAGCCGCCAATAATCCTTATCTACAAAAAGGTGTCGTACACATAGAGCGTGTTCAGAATGGTGAAATAACTCATCATGCTTACTTACCAAGGGTAATTCCAAAGACCTAATATATTCCTACTTGAGCAGCGGAGGGGTCGAGGAAACTTGATTCTGGTGTTCAACGGGAATTTAAATCTACTTTTCTATGAGTTCTCAATCCAGCACCAATGCATGGTCTCAGATAACAGCCGCAAACATGCACCCCCGTTGTTTTCGGCTCAATAAAAGAAAATGATCATTCTCTGTGCATGTTTATGTTCCGTTGAACAATCTGCAACAGTGGGTTGTGACGATGACTATCATATCCAGGTTTAAGGGGAAGGGGAAAAATTCAGACTATATGTCTCTTTACATGGCTTGTTGCACTTCGAGTTGTTTTCCTAATAAATTTTATTTTTCTGGATAACCCTATCTATTCTGAAACTATATTATTTACTTTCTTAATTATATTTACTTTTGATAGAAAAAAGATCCATAATATTCTATATGTGCATTTGCGCCGGACATCTATAAGATGATATACAACGTGTTACTCTTTCTGGAGATAGACCTACATTACCATATACATTATTAAACTAGATATTTCTTAACATAATTTACGACAAACAAAGCAGGCAGCCACTGTAAATGTAAGGGTCTATTGAGAATTAGGGTGTAGGTTTTGAGTGTAATCCTAAGTTGGGAGCTGTGCAGCGAGAAGTCTGTTTACATTAGTTTTAAACCTGTACATGTCAATACAGACGTTGAAACAGGGAGCAAGGAGACCGTCCCAAAGGCCGGTAGCACGAGGAAAGTAGCTATTGAAGTAAAAGGCTCTCCGGCATCTGGGGACCTCCACAGTGAATGGATGGGATTTACCTGATTGTCGAGTTGGTCTAGTGATTTAACGTCGAAGAGGCACCAGAGCAGCCAGTTCATCGGAGCACACTCCATTGAAGTATTTGTTAAACAAGCACACGGATGCAACATTGCGGTGATGGGACGGGAGCTGGTGCTTGGTGGATAGTGAGGGACCTATTAAGTTCGCGACTCTTTTTTTAACCTTGTCTAGGAGGGAGAAACTAGCGGATGATGATCCAGCCCAGATGTGGTAACAATACTCCATGCATGGTTGGATGGTGGCCTTGTAGAAATAGAGGATAATGTCAGGTGTGAGGAGTCTACTAGCACAGTAGCGGGAGCCCACTTTCTTTGCTGCAGCCTTGGCAATGTCTTGAATGTATTTGTTCCAATTCATGTCATGTTGGAATGTTAGGCCGAGGAGTTTGAATGATGAACTCTCAAGTAAGGTGTTATTTGTTATGACAATCGGTGGTTTTAGAGGTTTCTTGTAGTTAGTGAAGGAAAGGAGATTTGTATTTGCAGCATTAAAAGTTACCAACCATTTATGACCCCAATCCACTACAGCCTGGAAGTAATTTCCTAAGGATTCAGCCATTGCCTTGAATATGTTGGCGTCCGTTTTTCCCACATGACGATAGTAAAGCGTGGTGTCATCAGCAAATACACTTAACTCAGACTCGATGTCATCAGGAAGGTCGTTTATGAAAATCCGGAACAATAAAAGTCCAAGGATGGATCCCTGGGGTACACCCAAATTTATGTCACGTTGCTTAGATTACGGCCATCGAGTACAACCTGTTTTTTTTGGTTAGGAAGGATCTAATTATATTAAGTATTTGCCGAGTAATACCATATGAGTTAATTTTTAGAAGAATCCCTTCATGCTATACCTTGTCAAAGGCTTTGGATATATCAAGCGCTGCCACCCTAACTTCACCTGCGTTGTCAAGTGTATGATATATGCGTTCAGAAAGTACCGTTAGAGTATCCGCAGTAGATCGTGGTTGCGGTCAGAAAACAGTTTAGCATTAATTCAGTGTCGGACTATCGCTAGGTGTATTAAGCTTTCAAATATTTTAGCAAAGATCGGAAGTAAACTCTTTAGGCAGTAGTTCTGAGGATAAATTCTATCCTTAGTGTACGTAGATAATTATATTTAATTTTGTTCAAAGGGAACCATTGATACAGATATACAACGTTCTAGTGTTTCTTTTAGATAGACCCCACATAAGCTTACACAGGTGTACACTTAATTTTTAGCATATTTTGATAATTATATATCATTTTGTTAAAAGTGGGAAACAAATTTATAGTGAGATATCTGATTACTCTGGATAACAGTAACATTGAGACACGAGGTTTTATCTTTTGGAATATAGACATCAATAACAACACATTCTTAAAAATGCGAGCGTGCCGCACAGTTACATCCTTGGAACTTTATTATTTCTGATGTTAATAAAAAAAACTCTCTGATGAAATTTCGTCCGAGATTGGTATATTTGTTGATGACGCAACGCTCTATTGTAAACATGTGGGTAAGACAAACGCATAGACATCCAAGTTAACGGCTGCATTTTGAGTAAATAACCTTCAGTCTGTAGTGGAATGGGGCCAATAATAGGTGGGCACATTTAATACTACTAAGACAAAGTTTCTTACCTTTAATAATTTTAATAAACGTTTCCAACAACTGATTGTCATAGCTAATATCACCCTACCCGTGGTGTTATAACCCCGGGCAACGCCGGGTAGCTATGTTAGTATATATATATATATATATATATATATATATATATATATATATATATATATATATATATATATATGTGTGTGTGTGTGTGTGTGTGTCGTGTTCTTGAAAGTACGATGATGATTAAGACAACACGGTTGTATATTTACAAGATCGTATTTAC
>OY744544.1:52470824-52513324 GCA_963556195.1 Sepiola atlantica | reverse complement strand
TTCTGATCAAAGGGATTATAACCTTATCGCAGAGTCTCTGTTCGCACTTGATACACATAATAATGAAATACAATGTTTTTATCATTTAAATTATAGAAATTACAAACAATAATAGTAAAAATGTTATTAAGGTTCAGAGCTTTAAACATGAGAGCATACGATTCCTAATTCATTCCAAGGAAACGCTGATTCAAGTTGTATAATTTTACCGTAATTTGTTTCAATAACTGTCTCGTTACTTACACGACCTTCCATGATATAAATGCTGAGTACATTCTTCGACCCCACATCATAAATTGTTAATTATAAAATGTAAAATTATGAGAATAACAACGGATAAATGTACTGTTTCATACGGTGCCTATCACTATCGCGTTATCCTGTTTCTGTGTTAATTAATAGTCTTTTTCTATATTGATGAAGAAAGACAGTTCGAAGATAAGACTAGTAGCTTAAATGAGCTCCAATGTATGGTTCCCTCTTATATAACATTTACAACACAACACGTCAAGCTACAGCGACTGTAAATAATGTTCTTTTCATCCGTCTTAGTTCCTAAAACTAAACGGAACTTCCATGAGCAAAGTTTATTTCCAACGAACTTCCTGTCTATGGAATATAATACCACGGGGCTGCTTTCCAGCTGACTATAGAATGGGCGTTTCTAAGTCCAATATTAACAAATTCTTGTTGACTCATTCTCTTAAATAATCTAATGCTGACCAGTCTCAACAATTGTAACTAATCCTCACGTTGTTGTTTCGCTGACATACTCATTAACTCTTATCCTCGAGTGGCCTAAAGGCCTTGCTTAGCGGTGACTCATTAAACACCCAACAAAACTTGTAGATTGGCGCAAAAAGACATAACATTCCTTATTTAATCCCGGACAACAACAGGCAGCTTTCTCTATGAGGTACATTTTGATGTTACTAATACAACCTGTTGAGTGTGTCTCATGAGACGTCCCGGGCCCCTCTAGATGATGACCCCTATATTAAAGGGCGTCTCAGGTTAACACAGGGCGACTCAGGTAAACACTGCAAAGTATGTTCGAATTAAGCTGATTAACACATAAATACGCTTCGATCCGTCAAGTCATTTTCTGTGTAAACACAAACCTTTTATAGTTTTATGAACCAGGATTTACTTGAAAAAAAAAACACACACACACCCGGCAAATCCCAGTGTTATTTTCTAATAAGTTTCAATTTTATATTTGCCTTTTTCTGATAAGCATTTCTCTGTAGAAGAGTGGGTTTTGAATATGTGAGTGTCCGATAAGGACAATAGATTACCACCAGGTGTTCACCGGACACAATAATAAGACCTACTCCGAGTACTTTGAATTAAAAAAAACTAGAAGGGGAAGATAATCCGTTTCTATTTCAATTCAATTTCAATCACTTGATTGTAAGCTTTCGTCAGCGTAAATGTAAATACTAGTACACGCTATCTATTGAAAAGTGAGCGAGTATATAATTATGTGTAATCTTCATATGAATAAAATCTTGATACAGATTCACGTGTGTATTTCTCACGTTAGTGTGACTTTGATAATTTCAAGTTGGATTATTCTATTTTTATTTCCTACTAGACTACCAGAGACCCGTTTGGTCATAGCCATTACTACTATTTTTTGCAAATGGATTTCACTTAAAATATTATTTTATTATATAACTAGCAGAACTGGTGTCATGGCGCTGCCCTAGAGAATTACGAAATAATAATTTAATTTAAAAAATATAAATATTAAAGTATTAATTTTGAAAAAAGTCAGAAAATAACGCTTTCCACTGTACGTATTTTACTTGATTAAAATAAAATTTGTAAAATAAGTACTTATTTTTTAACTTAAACAAAATTTCGAAATAAGTTTACCACTAACTGGCCAAGCAGTGAGTTCTCATTTTACGTTTAATATACATCTGAAAGTTATCCCCACCCTATAATAGAAACATTTAAATTATTACAAAAAATCCTTCTTTCCAGATATTTTTCCATGCTTTTTCCAATCCAAGTAGGTAGAATTCGATATTTGAATTTTGGGGATGTTTAACTCGTAAAAAGTGTGTTTTTTAAATAAAATTATTATATATTTGTAAACAACAAAATAATTCTTACAAACCAACTTGTTTTCGGTTCGTCGTAACCTTATACTTCTAATGTGTTACCTATTCCTGTTAATATAAACAATTTATATATTTGTAAAAAACAAATAATTCTTAGAAATCAACTTGTTTTTGCTTTGTGGTAATTTTATATCAACGTATTTGTGATCTATTTGTCAAATAAAAACCAATTTTATAACAAAATAATATATTTGTAAACTACAAAATAATTCTTAGACACCAAATTGTTTTCGCTTGAAGTATCAATTCTGAAAAATAAAACTAACATAAGAATAACCCAATTTCACTGTAAGTAATGTAATTGATTAAGATAGAATTTTTCAAAAAATTATTTATTGTTTTAAATCAAGCAAAATAGACTTATCTGCGTTTTAGGTGACTGTGCCTTCGCCTATAATTTTAAGTAGTGGCTAACATGAATAAATCTTATTTCAATCACCTGAATTACTTAGGGTTAAATGCGTTCGGCTTTCAAATATCCTACGTTTATTTCTAATATTATTCGTAATAATGAAAATCAATACACAAACATCGAAAACAGTAACTGTGACTCAAGTAGATATTCGTGAAGCTTACCTTACTGGTTCACATGTAATCGACCCCAAATAGTGGAATCCGATTTTTGTGGAGGCTAAACTCGACAAAAAACTTAAAGAAATAACCAACGTGTGACGTTTTTCCAACGCTTGTATGGATATGGTTTTCTTACGATCTAACTGATTCATGAAAAACACAAAAATGTAGTTTGTCTTCTGAAAAGAGCATCAATTCGTAATAATTTACGTACGCAAAAGGCGACTGTAGACACCGTAATGTTCAGAAGCTGTTAGTTAATTGGTGTATTGCTCTATATTATTGAATGTAAAAACAGCTTTACGAAATATGCTGACAGAATGGCGGATCAGATATAGTATTTAATTTTAAATAAATAGTGAATGTTCTTTTTTAACATGAATAATATAAAAAGAAAAACACACTAACTGTAATAAGCAAATTCATCGGAAAAGAGTATGAAGCGTTCGTTAAGTATTCTGAATATATGGTGTTAGTTAAATTTGTATTCCATCAAAAATACCACACGGTAGATACAGATAGCAACGATTGTCGATAAAAAGTAGCAAGTAAAAATTGATTACACACTTTCTCTTTGGAAGCTTTGTTTGTGAGGGTCTGGTAATCCGGAGGCAATATACTAAACATCGAAAGTAGACGAAATGAATGCATACTTTCTGGAAACACGCATGAAGGCTAAACCTAATCAAATGGCGTAACAGTTTAACACATAGAAGGTTTTGGCTATTATTCTATTATGGTTTAATACATATGAGAAAAATCGACTTTACTTTAAATAAATTTACATATGTACTTACGTTGTGTATGCACGCACTATGTAATTAAGATGAATAAATAAGTTCCCCCTTGTCTCTAAATGGCCAGGGGCATTAACACCATTAGAGACTGGTAAGATCAGAATATAGTAAGAGAGGACGTGAAAAAAAACAACATGGAGAGCTAAGTTAACGATGGGTTACTTGTTCAATTAACTATCATGTTTATTTTAGCATGATTTTCTTAGTACGGTATGTCCGAAATCGCCTTAGAGAAATACACGTTTAGTCAACTTTAGTTTAATGATATGAGAATAGCCTTAGTGTATAACTATTGACGTCATAAAACGATTTTTTTAAATCCGAGTTAGAAATAATTTGATTTACCCAGCAAAATGCCTTTAGTCTTCTCTGCAAACAAGTTGCCTTATTTGATCTTTTGTTTATACCGCAAAATAAGAACGAATCAACTTGAATGTCATTTTAAAGCCTTTAAACTGTCGAATGTGACGACATTTCTGGCTGTACAATTCTTAGACACTCTTCATGCATTAAAAGATGTAATGTTTTACATCCTATAATTTTATGAATAGAGATCCAAACAAAATTATCTTAAAAAGTCGGTTCAGTTAATTTATTACCAAACGATACTTCAACAATTCAGATTAATATTATACACTCTATTACAAGGAAAATGAAAAAATGCTACAAAACAAAACAAAACACATAGTTAAAAACAATAACAAGCAAAAAAAACTAAAAGTAAAATGACACACGGGCAACACATTTGCGAAAACATTATTACTACCAGCATTGAAAGCTAAAAGCAAACACTAATTAAAACAAAATACAGGTGTTTTTATTTACGTAAATCTTATCCTCCGCTCTATAAAAACGATAAATGTGTATTTACTTGTATATATATATATATATATATATATATATATATATAAATATATATATATATATATATATATACATATATGTATATATATATATATATATATATATATAAATATATATATATATATATAAATATATATATGTATATGTATATATATATGTATATACAGTAAGTTGAGATAAACAGCATTAGACATTATTTTTATCAGTTCCGCGAATTAAAACACAATCATTATTTGACGTATGCTCGTTTCCAAGACAATTTAAAAAATTCCTTATTGGAATCTAGATTGTACAATGTATAAAGGATAGTCATTGTTACAGAGGGTCTTAGTAATAAATTTAATTTCTTCATCCAGCTTGGTCTTCGAACAAATCTTTAAGGCCCTATGGGTAAGGGTCTTAATAAGATTACATTTTTATTTTGTGGGACAAAATGAGTCCCAACGAGTATAAAGACCAGTAAAGGTAGGTTTCTGTTATACTGATGTCAAGAAACCACAGGAATCTACGATTAAAACAAAAATATTACATTTTTACAAAAGCAAACCAGCTTCTGTAGACAGATGCCCTATTTACCTTCACCTACCTTGGCTTGGTAACATCAGATATAGATTCGCCAAACAAATCTCTTTGTCTGTACAACAATGTTATTTTGCTGCGAATACACGTGTTGTGTTTTCCTCTCGTCCAATCTTGACTTCTATTCGAAAAGATGTCCTTCCCCCACATCATAATAATTCCATTATTTATTTATTTAAATGTAGTTGCACTATGCACTACGTCGGGATGACGTCACAGAGATTGGACATCCGGGTCAAACAACACTTGCCCACAAAAATTCGCAATGCAAATTATTTACCAACTGACGTTGTGAATAATACTTATGGTTCGTCGATAGGTCAGCATCTCATAAATAACCGCACCTGTGCCTCTAAATTCAGTGTCGACTTATTCTCCATTCTTAGTAAGTTGCACTCCCCTTATCATCTCAAGATCCTAGAAACAATTTATATTAAGTCCTTGAGACCTTCTCTTTGCAAACAAAGAGAAAATCTCCTCGGGTTAATGTTGTTTCTATTTTATTGAACTTTTTTTAACCCCTTTCCCTCGCTATAATTCTCATAGCATGTTTTTATATTTTTTATACATTACCTCGATATTTGGCAGTGTTTAGCGAGGTACGAAACCGGTCAGCTGCCCTTTCATCTTTTTAATTTCTTAAATTCATAAAGAATAATAAATATTGTCTCTTCAATGCCATTTTAAAGTTTTGTACGACAAAGAAAATATTTAAATATATATATATATATATATATATATATATATACATATATATATGTATATATATATATATATCTGTATACATATATAATATACATATATGTATATATATATATACATATATATCTTATATATATATACATATATATCTCATATATATATATATATATATATCTTATATATATATATATCTTATATATATATATATATATCTTATATATATATCTTATATATATATATCTTATATATATACAGTATATATATCTCATATATATATCTTATATATATATCTTATATATATATATATATATATATATATATATATATGTGTGTGTGTAAATATATGTGTGTGTGTGTGCTTTCGTCACTGTCACGTTAGTAAAAACCTACCGGACGAAACAAGTCCAAGTGTTCTTGAAAGAGAGACAGCAAATAGCAAATCAGACTACACCCACCGTATCAAATGAATCTGGAAAAAATATTTCAGTCTACTTCCATAATAGGATGTTTTTGTTTTTTCCTTTTTTTTCTTTCTATTTTGATTGATACATTATTTCTAGTTTTTTACTTAATTCAAACTTCTAAGTTTAAGACGTTTTATTTTTTATTCAAGTGTGTATTTCATCTTAAACTCTATTAATTATTAACAAAAAACAGCAAAATACAGACAATAACAGTTTAATATATAACGTTCTGTTGTGTAGACGTGTGTCTTTTACTAGGAAAATAACGTTATCAAATGAATAATTCATAGTTATTTACGCGACTGGACATTTCGGAAATTCATGAAGCAAACCATCAGATCCTAACGAACAAGCTCCGTCGATAATTGTATTGCCTACATTTAATAAGGATATTCGCCTACGAAACCCCATACATCCACTCAGAAAAATACTGGCGGAATTATATTCTATTATTTAAGTAAGTAGTAAAGAGAATGACGATGGAAGTAAAATTATAGACTATCACATTGTAAAGTACGAAAAGACTGTCATTCCCTTCAGAACAAAACTCAATGTATTAAAGTCGGTACAACATATATCATTTTTCGTTAGATTCTCGATTTTTCTTCAATTATTTTTTCTCTCTATATATCTCTCTTTATGAACACAAAGAAGGTTATTGAGAGCGAAAGAGTTTTCAAAAGAATAGCCAGGTGGCATAACACAGATTCCGTGAAATCTCGCACACAGAATTCCAATTTTAAATTCTAAAGCCAAGGGTGGAGTGCACGTGTTCTAATAATTCATTTTTAACAATTGATGGGTTGAGATGACAAAATAGGCACAATTGATTGATTTACACTGCCTATTCAATTTATTTCACCTCGAAATCCAATAAATCTATTACGTACAAGAATTTGTAACTAACACTATATATATATATATATATATATATATATATATATATATATATATATATATATATATATATATATATAGATATATAGATATATATATATATATGTAAAGGAGTAAGGCTACCAACATTTGTAAAACAAAAGAAGATTTTAAACATTTATCCATTATTTTGTTATTTTGAAATGTTATGATTTTATATGACGCATTTCAAGCGGGGGTACGCTCTCATTAGATATGTAAATCCATTTGAAAAAATGTCTTTCGATTTGAAAGAGAGTTGTTTCATTTGCGGGAATGTGTTATTGTTATATATATATATATATATATATATATATATATATATATATATATATATATATATATATATGTATATGTATATGCAAGGTAGAATACGGTAAAATTAATTCCGGGAACAGAAGATTAAACTCCAGATATAGTGCTACTAAACCTAATGTCTAGAATCCTTGTTCTAATTTTAAGCAACAATAATTGCATGGCTTTGGTATTAGATGATGTCTATAATTTAAGACGTCACATTATGAGCTTTTAGAAGACATTTACATTTAGGGAATCCTCCACTCTATAATAAAAAGTCAACGGTGTGGGTTTTTTTAGCTCATCGGGAAGAATAAAAGAAATATTTATGAATTCTATGTTTTTATATGATCAAGATTAATTGCGCGTGCGAACACTAACGAAGCATCCCTTTTTTCGTTATTTAAAATTGTTAATGAAGAATGTACACTATATATATATATATATTGTCTCAATAAAAAGTCCATATGATTTATTGATTAATAAACTAAAGTAATGAAACAAAAAAGATCAAACAAACTGGTTTTGTATCTCACTCAATAGAGCAAAACCCAGTTAAATTTTAGAGAAAAAATGTATATGAAAATTACTGGAAAGACATCAGAAAATATAGAAAAACACATTAAGTTCGAGAAAATGTCTTCCGTTTTACAGAGAGAAGATAGCTTTGCCTTAATATATAAATTCTTGATATTCTAAGCTTATAGTAAAGGTGAGACGCACTAAGAAGGGAGGATAAGTCAAAACTGAAAATCGATGCGCATATACACTTTTTATAAAATGTTAAACAATGTAAGACCCGTATCTATTTGTTTAAAGGTCTGCCGATAATCAATTTCCTTACGATTTTTCATGGGTACGCGTTTTGTAATCATAGCATCTAATCTTTGACTTGTCCTCCCTACGTAGTGCAAACTACAGACACATTTGAATAAATAAATAATACAATTATTATAGTGTGACGGGACCGTCTTTTCGAATCGATAGGACGATCAGTTTTGTTGGTAAAAAAAGTGTTCTGTGCAGAATAGCACCGTTGTACATACATTAGCCCTTTGGATAAGAAACTTAATTACAATAATGTTTTGTTTCTTTGTACAAAAATAGTGTGAGCGACTATAGGGACTAGTAAATATAGCTTTCCGGTACATCGACGTAAAAAGCGGATATAGGATCTACATACTAAGACGTTAGGTAATTATAGAAAACAGTTAGCCTCTCTGTACAGAGTAAACTAAAGACCCGGATGAATATTATAAAGAACTATTAAGAAACGGCATGTCTTATTATTAAACTGACAGAAGTCAACTAGCTTAAATAATCATCCGGGTGTTTAGAATTGTCTTTTAGATATAGTTTGACTTTACCTCGATTAAGTGAGCTGAGCTAGGAACGAACCGGTACGTTTTATTTCCATTTTATATATATATATATATATATATATATATATATATATATATATGTGTGTGTGTGTGTGTGTGTGTGTGTGTGTGTGTGTGTGTAGGTGTGTGTGTGTAATGCAAACGGAAAACCAAAATAATTTATATAGTAATCAACGTTTTGTCTTTATCTTTCTCCAGATGATTTAGTCGCAGTAATGACATACATGTACAATAATTGAGAATATTTAATCCGTTTGTAAAGTGAAAATAATTTTTAAAGCTAAACATACTTGGTATAATTAAAAATATGCGATGCTTTAATAACACGAAAACATACGTTTGATTTTTTTTCAAACGAATCATAGCCGTTAAAATTACAAGTGTGTGATGCGTTGATGAAATGATATAAATGTTGTGTTTTGTGTTTGTTTTAATATCGAGAATTTTCTTTCGAATGTGGTGAAAAATAGCTATGTTTTTGTTTATTTTGACACATAAAATAATAATACAAATTGAAAAATGGTATAATCCAAATAAATAAATAATTTAATACACATACTTCTAGATTGAATCTATTAATACATTATCATTTAAGACATAATTTAGTATCAACCACAGTTGTCTCCCTTACACCGATTCTGTCTTACGATCAACATCTAAATTTAAGTAGATTCAATAAAGCTTAAACTTAATATATAAATGCCTATAATTAGTAACAAATTTCATTAATTCCATAATCAAATTTAATAAAACCCACAACTAATAATATTTCTTGAATATAGATGACACATGAAAAGATTAATAAAATTTGATGATAAAAAGAATACTAATCAATTTTGTTCTATTAAAAAACAAGCAAAAACTAAAGAAAACAAAAAACACACAGAAACAAATAAAAGTATATTATTAAAACAAAGAGTGAATTAATACTCATACCCAATTAATTACTCTTATATTACATCCCTATTTTTGAACACCATATTTATATACAAAACATAATTTTAGGAAATTTAAAAGTTATTAATTATTATTTTCTGCGGGACTGGTTAGTCTCAACCCTACTCTCTGGCATCAATTTTGATGAATTCTCCACACTGACGGATTTCTCCTTTGGTATCTATTCTTGACAAAGAGGATATTTTCCCGAAATATTAAATGATTCTTAATCATCATCCTGGCAGCACACACAGCCGACACAACACATGGTGTTATGTACGATTGTACAGACAAATAAATAGTAAGTCGACCCCTTCCGATTCATTATGTGTGTTCTTTCTAGCTTACAATCAAACCGGAACTATGCATTGCCCCCAACCTTCTTCACATATTACTACTATTCTCAGCTATGCTTCAAGCAGACTACCATTCTCTTTTTCTTTCTCTCTCTCTCTCTCTCTCTCTCTCTCTCTCTCTATATATATATATATATATATATAGAGAGAGAGAGAGAGAGAGAGAGAGAATTGAATTTAGATTTGGCTTTTGCTGCTCTAATTCCTTTCCATTCTTCTTCATATATATATATATATATATATATATATATATACATATATATATATATATATATATACATATATATATATGCATATATATATATATATATATATATATATATATATATATATATATATAATGAGACAAAAATATTATTCAAGATTGTACATTGCTTTGTTTATTGCATAGCATCATTGGATAAGTTTCAACTCCTTATATCCAGCATTAAAAAGTAATGAAATATACATATCATCAGTATTTGAATTACTAAAAAGTATACTGAATATATAGTAAAAAAAAAGTTTGTAATTATTATTTTTAAGATTGTTTCTCTCCCCTGGGGCGGGGATCACAGTTTTCAACGATTTTCTTTGTGTGATGTGGTACTCTTATCTCATTTGGAAACATTACATTGTGTTTAGTCAAGTTTACTGTCAGAAAAATATGATCGATTAAAATATATATATATATAGTCTCGGAAGTTTCTCAACCATTAAAACTATATATAAAAAATAAAAAAAAAATTAAAAAAAAAAAAAAAAAAATTAAAAAACTAAAAAAATAATTTAAAAAAAAACTTATAGTCTCAAGTCTTCCAGTGGAAAATCACTCATGTAAGTCAATTTATTTTTTACAGTTATTATATTAGTTAGTTTCTAACACTATTTTAAGGGATCATCAGTTGTTTACCATGAAAAACTGTTTCGGGAATTTAAAAACAAGACAGTATTTAATTTCATGGCTTCCCAGCAGAGTTGATCAGACCCCACTTCCCTTAAAAGACAAAAACATAAACGTTCCTTATACTAAATCTACGTTTTGTTCCATATAAATGTTTTGCTAACTTATATTAGTTATTTAAGACATCAAAAAAAAAAAAAAAAAAAAAAATTTCTTTACCTGCGCTGTTCGTCTGTCTAATAAAATTTATCCGTTACTCACAAAAATGTTGCTGCATTTTAAAGTGTTTGGACGAATCCATGACACTATTATTTAAGTGATTAATGTATTATTTTTAGTTTTATATTATAAATATAAAAACATCAACACATCAAAAAATAAAAGATAAATAAATAAATATGTATATACATATATATATATATATATATATATATATATATATATATACATACACACATACACATATATACCTTTAGTTTCTCATTTTCTCCCTCGTCCTACTTTGTTATCCATCTCCCCGTTGTTGTCAACCGCTAATAAATATTAATCTTCCTTGTTCACTATAGTTTTTCTAATCTGAAATATTTTATATATATATATATATATATATATATATATGTATGTATGTATATGTATACTTTTTTATTTAATGACATATTCTAAAACTAGAAACATTGTATATAACAAACAGTATATATAACAACAGTTCGCTTTATACGTCGACATGTAATATATCCATGTCAGAAGAGCAATGAGACTAAGCCCTAATGTCTATTGAGTAAAATACGCCACTCAAGATATTCTGCGCTGCTCATATACAATCATCAGCTGCGCGATTTAACGAAGACCCGAAGGAAAGGTTTTCATCCGACTCTGCAAACCTTGTGTAAGGTGTCTTTTGTGAGTCATAATCATGTTCAGAATGAAAAGGTGGTTCAGACGTTGAGACTGTTAAAACCTTTTGATGTCAAGCGTAGGTGACAGGGAGCATTTTGGTGAACATCTCCAAAGAAGATCTGTTGGAAATCGCTCCACGGGTGCAAGCCTATGGACAGTTGTCGGACTTTTATTTTTCGGCTTAGCATATTTCACGTTCCACTGTTTCGTGAATGCAAACATCAAGACATTCTTAAGTTTTAACCTGTTTCATTTCATACACTCACCATCTTATTTAACACATCTATGACTTACAACAATAACGTAATGTGGGTCATCCGCCATTCCGTTCGTTTGTGTTAGCACTAAATGTAACAAGTCATAATAAAAGATGAATGAGACGAGAAATAGTGAAGGGGTTGCGTCAGAGAGATAGATAGAGAGAGAGAGAGAGAGATGAAGAAAGAGGAGGTGAGAGAGAGTGAGGGGTAGAGAGAGTAGAAGAAACTGACGGACAGAGAAAGATATGGAAAGAGAAATATATATATAGATATGTTTTGAAAAAGATATATACATTTTCTATATTTGAGGAGCATTTTTTCTTTGATGTATGTTTGATTATACAGAAATGAAAATTTCGTATTAGTTCATTTTTTGATCTTATTTTTCTAGTTGGGTGGCCAACAATCTAATGTTGGGCTCCAGTGCGAATAAGAATTCGCCATATTTGAAAACGTTCTCGACTCCCAAGAGTCATCGGCAGACACGTAAAGTTTCAAAATAACAACTGGTTAATTTATTAGTTTCTTATTTAATTATTTTATTTAATGTTTCCTATGTATTGTAAAGTGTATTCCGTATGCACAGTTGTTTGCAATTTCACTTCTACAGATTATTTCCGGTTTTGTGAGTCTTTAAAGTTTCGTATTTACATGTATTTAAGAGGTCAAGCAACATTAACAAAACATCTCTTCAATAGTTGATACCATGATATCGAAATTAAATATAAGAAACAGGACACCAATAATTATAATAACATTAAAAATAGGAGAAAACCAAATATAATCTGGTATACCCCGCGCTACAATCAGATGCAACAAACTAAACTTGGCAAGAAATTCCTAAATCTCATCTAAAAAACACTTCTCCTTAACTAATCACGTGCTTTAAATAGTCACTAAAAGTAACCGTAAAATGCTCTACATTTGCTGTGAAAACTTGAAAATGATAATCAAAACACACAATAAAAATATACTAAATGAGAGCAATAAAGGAAAAACTAAAAACAAAATGCATAAAAAGTGACAAATATAGCAACAATAAAATATGCATTAAAAGAACAACAAAATAACCACTGGAATCAGTAATAAACCCAACCCTAATTGCAATCCTTCAAACAGAAATAAGGAAGCTAATAATGAAGAGAAAAGCTGTAACAGTAGAATTCAGCCACTCTGTCCACTACATAATAACAACCTAACCAAAAACATTGTTTACCAAGCCAAAATATTTGGCAAGGAAAGCCCGAATAACAACAAGTACTACGTGGTTATTACCTACGTAGATTTTACAACCAGACATCATGACCATATAACTACATTAAATAAACAAAAGACGCAGAATAAAAGCTGAACTTGCGACCGATTACTAGGGACTTAAATAAAGCAGACGCTCGTTAATAATCGAGTGGAAAATGTTACGACAAGCAAATCTATGTAGAAATTGAGACGACCCGTGTAAAATGTGAAAACCCACGACACTTATTAAATTGTAGACGTTAAACAGCAAACAATTGCATACACAGAATGAACATTAATTTAGGATAACAATACTAAGAAAAATAAAATGAGATAGAATATTAAATACAAAACTCAACTAAACCAACAGAAAAATAGAAAACTCCCAAAGAAAGTGCGTGGTAAAATAAGGTCAACTATTTATCTGACACATTCACAAAAGGGTGCGTAAGCGATATACAAAACAGAAAAAAAGAGAGAGTAAAAGTCAGCTTAACCTTTGTTTGATAGAAACCATGTCATTGCCTAAAGTAAAACATACACCCGGAGGAGAGAAGGACAAGTAATTTGATTGGTTAGCTTGCTAAATAACACACACTGTATATACAAACACCCGGGATTACGAATTTCTATGCATTTTAGTCTTACTATTTCTTGCGGGGATGAAATGTGGAAGTCTATGTAAATTAATTGCCATGAATATATTTTTATAACTAAGATATATATATATATATATATATATATATATATATATATATATATATATATATATATATATACCTAAATGATATCAATCAGTATTAAAACCTAGCAACTCACAATTACGTATGCAACCAGTAAAAACAATGTAATATGCTTAACGTAATAACATTTTATCGTGTTACGTTAATTCTGACGTCTCGAAATTTGAATTATTAACCACTTTCCTGGAAATAGCGAGTCAATTATTTTGAGGCGCGTTGTTGCTGCATGTGTAAATTCTATTTTTTCTCCAGCTTTTTTCATTTGTGTTTATCACCTGAAGATGATTCGACAACGGAACCGTTCCTGATATATATGATAACTGTTATGGTACGTACCTATAATAGACTTAGGACTCTCCGTTCACAATAAATACTTGAATCATATTCTTTAAGTAAAACCCAGTCTATACTGGCAGTCATGACTGACGTACCAGTACTCTTGTTCCTCTGTTGTATTATACTCTTCTTCAAAATACTTTTTTTCGCTAAACCCCGTGTTCGTGTTTTCATTCCGATTCCTAAACAGTTCCACGAGATATTCGAACTTACACGAGACACAACTGCAACATTAAGGATTATTTTCTGGAGATCCTTTAAAAAAAACATCACAACAACCAATGACGTAGGATTTCGAACTTACATCACCACAACGATTGATGACGTTTTTACAATAAAACGATTCTGGAAAACCTTAAAATGGACGCTACAACTGGCAACAAAGCATAGTAACGGTTTATTGGAGAACCTTAAAAAAGGACAAACGCCAAGAAAGCAACAGCAACATTCACCGGACAACGTCCTAGTTCTAAAAATTGGCTTTTACCGGTAAGAAAAAAACACATAAAGACCAACTACTTTATCTCTCATTTTAAGAAATGTCAGTGATTTTTATAGCTATTCCGACATAGTTGTTAATCTCCAAATAGAAGAGAATATATTCTTTTTTTTCTCCCCCCAAAATACATTTTTACAACTATCGAAAGAAAAAAACTAAGACCGTATTTTTATGTTTTCTCTGTTGACTAAAGTGCCGACCGCAAGTACTACGGCTACGCGAAAAGCGCACTAAAGCAAAGTGATTTGATTTTATTCGAGGAAGAAGAAAATGTTTTATATGATTTTTACACCTTTTTGTAAACGATTTAGATTACTAAAAGAAAAACAATTTCTAAAAGTCGTATTCTAAAAAGACACATTTTATAAACCGTATTCTAAAAGGACACACTTAAAATATGGAAGATTTTAAAGCTACTTAACAGACCTGGTGAAGTATCAAAACAAGAGAAAATATAATACATACTTCTAGCACAAAAGCAAACACTACAGAAAAATGAAATATATTTCAAAAGCTGCTTCTAGATCAAAATAAAAAACTACTAGAACAAAAGAATACTGAAGAAAGATTTCAATAGATTTTACTGGAACAAAAGAAAGAATTCGACCAAAGGATTGAAGTATTAATGCAAACAATATCGATTAAGGGTCAAAGTAACGAGAACTACCATGCTTTCTCGCAGAATGCTGTTGAGAGCGCAACTGACGATTTCATTTATCATGCTAACGAGGATAAACCTCTGGTTCCTATTTTAGAAGAGATGAGGATCTATACAAAAAAGTTCGACTACGTCTTCGAGAATTAGGCACGACCGAACATACTAAGTTCATGGATTTCATTTTTGCCCGAAAAACGAGCGATTTGACTTTTGCTAAAGTTGTAAATCTTTAAAGCTAATTATATTGCTCCAAGTCTTCTTTGTTTCACAAACACTGGAAGTGTTTAAACCTGGTAAAATAGACAATAACGATTATGCATCATTCGCATCAAGCGTCATTAAACACTACGACGATGTTAAATTAGCTGAAATTAGTGCTTAATTTTCGTACAGGGATTGGTATCAGGAAAATACGATGAGATCAGACGGAAGGTTGTAAGTAAATTAGAAAATGGACCGAACTTCACACTACATACGTTAGCTGAAGACTGTCAGATATTTATAAGTGTTAAGCAGGATTCGTAGGACATCGAAGAGTCGGGCATTGTACACATTTGATAAGTACGTCAACATCCAAATTCAGCTCTCCTTAAAAAAAAATTCAAAATAAAAAAAGGATTTCGCGCCACTTCACAGACAACCAGCCCCGTAAAAAACAGAATAAATTGCCGCCGTACCCTTTTTTCGCTGTGCGATCCTGCATTGTCGTTTTGAGACCTGCCTGACTTGTAAAAAGTCGGACACAAAAGTTCGCATTGTAGCACGAATAGAGGAAATAAAACGCGAGTTCAAGCCACAAGTACAAATTAGCAAGACTGCATTAATATAAGGGAATATGTGCACGTAAAATCCTGGATAAAAATATAAAACTACAATAACCTGTCAATAATAAACCTATATACGTAGAAGAGGTTGAATAAACCCACCCTGTTAAGAACCAACAGAATAGTTGACAGTTGAAATAATTAAATTACAAACGTGACCTTGAAGGGAAATTCCTTTACAAAATTAGATGGAGGCAGATTTTTTTCAAAAATAGATCTGAGTGAAGCGTATCTCCAAATACCCGTTGAAGAAAAGAGATCTAAACTGGTCTATAAATATGCATCGCGGTTTATACAAATTCGAAAGGCTAGCTTTCGTGGTCCAAGTAGCTCCTTCAATTTTTCAGTGAGTGAATGATGCCATACTAGGCGAGTTGATTTTGCTATTGCATAGCTTGACACCATCCTAATCAACAGTAAAGACATAGAACAACACCGGGACAGTCAACAAAGTGTTTTCGAGAATCCGGGACTACGGGTTTAAAGTTAAAGAAGAGAAATATGATTTTTTAAGAAAAAAATATAACATCTAGTACATGTAATCGATCAGGACGGCAGAAGGCCGGACCTGGAACGGGCCACCGCAATTAAGAACATGACGACTCCGGAAAACGTCACAGCACTACAGAGCTTCTGGGATTGGTAAATTACTATCAGATATTTATCCCAGAGATGCATACACTCCATGCTCCACTGAATGAACTATTAGAAAAGGAAAACAATTATTTATTTGAGAAGAAATATCAAAAATACTATTTACATTTAAAGGCCATGCAAATGTAATGATGAATTTAGCGAACAAAAATAAAGTAATATAATAAAAAACACAAATTTAAAACAAACGAAAAACAATTTAAAAACTGAAAATGCTAAATAATTAAAAAAATTTTTAAGTGTAATAAAAGTGAAAAATTATTTGAAAATGTATATATAAATATATAAACATTTCGCTTTGATTGAATTGTTTTTCTTGTCCTGAAATAAAATTATGTTTAGAGTTGTATTTAATCTAGTAATCTTTGTGTTTTTAGCACCACACATATTCTAACTGTTTTATAATTTTATTAAACACAAAAAGTATTTTGGCACAAAAATAAACTTGGAATATTATTTTTATACAAAAAAAAAGTTTTAACAGAATTTCTAGTCGATAATATTTTATTGCTAACACATTGTTAAAAAAATAGTGTCAACACGTGAACATATAAGTTTAATTTTATATACGTTCAAAATTTAATTATAATTTTGTATCACGACAAAAAAATATTTTAGGTTATACAGACTTGTTAGTGTGTAAAAAATATTTCAGACTTTAGGAAAAAACATACAAGTATTTGTTTTTATTTCACATTTTCCTATCAAGAGAGGTTTGTCATACATCTTGAATTTTAGACTAAACGATTTTTTATATAGTTTTATCTTTAAATTACTATTAAACTCTCACCTTGAAAGCGACATGAACAAAATCATTAGTATCCTTTTTAAATACAAAACGATTACTAGATCAAATATGAAATAATTTGAGAAAGAATTTACCACCGTCATATGTCTAAATATAGTGTGTAACCGTTTCCTCCAAATTTGCTTGTGTATATTCTTAGCACCAACTACTGGGACGTCAGCAAAAAATAGACTCAAATAGAATAGGATTCTCTTTACGAAGCCCCCGATATAATTTTTTTTTAAGTCTCTCAATTCCATAGTGTAGAATGTTTTCTGTACATATGCCACATTATCTAACCATATTGGCGAGATGCGTGTTAGTCTATACATCTTTGTATTCATCCAAGTACTACCGAGAAAGATGTAACAGTTTACAGCGAAGGGCAAATATAACAGGGAGTAAACGTTCGCTAGTAAAGCGGCAACAACACATGGAAGCTGATTAGTTGAGAAACATAACGTAAGAAGAGGGTATTTGAAATTCATCAGCATTATAGGCAGACAGTTGCTTAGACGATATTTTCTTCAGATTATGCTGGGGCATGTCAAATGTCGCAGAACAGCTTTATATATATATATATATACATTTCTATAAATGTATATGTAATTAAAAATAAATAAATAATTATAAATAATTAAAAAATATGTTATTAAAATAAATAATAATTAATGATAATGATAACATAATTAAAATATCGAAATATATATAATTAAATAACTATGAATAATTAAATATATATTTTTTAAATAATTATATATATGTATTTGGTTGTTATTTAATATGAATACACACATACATACATATATATATATATATGTATATATATATATATATATATATATATATATATATATATATATATATATATATATATGAATATATATATAGAGAGAGAGAAAGAGAGATAGGTTTTACGTTTGAGGAGACTGCAATAGGAATATTCACTGTCTGAACTAAAAGAATAGCTGCGAAAGGAGGTTATAATACGATATACACACAAAATGGATGATATTTTTCAGTTTGTTGTATACTTACTGTTACATCGTCGACCAATATCGTATTGCACAATTTAATTTGTATTTCGAGGATACTACCCTTTTTTAAGTGGCTCGATTTCAGGGCAGCGTTAAATCAACTTCACGCTTAGATACGATATCCAAGCTGCTCTTCAAGTAGAGACACTTTAAATAGGGGGTAATATCCTCGAAATATCAGGAAAACTTTGACACAGTGTGTAATCTTATTGATCGAAGACGAAACAGTAAGCTAAAAATAAAAAGATAATTATTACATATTGGCGTTTTACGTCGTTTTATCGCCTCGTTTATGCCTCATTGTTTCAGTTTACCTAGTGTCCATACTTTTAAAAACAGAAAATTTGTCAATTCACTTATTTTTATATATACGTATACATTTTCACAGATATTCTACCTATATGCAAACATATTTTTACCCTGGCTACAAATCGTCAAGTATCTGAATGCGACATTGATAACAAAATTATACAAATGTGAAGAATTTGAATTTCACGACAGAAATATATTACGTAACAATATCTGGTGCCACTATATCTGATTACTCTTCGTCTTGCCTTCATATTACATGAATATTAACTCTTTTAGTATTCCAAACTTTATTAATAGAAAAATAATAAACAAACACCAAAGGTCCTACCCTTCTACGGTCTATGCTGCTGAAATTTCAATGTTTTATACATTCGCCACGCATATGGTGAGGTAAGCATAGAATGGCGTAAGACAACGTTTTAATTCCTTAAAAGCAGAGGATAAGGGGAAGTAACTGATTAGCAAGACGTGGTTTTACTTATTTTTAACTTTTAATTTTCTTTGAATGTCCGACCCAATTGGTGAAAGCATACGTTAATTTAAAAGAAGGGAGTTTCGGAAATGCAAAACAAAAACAGGAATGTTGCATAGACCAAAAGGAAAATGCAAATACAAAAAAAGAGTATTAGATTATTATTATTATTATTATTATTATTATTATTATTATTATTATTATTTACGCGTCTTTAAAGCATGTGGTCATACCACAGTTTCCGATTTATTTACACAAGCTTTGGTATTAGGATTTTAATCTGAAATATATTGTAAGTTGCAGTACATTAGTAGAGAGCAGGCCACATAGCGCTGCATCATATGACCCTCCTATTCACATTAGCAGCTTTCGATCGCCCTATTCTTTTTCACGTGCGGGAAAAATAAAACGTCAAACAACCATTTCTCATGTATGAGTAAAACAACATGAAAATAACAAAATGGGTTATTAAATTAATCTAATATTTAACTTATATAAAATGTAATCTTTTATTTTAACTCATATTTATTAATTACTAAATAATTATTATGTGCGTCGTCAATTTTCCCTGGCCTTTCATGGTTCGAACTTTTTATATTTAACCTTGTGGCTACCGACTATATATAAAAGTTTTCAATGATGCACAATCTCAGTCCAGTAACAGAAATATTATTTTGCGGTACGACGCACTATTACATAGCGCTATTTATATATAATATTCAAGTAGTGTTTTGAGACAGAAATACATCAATTTGTCTTAGGTATTACGCATAAAACTTGACTTTTGTAAGCTTAGCTTCTTACATGAAAATACAATTCGACGTATTCGTACGCTTATGAGTAAGTTATCTCCCTTGACTCTAACATTTGATACGACAGCTCATGCATAAAATGTATAAGTAATTCGATATCCCAAGTCACAGTTGCGTGTAGATATGCATGCAATGTTGCTTTTACGATAGAGAAACACAGCCATCACATTTGACATTTAAAAGAATGCAGAAAGCCGATGTTCTCTTGAATAATTTGATCTTTACGACTCAACAGTCTGCCGTCATAACATTTCTCGTGTCTTCGTTTTTTCAATGGCGGACGAAATTTGAAGAAACACGATGAAAGAAAAATGCAAATAACGCAAGAAAACGGAAACATTGAGAAAAGCAGTAAAATACCGAAAAAATAGAGATTAGCTTTATCTTTGTGTTATGACATTTATTGTATTTTTATGGATTCAACAAATTTGAAACATTATTACTATAGTATGTTATGTTACGCCACACCAACCCTTCATGTGTTTATTTAATCAAATCAAATCAAATATTAATCAACTTTATGAGCAAAAAGTAGCAAAGTGCAAACATCATGTAACGGACAGTTAGAAGATGTGTACATTTATATACCATCTAAATGTTTTTTCCCAAGGCGACTTTAATCCTGGATATGATAGATATCGTGACTACCTCTGGTACGAAGCAGAATCACGGACTGAGAATGCTGTCTTTATTCTAATAAGAACAAGCGACTATGGTATATCTTTTGCCAGGTTATGTAGAGGTCATTACTTCTCAAGAGGTATATTTAAATTATGGTTATTGTTTTAGGCCAGTAACGCGCCCACGCATCCATGCGCTGCTCAAGTGAACGGTAATTATTCAAAGATCAGCGGGCATAATGAATTCAGCGCTGTAGATAACTGTTTGGTCGTCCGTAGGCTGACTACCTCCATGGAAGCCTGTTGTACTGTGCAGCGACCCGAACCCCAAAAGATGCCAGGCGATTTAGCCAAAATCATCTCAGGTACAGCTTCTCTGAGTTTCCACAAAACTGTCTCTGCGCATAAGCGAATACCCTTGTTGGTTGATAGCTTTACTAATGCGATCAGTATATAAGCACGTTAGATCCGATCGAATTTGAACGCGGTACAGATTGCCAGAAAAACAAAAGATGAATTATCCGAAGCAGTTAACAAATTTGTCTTTTTTATATTACTTGAGCATAAAACTCTATTGTTTGTTCGCAGCTATGTACTTTCTCTCTCTCTCTCTCTCTCTCTCTCTCTCTCTCTCTCTCTCTATATATATATATATATATATATATATATATATATATATGTATACGTATATATATATACGAGTGCGACAATAGATTTTTTAACATATACATTTTGTAATTTATATACCAACTTCTTCAAAGTTAAAGCTTGATGATTGTCGACTTGCGATAACAGAGCATATATACACATTTGGAATGTTAAAATCTCTTGTTTACTTATATAAATATATATACTTGATCAAGTTCAAATAGCTTAATAAAATAAACATAACCCCGATATGTTTAAAAGTTCTCAATACCAAGTGAGGCTTTTATAAAAGTACATAAACTATATTACAGTCTGACGTAAATCAACCAACGTTTCGATGCTACAACATTCTTTCAAAGATATGTATATATGTATATATACTGTCTTGTTTCTAACCATCCCGAAACAGTTTTTCATGGTAAACAACTGATGATCACTTAAATAATGTTAGAAGCAAACTAATATAATAACTGTAAAAAATAAATTGACTTACATGAGTAATTTTCCATTGAACGACTTAGGACTGAATTTTTTAAATTAAATTTTTTTATTTTTTATATAGTTTTAATGGTTAAGAAACTTCCGAGACTATATATATATATATATAAAACTTATTATCCATTATGCAATATGTATTCTAAGCAACAGGGTGTGTAACGTAGGCACATTATTATTATTTTAAAACTACACCATTTTTGGGTGTTGGCACTGAAATCGTATTTAGAAAAAACAAAAAACATAAAATTAAACTAATGCTATATTTATTACTTATTCCCGTCATGGGCGGTACTTTTCGAGTATATATATATATATATATATATATATATATATATATATATATATATATATATATATATATATATATATATATATATATATAATGGTTTTGTTTATTATCTATACGTTTCGTCCTTTTTTTATAATCATCAGCATAGAGATATGACTATTCACTACTGGATTCCGAGTATTTTTATAACTCAAATCTCGACGTCTAGAACCACTCGGCCAACCCTGAACAGCGAATGAACAGTGACAATTTTCCCACGTTATCCGGCGGCTTAGCGTCATAAGAGCGTTCGACTTAATGAAAGGAACGATATATATATATATATATATATATATATATATATATATATATATATATATATATATATATATATATATATATTGTTTTTAGAATGAGTTGCATCAACAAATATGAGGCGTTTTGATGACTCTATTCATTTATAAAGGGCAGTATATTTAAGCTAAGCGTTTGCTCTAATCCGAGGAGAGGGAAACTGAGATTCAAGCTGACAAAGAGTAGTTGTAATTTACACCTTTGCCGACTGTCTATTTACTCGCAGGTAATCTTCGTCAATATGAAAATAGAAAGGGGATGAAAGGACGACAGTAAAGAAGGAGACTTAAAGAAAGCCGCGATCGGCATCGAACTGAGATAGAAGCTGACAGAGCGAATAGCTGTATTCAACGCATCCGCCGTCGGCTACCTTTTATCATCTCCCTATCTTCGTCAATATTGAAAGTATTGGGTAGAAGGGGAGGGGATTTTATTACACAAGAAGAAAGAATTGGTGACGTAGGATAGATTGATATACAGAGCATACATAAAAAGCGGTGGGTTGAACGATATAGCATGTAAAGGGGTGACCCTGATAGACAAATCAGTAGTAAGTTTTCCCACTTGGTGATGTAAGTGCGAATTACTGCTAATTAAAACAATTCAAATGGAAGTTGTTATTTCCAAACATAACGTCATCTTAGAATTTGAGATTTAAGCATATTTAACATTGTATTTTGTGTGCGTAAATTACATAGGAGATACGCCTTATGGAAACAAACGTTGATAAGCTCAGCTTTTATATCATGAAAGATTTAGACCGTAATAGCATAAAAATCATAGCATAAAAAATGCGCGTAGGGCCTCAACAGACAAAGGCCAACTTTTCTAGTGTATACATTAATATAAAATAAATAGAGGAATCCATTAATAATGTCGCAGCCTTTGGGGCTTTCTTGAATTCATTATCCTTATTATTTATGAAACCTTTCGTCTGTCGCGTCTACTTCGAATATTAAAACTATGTCATTTATCATGGGAAGAACATACCCTATCCGGTATCCACCCCATTCGAAGTATGCCCAATCTCTAGTGACTTTAAACAGAGCTCGTCCGATTATTGTTGAATGACTGAACATTTTATTCTTCAATGCCGTGATCGTTCCCTAGAAAAATATGGCGTTAATTTCCACTTAGTGATTTTATTAGTAATTCCTCATTACTCATTTCGCCTTCATTTGTAACTTTTTTTGTTTTGATTTTCGTCAATATAGTTAGGATTCCCCCCCCCCTCTCTTCTAACTTTTTGTGTTTCACTTCTACGTATTGTATCGCTTTCTCCCTCTTAGTACACTCGGGTTCATCTTTTGTTGGTGCTGTTTGATTAATACTTCTTAATTTATATAACCGTATGAAAATGTTCTCATTTTAGGTACTATAAGAAAATAGAAGCTTCATCATGTCTCCTCAACAATATACACACATTTTTACTGTTTTTCATAATTTAAGGTATTTTGTAGACGACCTGTGACAAGTTAGGTCAACGTTTTTACATCGTGTATTCGTGTATACATTACATAGTCATGCAACGAGATTAAGCGTGGGGGTGGACAAAAAGTAATACTACTACTAACAATAACTATACCAATGTGATAACTAGTAACAGCTATAACGACCACGATGATGGATTTCTTTGTTACGATGGAATGAGCCATATAAACATGAATTAGAGATGTAAATGCAGATCTCAGTCGCATTTGGAATTCAAGACTGAGTTTGTTTTGACATGTTCTGATTTAGCAATATACTTGTAAAATAAGCATTTGGCTTTTTTCAATAAGAAGTAACGTGCAAAAGTAAACACTCTTTTTGATACATACAGGCAGCCGATCGCAAACGACGACATGGCAAAATAGGGAGGGCATTATGTGCTTTTCTCTCGCAGTGAGGTTTCGGAAAGTAGCTGCGAAGAAATAAAATAAATGAGTGTCAGAGTGTTGGATAATTGCGACATACTTCAGCAATACAGGTAAGCAACGTGAATTTTTTTTGTTTTTAGTCTTTATTTTTATCAAACCTGATGAAGAAAATACTTTTAAATATAATAAAGAAAATTAACAGGCCGAAGTTAGTGTAATGATCAATTTTATGTAAGATGACATCGCCAGTGAAGATAAATCACTTCGTTACTCATAATACAAAAGAAGCAACATCATGCATAGTGATATTGCGCTGATGTCGGATTGCTGCATAGTGAGAAATCTTGATAAAGTTGTGATAGTCCAAACTACGTATATGTGCTTTCTTCGTTGTCTGAAACGCAATCTGTCAAAGGACATTTACACTCATATATGAGGTGTGTCTTATCACAAAATCTGAAACTCAAAAACTTATACTGACTCCTGACAGGATTAACGTAAAATATGAAGACATAGATCATCTGTAATATTTCACGAAATATATGTATTAATAATAATATATCATATCCACCAGTTAGAAAATGTATAGGCAACATATTTCAAGTGTTTAGGCGAAGGCAGACAGCGAATAGGAAATCCGACAATCCGCGGCGTTTGAAAAGAATACGGACAGAAATCCTTCATCTTATTTCTATAATGAGACGTTGCCTTTCTGTGGTTTAATTCTTTACGTTATTCCTTTACCCTTTTTTTTAAAAACGTTCCAGTTTTAGAGGCTTTGTTTGCTTCTGTCTCATTTCGTTTTTAAAATTCACCGATGGAGACGTTATTTTATATGAATATTGGTGCGAACACTAGGGAAACATTTTTTTCCATCATTTTTAACTGGAGGGCGCACTCTCTTATATATATATATATATATATATATATATATATATATATATATATATTTCTTTCTTACTGTTATTCAACACTTTCTTTTATTTCCACAATTTTCTTGCCATGATGTTCGATTGTTTTTTCATAATATTCCTCCTAACATCGTCTGATAATCATTGTATTCATATTATTTTGTTATTGCCTTGTTATTCGTACCAGAAGTTATTTTACCTTATTTGTCTCTTTTCTCATTTTTTCCTTCACTACTTATTTTTTTCTAATAGTTGTTTACTACCGTTTTCAATTTCATTCTATTTCTTTATTTCTAACTTCCTTATTATTTCGTCTTTTTTTTAATTTTCTTTTGAAAAAGTCAGTTAATTCGCCAATTTATCACTCATATTTCTATTTCTGTATTCATAAATTTCGATGACTCTAACTTGTTCTCCTCCTTTACAATTAACTAGCCTACCGGAAACGTTTCATCTTATCCCCCTTGCCCCATGCATATCCCATGTTTAAAGCATCACTCCTTTTCCTCATTATAGCCCCGTCGCCCCTTCCTATTCAGTCACGCTTTCTTCTTGCAACCTACCCTCTGAACCGAGATCAATTACGGTAAATTGGCGATTGAGCTGATGCCTTTTGAGACCGGCTCAACCCTTATTAATAATTGATCTGTTGCTTCGATTAATAGCTGTTCGGATGAGATGACTCAGCAGATTGACGAGAGCCGTATTGAGGGGAAACGTTTGGGTAGGGGATTAACGGAAGACAGAACCGGCAGCACCCCGTTGTGGATTCAAATGGGAATATAAACCGAGTAAGTTTATAATTAAATATCATAAATTAAACCAAACACTTTAATTAAGATAGTCATCATTCCCTCAATCCCTATTCTTTTTTCTGGCTATATATATATATATATATATATATATATATATATATATATATATATATATATATATATGTGTGTGTGTGTGTGTGTGTGTGTCTGTGTGTGTCTGTGTGTGTGTCTGTGTGTGTGGAGGGTTGGGTGATAAGCTGATTGTCTTTGTGTCTGAACTCGTTGAAACCGGCGCTTGGAAAATTTCTAATTAGCTATATTTGAATATCCGATTGCTGATTTGTATCCCTGTATACAAAGCACATTGACGCATATACACGAGGTCAGTCGTAAGAGTAAATATATTGGGTGCGTCTTGTGTGAGCTATGGGCAAAAGGGGGATTTCTGACTTTTTAATCATCTAGCATGATCCCTTGGAAGAATTCAACTTTATTCTTAGCATTTTGTTTTGTCCGCATGTTTACACGCATGTTTAAAGCATCTCTTTCTCCGGTCGTTAAGCAATGAGAACCGTGGATAAACTAAGATCACCAGATAATAAATAAAAATATTACCGTCGTATAAATAACCTTCTTATTAAACTTTTTTGCAGCTTATGGTATTATATTTTCCTCAATTTGAAAGTAATCACCAAGCAGACCCGTTTCGATGGAGTGGACACCACCAAGAGCGCCGCAATAATGTATTTGAGGAACGGCTGATGATAATTCTTCAAACATATAGAAACTTGACAGGGGAGAATACGCCATTAGTTTTAAGACACCATGGTGGATTAGTTTTAAAAAAAACTATCTAGTTTTTTGTTTGGAATAGAAATATTTTTCTGAAATTAGTTCTGTTATCTGGCAAAGCGTAGCAATATTATTATTAAAGACTTATAAAAAAATAGTATGTATTTATTCACCAATAAAAATGTCTTTTAATTATATCTCTACTACAACCATTTGATCAATTTACGTAATTTAATTATTCTAAGTTAAATAAACCAGTAAAGAAGATAATCTGAAACAGGATATAACTTTACATTTCGTAACTCCGAAAACGTAAAATGTTATTTTCAATTAAACATAAGATATAGTAATCATACGAGAAACACCTAGGTAAATTCCTTTATCGATTTTCGATATTTACTTAACTAAAATCAAAAAAAGATAATTTATGGGAAATGTGTATTATTGGATGAATCGGATACTGTTCTCATCTTATATGTTATTCGCACCACGTTTCGGCCGATGTGATCTACGGCTGTCTAGGGTGTATCTTGTCGAACTCGGGAATGTTTATGTTGAACTCGGGAATTTGTACGAATTTTCAAACGGAACATTTTATTTAATTCACGGGAGTAGCTTGCTCGTGTTCTGTCAGCCATGACCATGTCGAAGTCTCAAGTAATTCGTAATTGTATTATTAGTATCGTCTGCACTAAGGATTGAACGTTTAACTACCAGAAGACTGTCAGTTAAAACTGATTATTTCGTAGCACTTATATCTATTAATATTACTTAGCACTGATATCCTTGCGGGCAGTTCTAGTATACATTTAAGGAGCCTTAATCTTATCCTTGTTTTCAATGTATAGTTTTACTACTAATCATTATTTTATTTTAATTACTATATATAACAATATATTACTATATATTTATAATTTTATATTATTTTAATCTATTATTTATAATTAATGAATCTCATATTCTATTAAATTCTGTACTAGGTCTACTCAGGAGCTTATTTTCGCCCAACATATATGCTGTGGACGTAACGTTGGTACTATAACATCCAGGATGAGAACAGTAGTCCGAATAATCATATTGATACAAATTAGCAATCCTCATCTAAAAAAAATCCGAAACATTTGAAATAAATGTTTGAAATAAAGATTCGCGCGAAATGGTGGTAACTTTGATCCAAGATATAAAACGATTCACGCAATTAATTATTCTCTAAAATTTAAATACATTTATTAAAGATAAAATATCTAAAAGAATAATACTCGATCGAAATAAATAACGTATATTGAAGTTTTGTAAATCCATCTACTTAAAACAGACATCATGTGTTTGATCATTCCTTTTTATTCATACATGAAGTTTCTTGCAACTGCAACGCAGCTATAATTATTGTATCGATTAATGTTATTTAATTTTTATGTATCGTCAAAATAAGAGTTTGATCCGAAGCTCTGTCAATAGTTTCCTGGCTGCTCTCTAAATAGGTGTATACTCACGCTGTGTTTTACAGATCTGTTGAACTGTGGTGCTGTGTTGTCAAGTGAACCCGAGAAATATAACCGTTCAGATTACAAGTTGAAACGTGACTTTCCTTATTCATAATCAAACACAATAGTTTCCTCTGGTTGTCACACGAACAGGAAAAGTATATTTCGTTTCGCGTGAGAATAGGATTTAGCAATACTTGTAACCCAAGTGTTTTGCATTAAAGTTTTATGATCAATTTAGTGTATTTAATCTATGAATGTTGATACAGTAAAGTACATAATCGTGTCACACAACCACTGAATAGGTTTATTGGAAAAAATACACGCAATGTCACCTGTCTCAACGCTGAAAACCAGTAAACTTTTCATAAAATTGTTTTCTATCAATTTATAGTCAAGGCAACGCAAGGTATTTTAATTAGTAAATACTTCGAAATATATAAGAAGTGGACGATGTAAGCAAATATACACTAAAAGAAAAGTAGATAAAAACGAGTTTTGTAAACAACGGATTAAAAAAAATAGAAATGTAGATGGTGACAAATAAGTAAGTAAAAATGTTTATATAGAAAGGAAAAGAAAACCCACAAGCGTTTAATAAAAATAGTAAAATCTAATAGCAAAAATGTTTTCTGTAGAAAAGGGCGAAATACAATTCGTCACGGAAAATATGTGAACTCAATAAGCGAACAAAAACGTTGTCCCTCTGAAGAGGTTTCCGGAAAACGACTAAACATTAAATAACATGCGCCAACAAAAGTCATTCAACGTATCCTCATAGTAAATCCCCTCTGTTTTGTCCCAGATAGAAAAGATATACAAAGAATTCAAAAAACAATTTTCTGACTAATAAAACAGGAAATCTTCGCCGCCAGCAGCGACTCACAATGGATAATTTTAAAATGTTTGATGTACCAAACGGGTAGATCGTTAGATGGGTCATATATTTAGATAGAGTATTAAGAAATCTGAGATTCTTTGGAGAATAGCCCTACTACTCATGTATAAATTGGTTTAGCAAAATAAGTAAATAAAGAACACACCCAGGTCACTCAAGAGCCGTACACGCATACGCCCGTGGCCTAATTTTCTGAGTCCTGTCTAGACATGTGCCAGTTTAGGTGTAGTGTGCAGGTGTTCACGTTAAGAGCAATGTAATTTTCATTTCTCGTCCAAAAATGAAGATGGGACGTCACTTTGTAACACATTTCGGAATGGTTGAAATCTATCTTTGTGCGTTTATGTGGAAGCATACATTAAAGGGGAACGGTCTTATTATGAACATACTAAGTGATACGCAGGGATTCCATTCGGTTGAGTAAGTAATGCAATATTTCTTTTAGCGAAACTCCTTTTTTAGCATTGTTGATGTAACAGACGAATTTTCTTTGCCAAATATCTTCTATAAAAAATGCGGAAATTTAAAATGTAACTCTAAATTGAATTACATTTGACAACTTTTTAAATATACCTTCTATTTGTATATGGACAATTTGCTTCGTGACACTGACTGACTTTTTCTTCCTAGTGTTAACGAACTGCACCCATCGCAAAAAGACTGTTAAAGGTGCACATGAATAGTAATACAACGTGAGATTACATTTAAAACAGGGTAAGAACATTGAGTACACGAGACAAATAACGAACGAATTTAAATGTTAATCGATCGCAGTCGGGAGCAAACGTAGGAAAAAAGAAAAGAACAAAATTAGAATCGATCTCTTATTTTCCACACACAAGCCATATCGTATTATTTGCATTACTGGGACTACTGTTTTAATATTGAATGTTATTCTCACCACGTTTCATTCAATTTAAAATCCGACTTTCTTCAGGTGCATATTGTCAAGATCGGAAATCTTCATGTCAAACTCAGAAATTTGTATGAATTTATTAAGCGAAAACCTTTATTTAATTCACGTTGCGTCAGTCATAACCTAATAGAACTTTAAGTAATTCGTAATTGTATTGTTCATATCGTCCGAAATAAGGATTGAACCTCCAACCTTCAGCAGACTGTCACATATCGTTCGTAAAAATCTGAGTGTCCACAGTAAAGTCTGGTGTGAACACTCCAAGTGACTAATGGCGTTACTACTTCTACATTATATGTACTACTATTACTTAAAAAGAATGAAATAAATCAGACATGACTTCGTGGGTAAAGCGGTTCATTTTAATTATGGAAGCGTCTAAACTTTGAACAGGAGGTAAATTCTACAAACACACCAGAGACAGTATTGAAAAGTGAACATCTTAAATAATTCCTATGTAGGATATGTAACACACTTATCCAAGACAGGAGACCGGGCGTGATAAGAATCAACAAAAACGAAAATAACCTTGCTACACCGTAGAGTTTGTCGTCCCAACAACTCACAGAGTGAAGATCAAGGAGACCGAAAAACTGAGCAAATACATGGCATTTGACAGCGAGATGAAAGGAATGTTAACAAGCAGAAAATTGCAGGAATACCGATGATTGTAGGAGTGCTAGGTACAGTGCTTTCAAAAAGGCCTGAAAAACGACTAGAGTAAATTTTAAGGAGGATCGACACCAGAAAAGGCACGGCGCTGATGAAAACAGTATAACTATGAAGGAAATTTTCGAGTGCGGTAACCAATCCATATGACCAAATAATGCCGACGAACCACAAAAAAGTTCAAATAAAACTAGAACAAAATTATAAAAAGAACATTAAATGAATGCAGGACACCTGAGACTACCAGAAATCCCGTAATATGGCCTCTCACACCCTCTTTATGTGACACTAGCCTAGGTTGGTGAAATACAAAACTGCCCAGTAGTGTGAATGGGAAGGCCTAGAAGGGGTAATACCAGCAGACTCCCACTGGAATGGCGTGGATACTGCTCGAGTCTTTGGAATCAAACTCCAAAACAAGTCAATGGTCGTTCTCAGTTTAAAATCAATAATACACTGCTGTTGAGGCAAGGAAAAATAAAGTGCAACGGTTATTGAAAGAGTGGTAGGGTGCTGAACATCTGGGGAAACTTTTTGTCACTCAGACTCTAAGGAAAAGAAACTTGTTATTACCAGTGCGCAATCAGTGATAATCAGACGTGTAGAAAACTCTTAGTGAGTGAAAAAGAAGAAAAAAATAGGAGAAAACAGTCTATCATCAGTTTATAAACGTCACAGAACTGGAATAATTCGGATTTCTAACAAAAAATTCGAGACAGAAATATCTCGGTTTTCTAACATTTCGATTTCCGAACGAGGGCAACTGAACAATCCTTTTTTTAAATTGTTTTATCTGGCTTTCATTTTTAGAAAATATATTATTAAATACCAGCTAAAAATAAAATAAAAATATTACTAAATGTGCAGTAAAATAGTCAAAATATACACTGAAATATTCTGAATTCAAAAAAGGTCACAGAGAATATACTTTTTTACGAAATAAGGTTTTATATCATACATTAGAGTTAGTATTGAAAACAATAATATAACTGATGCTTAATAATTGTGTATATGAACCCATTACACAGCTAAGAATATCCCCTATATAAGAATTAACGAATGACTCTCTTTTACATTTTTTTAACCAGGAAAATATGATTCGCTTTTCGAACAATTCGGTTTCAGAACAGCATTTCAGAACGAATTATATTCGAAACGAGAGGTTCAATTGTCTAAGGTTAATTGTTCTCCTATATAGTATGATATAGTGAATCACGTTAAGACACCAACTTAGAATTTAGATAAGAAAACAAACCAACCTTATATGATCCGTGAATAATAGATTATCTTAAGTTACTTAAAGTGTAACAAAAACTATAGTTCTTAAAAATGAAGGAGAACTTGAAATTAAAAATTATATTATCATGAACAAAAATAAGAAGATGTATATATGAGAAAGATTCATAATTTCTGTTGTCATTTGTCATAAGAATTTAACCATTCAACTCAACATCTCCAAGAATAACTAGAGATTATACATTTTATTCATAATCCATGAACAAAATACTCAAGAAACACTTTTAAATTAGACTATTTCTATTAGTTCATTTTTATTTATACAGACATATAAAAAATCTGCGACACTGACATGTCGATGTTATCGATCATCAGCTGTTATAAACTGAGATCTCATAAGGCAGATTTGAAATTCGAGCTTAACCATAGATCATATTTGGAAAGAATGAAAGAGAGAGAGAGAGAGAGAGAGAGAGAGAGAGAGAGAGCGAGAAATAGAGCCAACAAGAAGAGGATACAGACCTGTCCTTGGTCAGAATAGGAGAAATCCTTCTCACCCGGGGCAATATTTATAGGTTAATTCTTATCTCAGTCACGTAAATTATTGAGAGTTAAATGTTGTATTTTTACTTTTTTAAGCTAAACAACTATGATCTTGACTCATTATTCGTTAGCCTCTTTCGGAATTTTTATAAAGATGAAGACTATATTTTTCTGATCAACTTTTTATTTCGGGGTTTCACGTATGCGATGAAGTTTACTATAACTGTATTTTTCATGTTTTTGCATTTGTTTTTATTAAACATGCTTTAAGTTACAAAATAAGTTGTTTTCAAATAATGCCGAAACCTATTTCGCCTTAAATAATTTACGTGATGAAAATAGGAATACACAATTTTTTTGTTCCCAATCCAATGTGCTCTTATTGGGAGAGCTGGATTTCAAAAGAAGAGAAATCATTCTCGTCTGGGGCAATATTTATAGGTTAATTCTTATCTCTATCACGTAAATTATTCAGACTGAAATGCTTGATTTTTACATATTTTAAATGAGTCTGCCCCTTTCTCAATCTTTATAAAGATAGCAACTATATTTTTATGATCCCAACAAATTCAACTTATTTTTATTTTCATTATGTATTTTTATTTTTATTATGTAAATAACAAAAAAAATCATTAAAAATTGAAACACATTTTTAAAATTAAAAACAGTAATCTAGCAAGTTTTTTTATCACTTGTAAGTATGAGAAAATAAGTAGATTTTATTTATTTATGGGTTAAAAAAAAATGTTCGTTTGATTGAATTTGATGAAATGCATTTTATTTTTTTAATGTTGCATTAGCTGGATCGAAGGAAGAGTGATGTTTACATTTGCAAGGGTCACGTGACCCCGTGAAATTTAATAAAATAAATATTTATTTGTTTAACGAATACATAAAATATTTTTGTTCACACGTAGAAATATACTTTAACGAAATATTTTTATCTGCTTACCAAAAAATAAAATTGTAACAATGACGTCATTTCCGGAATAATACATAAGAACAACTATATTGCTTTATTTGTAAACATGTAAGCGATCGTTATTTGAATAACATGTCTTTAATTAATTGTATTAATAAGTTTTCTTAATATAGAAGAACATATTTTAAATACATATGTAAATTTGAGAACACGAGTTATAAGTGAATATGTGTGAATATTAATTTATTAGAAGTTTCAAAGCAATTAATTATGTAAATTTGCAAAAACGCATGGTGCTTAGGCGAGTTTTGTAGCAGTATATATATAGAAGCTGGCAAAGTAACTAAGAGTACTCTAACAGAGTTTCGGCTTCAGACAGATACATACACTTCATTATTAATAGATATATTAAGTTGGGAGAAAGTGTTCATTAAATGCTATTATTGACATAATTTTATCTGATTTAAACGAAATATCGAATTTAAAGAAGCATACGTATCGGTTACATTATTTCTTGTTTTATATAATTTGTTAGTTGCTACTGAACTTTCTCCTATGTATTCTTACACATTATGTCCGACATTTAGTTCCTTCAATAAAAGTGTTCATATATATATATCATATAAATGATTCAATAAATCTATACTTTTTTACGATCGAGCACTTTATTGATTTCTTTTCAACATAACCTGAAATAGTATATATATATATATATATATATATATATATATATATATATATATATATATATATATATATATATATATATATAATTGTGTTTACACTATCTGATGCACAACGTAGGTACACACATGAAGCCAACCGCCAGCAGACATTCCTAGACTCTTTCCGTCCCTAATCCCAGTTGAATTCTTCATCCGGATACATTCAGACCAAGGATTTTGTATCCGAGCCACTTATTAGCGATGCGGCACTCAACCACTGAATCACTGCGTCACACACAAGCACGTAATTTTAAAAAAAATACTACGGTATATTAAAACCACGGTGACGGCCGAATGTGAAGAGAGAGCTTACTCTTTCTGCCAACGGAATTAGAAATCATATAATGAAACACAGAAGGATTAAAAAACTTACTATGGCGATGTTTTTCAACTATCAGATGCAGAACGTTTTTTCAACGTTGGTTGATCGACGTAAGGCTATAATATTGTTTATGTAATTATATATACATACTTACCTAAACAATATTATAGCTTTACGTCGATCAACCAACGTTGAAAAAAACGTTCTGCCTCTGATAAGATGCTGTAACACGCCTTTAAACGTTGGTTCATTGGCGTAAGGCTATACTATAGTTTACGTAATTTCATAAATACTTAACTTGGTATTGAGCACTCTTGAAAAATTGGTGGTATGTTCACTATACTAACATATATGAACTTGATCAATTAATATATACATATATATATATATATATATATATATATATATATATATATATATATATATATATATATCGTAGTTAGCTTGCTAGATAGATAGATAGATCTCAGTTTGTATACTTAGAGGCAATAACGCATGGTGATTTTTTTGCCTCGCACTGTTCAGACCATATAATTACATGCGGTTATACCCTTTATCTAGAGGATATATTAGATCGAGCTTTTATTTTTAAACTGTAAAATCTGAGTTTTCCACTTGTGAGAAAATTTTGAATTAAATTATTTAAATTGAAGCGTAACATGGTAAGTAAAAAATGTAAAAATTAAAACTCAAAATCTTTTAGTACAGAACAACTCCTTCCTAACCCCACCCCACTAGAAAGAACCAATGTTATTTATAAGTTTAAATGCCCTTTGGGAGAATGTTACTCACATAATTATAATAAAGCTAATAGCTACATTGGTTTTACAAGCGATACCCTATCCCTCCGCCTCACCATGTATCTTGTAAACTCTTGCTCAATGTACAAACATCTACAAAATCATAACTGCCATCTCTCTGATTTAAGACAAATTTTAGCTAATAACACTAAAATTATGCATTCTGAACCCAATTTTAAAAAAATACTAGTAGCTATCTACTAAAACACTACAACATCAAATTAGCAACATCACATATGAAACTAGTAGTAACATTTTAAAATGCTTAACGTAATGCGACTTTGTGAAGAAGTAAAACTACCAACATTTGTAAAAAGTGTTTTTTAACATTTATAAATTAGTTTGTTATTTAATCATTTTATAATTTTATATAACGCCTTTTAAGCGTGGTGCACTCTTGTCATATATGTAAATCCATTTGAAGAAATGTCTTTCGATTTGATATATATATATATATATATATATATATATATATATATATATATATATATATATATATATATATAAATAATTAAATTAAATATATTTACATGCGTGCCGCAAATATGTTGTCAATTTCCTCATTCAAAAAGCGCGTATCTGCGCATAACATCGATTGGGCTATACTTATCCTAACGTCTTCTGGAACTTGACGTGCCCTTCTGCCTTTAACGTGATTCGACCCCTCGGGGTTAATACCATCAAAATGAGAAAGAAAAAGAAGACAAAAAAACTATAAGACAGTATCGCATGACAAAATTGTTCTACAACGAATGCTTGCAAAAAAAAGAATTAAATAAATTATGTTTTCATTTAAATTGCATAATATGTTGATTTCCAAAAATATTTGACTTAAATACATTTTCATGACTGCCTCAAAGATGTTGTCAATTTCTTTATCTCTCTCTCTCTCTCTCTCTCTCTCTATATATATATATATATATATATATATATATATATATATATATATATATATATATATATATATATATTATATATATTGTGGGATAAGTGGAATTTGCATCAGTACTGCGCGAGAGTCGTAAACTTCATAACAGATCTGTTTTTAAGATTAAGTTATACTGTAAACAGAGAATGATCCCCCTTTTTCTATTTCACGTTTTAGGGTTAGGGTTTGGTACTCTGTTAATATTTCATGGTTGATAAAGTTGGTTTTCATTTGATATTTTGTGAATTTCCCAGCGGTAATACAAGTTCTAAGTTTGCAAAATGCGGATTTAGTTAGTATCCGTATTATTAATTATCTTGGAGGTCGTATATGACACTAATAATACAGAAGTGGGGCAACTAAGCAGTGGAGGCCGTTCCTCAAGATGCCGTTTCTTGTGGATGACTTGTATAGGTTGTTTTTTCTCTTTTATTTGCATTTCATTAATAGCGTTAGATCGTTCTCTCTCTCTCTCTCTATATATATATATATATATATATACATATACACACATATATATATATATATATATATATATATATATATATATATATATATATATATGTATATATATATATATATATATATATATATATGTTATCTTTGTTTTCTCGTGTATCAATGACTAAATGTGGTTGATTCATATACCAGCAAATATATGCTCCCTCCGGTCGCATATTTTTGCTAAACTGAGAGGATGATATCATGATAAACGAACTAGATTCACTGACACCAAACGAAGGAGGTAATGACTAAGCGGATGACCCCCCCCCCCCGCCCACACACACACACAAAAGTAGGACTTAATGCCTAGGAGCATGATATCGTTACAACAGAATAGATAGTACACAACCCCCCTTTTCGCAAAAAAGGAGGAGTTAATCCTGGGAGGATGGTAGTGTGAGTAACGAATGTATAATATACTGACCCACCCTAAAAGAGGAGGTAATGACTGGGATCAATGTATCATGACGAATGAAAATATACTACACCAAATTAAATACGCATGAACAGTTTTAATGTTTATATAGTTAGGAAAGGTGGAAAAACTTTCGCATTTATTCATTTAGATGTCATTAAAAACAATAGCAAGTTTCATTCTCTACGGAAAACAATTAGTTGATAGATTTATAAACAAACATAAATATGCTAGCTAAGGAAGAACGTTTACTTTCTTTCATAATTGTATTATTTCTAAACCGACATGTTTACAAAGTTATCGTTCTCTCTTATGTAGTTTCTTTCTTGATTTGTTTAGATAGCGATAAATATTTATCCGACCTTATTTTTTTCAACGTTTCACGTGTACGATCAAACTAGACATAAAAATAAACACATTAATAACACTAAGTTGTTTTTTTTACCAAAACGTTGTTTAAGTTTAAAACATATATATGTTGTTTATGAGTAATGCCGAACCCTATTTAACGGTAAATATTCTACGTTACTGAAATAGGAATTCACCCCATAATAAAATGAGTATTTCAGACTGTTGTTGATAGAGTCATCTGAAAAAAAACAAAACACATTCCTTTTCCTATTTCAGTCGCGTAAAAACAATTAGAGAACAGCCAACATATTATTTATTTGACTCCTTGACTAAGAGGATGGTATCATGACGAAAGAAACCTATACTTGCTTCCCCCAAAAAGGAGGAAGCATTTCCTGGGTAGACGGTTAAATGACAACATAAATGATATTGCACTACCCATCCGCAATAAAACATACTACAATGAAGGAGGATATAATACCTGTGTGGATTCTCCCACAACCTTTTATAACGGAGGATCTAATTCTTGAAGAGACGGTCTTGTGATAACAGAACCGATACTACACTACCCACCCTATTAAAAGATATTCCGATTAAAGAGAGTTTGTGTTCATTCATTTAAAATGCCTAATGACGAAAACATTATTTTTTATGGTTACGTTGCCTTTTGGCTCAGATAAAAGTGTGGTATCTGTTATCCACATATCAGCGATGTTTGACGTTTTACTAATGACGCAAGTTTCAAGTAAATTACCTCGCTTGAAAATGACAATCTAAATACGTTTTTAAAACACTATCCTTGTTTTATGAAATCTCTTTAATTAATGTTATTAATAATTATAATAATAATAGTACTATCGATAAAACGATTGTGTATATAGAACAGCATTTCGCAATACAAATTAGAAACGTATATTACAGAATATTAATTCATTAGAAACCTAAAGATAAATTAATATGCTAATGAGCAATATCGAGATTTGTCTGAGGGAGGTTGGAGATTGTTATAAATACGGTATGTCAAAACTCTATTGTATTATTAGAATTAAATAAGCATAACCGGTGTTGATGCTTATATAGTTAGGAATAGATAAAAAAAACGTTCGCATTTATTTAGATACATATGTATATTATTTTATAATATAAGTATATATAACACCGAATGAACTATATATATATATATATATATATATATTATGCGTTTCGATCCCGGCTTGAGACACTAAATGGTCTAGCCGCACTGATGAGCTGTGAAACAGCGAAACAGGCTGTATGTGGATGACTATATATATATATATATATATATATATATATATATATATAGGTAACATATTAAATGAGAATAGAGGATTAAACTGATACATCTATATACTATATATAACAAATACAAATCAACATGGAGACATTGTAAATAAATCGATATTTATGAATACTTCCCCGTGTGAAAATGCATGGAACAGGGTGTTAACATAGGAACTAGGCCATTAAGCTAAATGGGAAGCTGGTAAATGATAGAGGGTTGCCCGAGATGCAAAGCAGAGGTTAAAACGTCTGGCTTTGAGAGTGTGGTTGGTTGGGTTAAGAAATTACTAAAAAGATATTTTAAATACTGTCAATGAATATGGACTTTTCCATGATTACGTTTTCGCATACGTTAATTTTGTAAGTAAATTTGGAAGAATCCGTGCCAGTGATTGATATTATTTGTGCAATTAAAGCTGGTTCCATTATGAATATCTCTAGAATGTTATGTATATATTTGTTTGACGCGGCCCAAGTGAAGTGGTGAACATTATGATTACATACTAGTATATTCATAACTAGTAAAGTTTTAGTGTCAGCTAACTTATTTGCTCTATTATCCTCGGTGATGTGCTTCACTAATGAATTGTTGTTTAATCCGCTATCTGGTATGGTAGAAATGCCGGCTTGTGTAGTCGGAGTAGTAACAGTGTTTTTGTGTTCATCTAAAAGATATTTGATGGTCAGAGAAATTTATTGATTGTCCATAAGACATCATTTAGAGCTATTTATATGTGTTCTGAGAATGCAACAAAATGAACACGGGTATATCATAATCATTGCATTAGGTGTTTATTTACTCCTCGCGGAGTTAGGCACAAGGCCAGTTTTATCTTACTCCCACAAGTGAGATGTGACCCAAGATCGGGTCGAGCAAGTGGGGTTAAAAGCCAGCGCTCGAGAGGTGAGCACTCTGGCCATTTAAAAATTGCCTGGGCAGCCCCGTCGGCATTCCCCGGTAGGGGCGCCTCAGACAGTAAGCAATAAACTTACTCCTCCCCAAAGAGGGGAGGCGAAGCCTGGGAGGGTGGACCTCCTAGAACTGCACAGAACAGGCGTGCAGTATCCATCGGAACAGATACTACACTTTGATCTTAGCCAAAAGGCCGAGACCAGTCAGTGATAATTTTAGTTCTAGGTATACTCTATCCGGCACGGCAATGGTGATACTTCTAGCTAGCTAAAGCATAACTACTTTTATCCAACTGAACTGACAACGCCGTGTAATAAACAATTAATAACTGTTATTCAGTGGTCATGATATTTCACTCACTGTGAGAAACCACACTATCATCTATATGTTGGATTTTGTGAATTGAAATATAGTCACCCACGAGTTTTAAGGTTATCTACCTCTTTAGCAGAGCAGTACAAAAATGTCAACTCACTCTGTCCAAATAAAATAAACAGGGAGTAATGCAAATGAATGAACCAATACTAATTAAAAACTATATCCCAGCAGCCTACCTTGAGTGAGCATTACTTACTCTAGTAAATATATTGTCTCCTCTCATGTAGTAGTTACTTTCTTACTGAAATTATCGAAAAGATCTCAAAATGAATTGTATACGCTTAAAATAAAACAAAGCCAAAAATGTTCATATGGACATACATCACACTTGCACTATTTACTTATCATGCCATTTTGCTTATTGTTTTTAATGATGTTTCTTTTTGGTAATAAAAGAAATATCTATTTACAGTGTTCGCTTGTATAATTTAAGCAAGTCCTGATGCGTTATTGGAAACGACCCAGAAATGTCGGAACTTTAGCTATATAAATTGACGAACGCTTGATGAATTATTATCAGAAAAATACTTTAAACACGAAAGAAATATTCCTGGTTGTAACCAAGGAATAATTCAAAATATAAAAAGAAATGAGAAAATCGATAAAAGTCAACATAATGTATCACTAAAAGAGACTTGAATAAAAACTTTAAAAAAACGATAAACGCGCGAGGAATTGAGAGAGAAAATATTCTTGAAAGGCATCAAAAGAATGGAAGTGAAAAGAAAACAAGACAACAAAAATTCAATTTGTAATATTTCATTTATTGTGAAAAGATTTTTCTGTTCCGAACTTCAATTAAAGCAGAATGCCCTTGAGATAAAGGTTTCTCCAACATCTGACCAAAAGAGTACATATGTTAACCCTTGTGAATATTTGTAACATGTTGACTATAACGGCTTTTTCTTTGTCCTTAGGGAGAATGATACACAGGCTCTGTATTTGTTTCAATCTTTTCTAACAAATATCTCTATCTACCTATCTATCTATCTATATCTATATATAATAAATATTTGTTTTTTGTTTATTATCTATGTACGTATACGGTTCGTCCTTTTTAATCGGGACTTATCCACATAGAGATATTACTATTAACTACCGGTCGCGCGATTCGAAAACCTGGGCTACGAGTATTTTACAACTCAAATCCCGACACCTAGAACCATTCGGCCACCACTGGATATCTAAATAAACAGTGATAATCTTAACACTTATTTCGGCGGCTTGACGTCATAAGAGCGTTCAACTTAACAAAAGGAACGATGCATTTATATCTAGCGACGTTATGCTGACGCAATACTACAATTACAGTGCCGATCTAGAGGGTTTGCTATGGGCTTCAAATAAGAAATATTTGTGTTTTGTTTATTATCTATGTATGTATACGTTTCGGCTTCATTAATCGGGAGTATATATATATATATATATATATATATATATATATATATATATATATATATATATATATGTATATATATGTATATATATATGTATATATATGTATATATATATGTATATATATATGTATATATATATGTATATATATATGTATATATATGTATATATATATATGTATATATATGTATATATATATATGTATATATATATATATATATATATATATATATATATATATATATATATATATATATACAATAATACGCTAAGACAATTTTATGTTCGTCTGTGCATTATATTCGTCCGTTAAGTCATCGAAGTTAAGCGACGCTGAGATTCGGCAGTACAAGATGAGTGGGTATTCAAGAATAACAGGCGCTGCGTGTAGGAGAGTATCGATATCTCCCTACAAGAACTGCTAAACCTCATGGCGTCATCTCCTATGACTGGTATATACGTGCAACGGGTGACCACTTGTGAATTTAATATTCCTTAGAAACTTCCTCCTTCGGATGAAGCCGGCTTAATCCGTTTAAGGTGAATGCCGCTTCGTGTTTTATTCATGTTTATATGTTTTCACCTTACACCTCTCTTTCAAAGATACAATTTCTCGATCGCCAATGAAGCAATGCAAAAAAGTATTTAAAAAACTAATCCGATGTAGCTGTTGTGTCGAAGGTGATA
>OY744544.1:52463324-52465824 GCA_963556195.1 Sepiola atlantica | reverse complement strand
GTTTTTTACTAATGAATCACTACTTCATGAGATGGAAAGTTTGTGACTTTAGAGATGGCTCTACTATAAGAGAGTTGAGAGTGTTTGATGGGATGGACAAAGTGCGAATACTTGTGGGGACGGTTCATAACAGGAATCTGTTGTCATTGGATTTCAAGACAACTATGTCGTAATCTTCAAGGAAGCATTCCCGAGGAAATGTGATTCACAGACGTGAACCTTTGTGACAAAGCTTTGATTGTTGAAATTCCACTAGACTTTTGGCACACGGAGGAAGGAAGGACAGTTCTGTTTCGTTTTTCGTTATGGTTGAAAAAGAAGGAACTTCTCCATATATTTTCAACATACTTATTTGCCGGTCAGTAATACTTAATTCGTTTTCGTTTAACTTTAATATTTAAAAATTGTTAGTATTTCGAGGAAATTCCTTTGCCGATTGAACAATAGATTTGCATTTAAGACTAAAGTTTGTTGAGGATTGACGGAAAAGCTTTAGAGGTATTTACAAAATGTTTTACAAGCTTCAAATTTTCGTTGCCCTTGTAAGACATTCTCGGCAAGAACTTGTCTTTTACTACAAACGAAAAGAACTTGTGCCTTACATCAAACGGAATTTCCATGAACCTTGTTTCTTCCCAATAACTTTGCATCTATTGTACAGGTTATCACAATGTAGATTCTTTGAGATCTACTTGTCATAAAAAACTATCATAAGCAATATTATTTTGATAATTCATTATTTTAATTCATCTCATAATATTCTCCATCACATAACCTATTAACAATTATCCACGAGTGACTCATACAAAATCATTAGACTGATTCCTTTGAACAAAAACACTATAGTTCTCATTTCAAACCGCCTATCATATCGGATGAGACTGAGAATGGTAAAAGCACTGCATTTCAAAACAATATCATAAGAGCAATATCATATTAGCAATATCATAATAGCAATGTGCCGATCGAAGTCAATGGATCATATTAGAATAAGCAATTTTATTTAGAATATTCGGAGTACTGTTTTCATCACGGATTTTATTCTGACTAACACTAACCAGCAACATAGACAATGCAAGAGAAGTAAAGCAAACAGATGGAAGGAATACCACATTATACTTAAGGAAACTGAAACTGCATTACATCTTATATAAACTGCGCCCCCCACCACTAAAATGGTATCATCTTCGGCTAATTCAACAGAGAAATTCATCCAACGTCAAGGAGGATGGAAAGACCGAGAGGGAGAACACTAACCAAACCCGCACTGGATGAGTTCGAAGTGTACTGGAACATTGGGGAGAGTTATTGCCACCACATCTCAGTGAAGACCAATGTTCGTTGCCAGTGAGAAATAAATGGTAAGCGGCTGTTGCGATAACGCAAAGTCATTTGCAAATCTTATCGAAAGAGGTTGAGAGCACTTGTCACCGAGCCTCCAGGGAACACCACCCGTTATTATAGGTGAGTAATTTCTGATAATGACCTGTATGAGAACTCCTAGTGACTACAAATAATAATAATAATAATAATAATAATAATAATAATAATAATGATAATAATAAATAGTACTACTGCAGGGTGTCTCAAAAAAATGTACTCACTCTTAGAATGACGAGAAAACCTTTATTTACCTTGATGCGCGTTATCAGCTTTGTTTGAACAATAATGGTCATCAGTTTGAACATTTGCGAACATGATTCTTCAATTACATCTGTCTCATGTATTCGATGCTATTTCATTTCACTCTATGTTCATAAATAAAAGTTTTCTCGTCATTCTACGAGTGAGTACATTTTTTGAGACACCCTGTATATAGTGATAAGTAGTAAGACTACACATCTAAAATAAGAATAGGTGTAATGCTTCTAAAATTATACTAGAATTGTTCGCAAAAACATATGGCGTGACGGATATAAGTGCTAACTAATAATCAGGTCAATGTTTAGTGCGGGCGATACTATATATACAATTACGAATAGTTTAAGATGTATTCCTAGTCATGGCTGACAGAACGAGACCAATCTACCCGTAGCTTAAATAAAGAGTGTAATGCAAAATTCCATAAAAGATTCCCGAGTTTAACATTAAAATCCTTGAGTTTGAAAAGTTTTATCTGAAGTAGGCCGGAAGTTACATCGGCCGAAACGTTGTGAGAATAACATCCAAGATGAGAACAGTAGTCGAAAATAATACAATAAACTCATGACAGAGGATGTGACGAAAAACCGACTAGACAGCAACTACATAGAAACAATCAATGCATAAAGTCAACAAATCACGTATAAATGCAATATTATCCATAGTGTTAACACCATTATACGTTAGAACATCACCCCAGGCTGTAGTGGATTGGGGTCATGAATGGATGGTCACTTTTAATGTCGCAAAGACAACGCTCCTCTCCTCCTATAACTACAGGAACTCTCTTCGGCCACCGATTGCCATGGCAAATAACACCTCACATGAGAGTTCAACATTCAATCTCCTCAGACTATTA
>OY744544.1:52410824-52458324 GCA_963556195.1 Sepiola atlantica | reverse complement strand
TTTCCTTCCCCTGAAAAAAAATAAAATAGAAAATCACTCATCTTCACCTTTACAATTGGTGCGATTGTGCTTTTTCTTACTCATGAAATATTACCGTTGTAATGATAAAGACAACACGGCGGTATATTTGCAAGAGTATATTTACAGAAGTACAGAAATAGGATGATCCAGTAAGTCTGCATTTGATACTGTGGCTATGCTATCACCAATGACTGGCGCTCTGACTATAACGACACTTAGTCGTAACTTTGTTCATAGTCTTTACACCCGAAGTATGGTTGATTAACATGACACCATAACAATTACACACGATTAAATGTACTTTATTATGTAGACATTTTTTTTAATTACAGAACACTACATGTTATATTTATACGTTAGACTCCTCCATGACTGCTTCTATGTTGTCAACAGGTACATGAGCGCTTTTTTGTAATATCTTGTGCCGTATGTACTACGCAGTGCTACTAGCAGTGGAAGGCGAGAACAGTTAAAAATCTCCCAATGCAACCAGACGATCATGGACCTCTTCTTGTGATCTTCGTCCACAACGATGGCAGATCGATTACACAATTCAAGATGTAAGAATTATTGTAAAGGAAAAGAGGAATAAAATACAAAACTGCCGAGATGATCACGACATAATTAGCGGCAGATTCAGTTATAATAAATGTCAGTTTTGGTGTAGCAATAGAGAGAAAGACCATACAGATATACATTATTTTTATAGGTATTTATCTATATAATAATACGCGATTGCAAATGTATGTTCATATGTATGTTTATCAACCTCCACCACTTTTTATAGAAATAGAACCGCCTGATCGCCGAATATGTAATGCAAAAAACATATTTAAGAAATATCATCTGATGCCGTTATTGTGTCGGATGTTAGACTAACTAAAATACACTTTTTGGCTGTCGGGCCTCCCTCAAGTGTAGAAGCTGTTCTGTATAAAGATGGTACAATAATATCGTGGGGTATTCGTTCTTTCGAGTAGCCTATAGAATGGAAATATGTCACAAACCCTACAAGGGTTGGTGAGATAGACCTCACCCACGTACCCACAAAATATTCTGAAACTATTTTAACCAGAGAACTTAGATGAGTATGTTTCAGCTAGAGCAAAGGTGGTAAAATAATACCGTGGCGTCTTCATTCACGCCGAATGTCTATAGACTGCACGGTATGTATATACAACAAGTCGAGGATATAGCTGCGGAATTTACACGGGCCATGTGAATAAAAGATAATCCCTATGAATTAAATGAAGTACATTTAATTATTTACTACCCGACGTTACCGTCGTTGCCCGGGATGCAGTAATGCCATTTTGGTTTGCATTTTTTTTAGTTTATATATTTTTGAAGTTAAACACTAGAATAAATGCACTTTTAGTTCGTATTATTTTTTTATTTCAATGAACATTAGATTAAAAAAAAATCTAAAATAAATTTTACTGGTATAGGCATGTAGAGGTGTGAAACCCACCCATACACAAAAACACGCGACATGGTTGCATAATATTATTAATATGGTGATGAAATAGAAAACGGAATGCTTATGCAAGATAGATAACTCCTATTATATGAAATTGTGTCTGAGATTTGTATATTTGCTGATAACACCACGCTTTACTCTCGACATGTGGGTAAAATAGAGGCGCGCATATCCAAGGCAATGACTGAATTCTTAGAAAAGGGCCTCCAGATTGTAGGTGAATGAAGACATAATTAGATTATTAACATTTAATGCTAATAAGACAAAGCTCATTTCCTTAAACAACAACAAAAAACTCTTTCAACCACCGATTGCCATGGCTAACAACACCCTACCTCAGAATCCAACGTTCAAACTCCTCGGCCTAACATTCACAGGTAACATGAATTGGAAGAAATACATAAAGGATACTGCCAACGATGCCGCAAGGAAAGCGTGCTACCTATACCGTGCTAGAAAACTTATCACACCTGCCAGAATCCTAAACTTTTACAAGGCGACCACCCGCTTATGCATGGAGTCCAGTTACCACATCTGGGCTGGTGCCCAACCACTAGTTTATTGCTCTTAGACAGGGCCCAACACATAGTTTCTAATCTAATAGGTCTCACACTATACACCAAGTTCCAGCCCTACCCCATTGCTACAATGTTGCATCACTCTTCGCGTATCACAGGTACTTCAATAGAATCTGCTCCGACCAACTTGCTGGCCTTGTTCCTCCTTGACCTTAATACACCCGATACAACCCAACACTCAGTTAAATCCCATCCATTTGCGGTGGAGGCTTTAAGATGCCGAAGAGCCCCACTCCGATAGCTTATATCCTCGAACTGCTAGCCTCTAAAACTCCCTCCTTCAACCTGTTTACCTGACTGTACAAACATGAAGAAATTTAAATGTAATGTGAACAAACATCTCGCTGCAGAACTCTTCACTTTAAGATGCCTTATATCATTCCTGCTCAGCACCTTACATCTCAATTGCAATGTGTCTTGTTTGGGGTGAATTAAAGTCAAAGAAAGAAAAATGTAAGTTTGAGTTATTTTAAGTAATACAGACACAGGCCTATTTCTTTCTACGTCAGTTCATATCTTGATAGAAAATATGATTTTTAACAATGATTTACTATTAATAACCGAAGAATGTATTAGTATTACACTTCTGTAATGATAGGGACATTTGGTGCTGATAAAAATAGCTTCAATCTGCAATTGACATTTTGTGCAAAAAAGAAAGATGCCCATCAAGCAGCAATATATTTTCTTTTCGGAAAGTAATTAAATCAATAGTTGTCATCTTAAGAACATAGACTATCGCTAAAGAGAAGAAAATGCCACTTTCAGAGTGAAACATTTATAATTAAGGACGGAATATTTAGGTCTAAAGTAAAAAAATCCATCTGACTTAATATTATATACTAGATGTGGATTTGTTTTTCAAAGTTTGCTAAAAATAACATTGCATCAGCCACCAGTTTGATTATCTCGCTCTCTGTAGCGAATCCGAAACAAATCGAACAAATTGAAGTACTTATTATCTTTTTTTATTATTAGAGAATACGAATTTATAAAGTGACATAGTTTGAAATGTAGGTGTATAATTGTGATAAAGTTTCTGATAAATTGCATTTCCGATTATAAATGGTCATCTTAATTTGAATCGTTGTTCAATTATTTTATATAGATGCAAATGTTGCTCAATCCCCAGCTGTACCTCTTCTGAACAAGAGAGTGTATTGAGGCAAAGGTTGTCCAAGTGCAAGTGTTACTCAATCTAAGAGTATGTAGTGAAGCTAGAGTTGAGCAATACGAACAAGAGGGTGTTGTTAGGCAAGGGTTGCTCAATCACAGCCGCATAACTTTTAAACATGAAATTGTTGTGAGGCAAGTGATGTTGAACAAGAGTGTGCAGTGAGACAAGAGTTGCTCAATAACTATTTTGAACAAGAGGCAAGGGTTTCGCAATTAACAGCTGCATTGTTCTGAACAAGAGTCTGTAGTGAAGCAAGGGTGGCTAAATCCCGAGCAGCACCTTTTTTAACGAGAGTGTGTAGTGAGCAAAGAGTTGCTCAATTCTCTGCCACACCTTATGAACAAGAGTCTGTAGTGAGACAAGGGTGGCTCAATCGACTGCCGCACCTATTTTGAACAAAAGTTTGTAGTTAGGCCAGAGTTGCTCAATCTTCAGCCATACCTGTTTTGAACAAGAGCGTGTATTGAGGTATAAATTACTCAATCCGCCGCACCTCTACGAAACAATAGGATGTAGTGAGGCAACGGTTGCTCAATCCACGACCCACTTTTTCTGGCCAAGAGAGTGTAGTAAGGCAAGGGGTTCTCAATCTTCATCCGCCTCCTTTGCTGAACAAGATCTGTAGTGAGACCAGGTTTGTAAAAACCAAAGTCGCACCTTTTCTGAACAAGAGTGAATTGTGAGGCAAGGGGTGTTCAAATTCTAAACGCACCTATTTTGAATAAGGGTATTCAGTTAGGCAAGTGTTGCTACAACCCTAGTTGTAACATTTCCTGAACAAGAGTGTGTAGTGACACAAAAGGTGCTCAAACGCCAACCGCACCTATTTTGAACAAGAGTGTGTATTAGGGTAAGGGTTGCCCAATCCACAGCCGCACCTCTTCTGAACAAGAGTCTGTATTGAGGCAAGGGTTGCTAGATACTATCCGCACCTTTTTTAACAAGAGTGTGTAGTGTGTCAATGGTTGATCAATTCTCTGCCGCACCTTTTCTGAAAAAGAGAGTGTAGTAAGGTAAGGGGTGTTCGATCTCAGCAACGTTTTTCTGAATAAGAGTCTGGATTGAGTCAAGGGTTGCTTAATCGCAACCGCAAATATTTTGTAACAAGTGCGTGTATTGAGGAAAGGGTTCCCTAATTGACAGCCGCACATTTTCTGAATAAATGAATCAAGAGTTAGTGAATTATCTACTGCACGTCTTCTGAACAAGATAGTGTGGTGAAACTAGGGTTGCTCGATCACAAACGCACTTTTTCTGAACAAGAGAGTGTTGTGAGGAAAGTGTTGCTTAATTTCAGCCGCTTCTTTTTTCTGAACACGGGTCTGCTCAAGCCACCCCGCACCTCTTTTTAACAAGAGTTCGTAATAAGAAAGAGTTTCTCAATCTCCGGTCGTACCTCTTCTAGACAAGGGTATGTATTTAGGAAAAGGTTGCTAAATCTCTAGTCGCCACTTTTTCTGAACAAGAGTGTTTAGTGATGCAAGGTGTGCTCCAACGCCAGCCGCACCTATTTTGAACAAAAGCGTGTATTAAGGCAAGGGTTGTTCAATCGACAGCTGCCCATCTTCTGAACTAGAGTCTCTATTTAGTCAAGGGTTGCTCAATCCAGCCGCATATATTTTGAACAAGTGATGGATTAGGGCAAGGGGTGCTCTATTAACAGCCTCACTTATTATAAACAAGTATATGTAGTGAGAAAGAGTCGAAGTCAGTGTTGAAGGTTTTAGAAAGTCATTTTTTTCATTCCATTTTTTTAATGCAGTTTTTCATTCGGTTTTTCATCCTTTTTTGATTCATTTTTTCATTCATTTTAATTCATTTTTTTCATTCATTTTTCATATATTAAATATTTTCGGACTATAGAGTTCATCAACATAGGATTGTGAAATTAGGGCGGGGACAATAAATTAGGAATTGACCTGGACTATTTCTTCTACTCTGCGTTGTCCGGCATCAATACTCATTATCAACTTTATTTCTCTATATACTTTGATTTTATCGGTACTTTTGAGAGTTCTTTGAAGGCTTCCTTACCTAACATTACATTATTATATTTATCAAATGAGGGGATTACACAAACCTTTGTTCTACTCGGCGTGGTACGAGAGCAAATAAATTGTCATAATACACATAAGTTTAATTCAATTTCATTTTAACGGTTTCTTGTTAAAACCTCCTTAATAACATTACATTATTATATTTGGGATGTTAGACGGGAAAGATCAGGGAGTCACAGAAACTTTGGTTCTACCTGGCGTTGTCCGAGAGCAATAAAATACTTACATTATCATTACTGACTCATATTTTGTAAGCGAGCGGGTGGGGGTGTAACAGAATTTTTTTTTCTACGTGAATTTGTCCGGTAGCAATAAATGTAAATTTCAGTATTCCATTTAAATCTAGTTGGACTATTTTCATTATCAACATCATTTTTCTTCATAGTATTATGAATGTGAGTAGGGGCGGATTTACCCGGCATCAAAATGTTATTGTGTTTTGTTCTACTCGGCGTTGTCCATCCATTTTAAAGGGATTGCTCCGGTAAATGAATTGAATTATTTTTTTTTCAACGCATTAACACAGGAGAAAATAATGTGTTTGACGAAGGAAAAGAAGAGGGTTTTGAGAGGGACGGAAAATTGAGAAGAGAGAAAGAGATACAGATAAGGAAATGGCTAGATGGAGAGAGGTAGGCAGAGAAAGAAGATTAATATTAAGATGTTACACACGCTATTTAACTTCTCGTATTTTGATTTTTTTTTGTTTTTACAACGCCAGGTGGCTCTGATAATATAAAATCAACAACGATTCGAATTAAAATCACGATTGATGTTCGCAACGCATAGGTATTTACATATTAATATAAATAATATAGAAAGCATTCTGTATTTCATAACAACATCATTTTGTAACCAGTTCTTATATTTATTATTATTATTGTAATAATAATAATAATAATAATAATAATAATAATAATAATAATAAACTCAGAAAAACATATAAACTAATACCATCAAGGAGACTGGGAACAAACAGATACACTCATACAAGCAAAGAGACCGGATGCCATAATAGTCAGCAAGAAGAATATATTCTGCAAAATCATAGATCTTGCCGGTTCAGCCGCCCGCAGAGTGAAAAACGGAGCAAATACACGGAAATTGCCAAAGAATTGAAAGGGATATAGAGCATGAAGAAAGTAAATATAATAGCAGTAATCGTAAAAGCACTAGGAACAGTCCTTAAATACTTGGAAAAAAAGACTGGGAGAAATTGGAATCAAAGGGATCACTAAGACCATGCAAGGGACGGCAATTATCAAAACAGCTGTAATCTTCAGAAAAATTCTTGAATGCGGAAACACACCTTCAACATCGACGTAATAATACTATTTACCACGATAATGTCAAGAGATGAATAAAGAAAGGGAGAGTCATCAGAAAGGGGTAGATTTTAAATTTTGTCTTTGAAAACTAACTTTTTTCTTATTCAGAAACTATAATCCGAGCTCACTAGCTTACCCAAGAGATCACATATTTTATAGTACTTTAAGAAATAAATACACCCCTGAAAACGGGTTTCTCATACTGCGACACACTTTCTCATCGTCATATTACTTCCATTAGACTCGCATTAACGTAGTTACTTAATGCGGAGAAAGGAGAATTCGATTGCAAACTTCCAGTAAGTTGTGAGTTGTAGTACTAGGCAAGAATCTTGACAAAAATATATAATGATAAATATTTAAAATACGCAACACTGAATGAGATCATTCTTAAATAAATGGTAGAGTTCGACATTAGGAGAAAAATCCCGAGGAGTAAAAATTACTGAAGAAGTCCGTGTAGTATAACGGTCGAAACAACGAGACAATGCTAATAAAAATGACGAACACACTTTGAAACACGTAAATAATGTAAATATATACTAAAATCGGAGAATGTATAATACTTTTTTTTCTAACGAAAATGAAACTTCCCACATAAAAATAAATCCTCCAAATGTTTTAGAAATATCGATTTTAATGAAATTTCAGTATGTATAAATTAATAAATTAATGTGAATATTACGTATATATCCTATTAATAATTACTTATAGATTTTGCGGTCCTTTACACTGCTTTAACCTTTATTTTAAGGACGAAAACCTAGAGGATAGCATTTGAATCAAGAAGACAAGCTTAATTACAAAGTATTCCAATATTGCATCGATCTCAAGTTAAGTACACGTGTGTTTCAGCAAAAATCGACCGAAAAGAATAGTTTCAAAAGTAAGTTACTATATTCAGGATATTTTTTCTGATGAATCATTATCTTGAAGATTCAGAGTTTGTTGATCCGAAAAGAAAGCTTTGTCGTCTGGACAATTGAAGAAATAAATTAAAATGAAAAAACATTTTAAAAAATCAGCTCTCTATAGAAAATGATACTACCTATCAGTAATTAGAATATGAATGAATACAATTCTTAATAGCTTGAAATAATAGCTGTTTTTACTTTTTTCAGGATGTTATCATTTTTGAAAGATGGTCAATGGGGAAAAGCCATTGGTATAGTAAGACTATTTCGTCATTGAACAGACAAGTGTACATTCATTAAAGGGGCATAAAAAGACATTTATTCATTACTTAATAAATACTGATAATTTCATTAAGATCGGGTAATTCCCTGATTTGGGGCGGATTTTTCTGAATCAAGGATATTCATTTTTGGTTAAAAGCAAAGAACTTGCACTTTCTTTTCCTAATCCCAATAAAAACTTGTCATGGCCCTGACATCCGTTCACGTATCCACTGTCCACCGAGACCGAATGTGTAGAAGAGGGGTGCTCTCTCATATAATAATTAATGTTTCTGACTAATATTTTCTTTTTGATTGCACTTCTTCTGAAAGCAATGGTCAATCAGAGCATTGCTGCTAAAAGTACAAAATGGGCGCTTATATTTCCCTGACAATTGCCCCTCGACCAGGAGACAAATTGAAACTACACAAGATAACGAATGACTAGTGAATGAATTAGTTCCCAAAGTAGTCGACGTGTTTTGTGGCCAGGGAGATGGGGCATGACAATAGATGTCAGATGTCTGTAGAGAAAATGGATTACTAGATCCTTTTCCGTTATCTACTCGACATCTCCTCGCCTACAAGTCACCAACCTTTCTAGCTGACGGCCTTTATTGGCTATTACTTTTTAATTGACTAACAGAATAAACATCTTCACGCGGAAAGATATGTCCATTACTCTGGATATTAGTTCCTTGTCTTAACCAACCGTATCTGTTTTCAGGGCAGACGACGAAGAATTATATTCCTTATCTGCACAAGGGAATCGTCCGGGGTTGCGGTCAGTCTTCCCAGTGGTGTAAACGTGGTGAAGGCCTTAGGGATAGTTGCTGTCGAATTCGGAAAGGCAGAATGCGGAAATGAGATGGTCCCTTTTGGGAAAACACAGTTTTAACTCTGGGATTCGGTTGAGATAGAAAACGATACATCCTACAGTTGATGACAGTGATCTTCGCTGAGCTGAATCTGACAGTCTCCGTTTGAAGACAGCAACACATAAACTAAAGAAATAGTAAATCCCATCGGCACACGTTCACTGCCATTACGATGTCACTATCTATTAGTCAAATCAATGTATGTGTGTTTCATCTATTCTCTCTTTTATAAGACTACCCCTTATAACTAACCCCATAGTTAGCATTACCTGCATGTACACAAATCAAACTTTTACAAGTCAGTTTTTAATGTGGCGTAAATTCAACTCCCCTAAAAGGGGCACTCTGGATTTGGACATGTTTCTAGTTTCTATTCCGTGTTTCACCAGGAGAGCAGAGTTAGGCACAGGGTCAGTCTTTATGTGGAGAAAACCCAACTCCCCAAAATAGGCACTATGGATTGAGACAAAGATAACAAATTGCCTCAGTTTAGAAAGAGTTATCATTCACGGTGATGAGACAGAAAATATTAAGTGTAGTATTAAAGCAAATACTACAGTTTACACATAGCCATGTGAATAGGCAAACTTATTATATTTTTCTCTACATCTTTTATTACTAGCCTAATCTATTTTTACTAATGCGTCAATTCTAATCAATGCCAATTCATGAGATAGAGTAATTGTGTGTTAAATGATGAAGAATATGATGAGACGATAGTAAATTATCAATGAAATGAACAGAGTATGAAGACGGCTATGTTTAGGCTACAAGAAAGCAATTCCATAGGCATTTATTTACGTGAATGATACTATTCTAGTTACATACTACCCAAATAATATAATTTTCTCCGACTCTCCTAACAGCAGCCAAGTTCAATAGTATATATGCAAGCATATATTTATGTAAATAAAATATTTCTAATTACGAATGACACAAATAGCCTAAGAGTGTCTCCATATCTTACTAATCTAAAAAGGTAATATCCCTACGCAAATTTATTCATTTAAATCTAACTATTCTAGTCATAGATGATCCCAAAAATCAATATTGGGCTTCTGCCTCAATTATATATATATATATATATATATATATATATATATATATATATATATATATATATATATATATATATATATTCGTAGAATTCTTAGCAAATTCTATTCATTTTTCAAAAATACCTTTCGTGGTGGATGGGTAATATACAATAATGTTGAACTGAATGAATGCGCAACTTTTTAGTCTATAGCATATATATATATATATATATATAAATTGTAATGTGTGTATGAACATTGTTATATGGTGCGTTTTAAGCTAGGGGAAGATATATATATATATATATATATATATATATATATATATATATATATATATATATATATATAGTGCGCATTCATTCACTTATACATCATGGCATATTCCCCATCCATAAGAAAAGTTTATTTTTTAACAAAGAATAGTATTTGCTAAGAACTCTACGAATATTTCTGTGAATAAAATTAATACCATATTAGTAACAGTGAACAAAAGATTAAGAATAGCCAAAACGGTTCTTCCAATGTCTCTATGCTGGACGCTTCGTACGACTATATATATTGCACTATATACATGAGAATAATAACCATAGTGTAAGGGATATAGAATTATTTATACATGATCGTTTAATGATAGTTCGAAACTCAACTACCGCCAAATGCGTTAAATTAACCTAACTTTGGAATTTTAATTATATTTACACTTTAATATTATAATGTAAACCTTCAATTCTCTGAAATGTACATTCGCATGCCTGTTAATTAAAATTCATTGTGATGTAGTATACCGGTTAACAATATATGGACCAGGTATACTGTCACTCTCTGTACGTGCGTTTAAATCCATCGATATTGAAAAAGAAACCTGCTACGTGTATGTGTGTAGATGCGTAAGTGTGTATATGTATATGAGCTTTCGTATGGACATTCGCAGTACACATATCGTTATTTGTTAAATGCAATCAACCGATTGATTTGATAATGTACCCCTTTATTTTTAAGTGTTTTCTTAATTAATTTGTTAAGTGTGCTTAGATTTTTACATAATTTAAACTTAGTTGCAACATTATTTAATCTGTAGTTTTTAATAAATAGACACACAGAGAAAGAGAAGGTTAGAGTGACGATAGTGAATCATTTTGTATTTTGTCTTTTTATTTTTATATTTAACTCGCGTTTTGTCTGATTAAAACAATCTAACACAGCGCTAGAGTATTTTAAATTGTATTTATATTAAGATAATAGAGAGAAATGTATTTTACGTTTGAATTTAAGATGAATTGAAATACCTATTTGTACTACGTTATTTTGCGTCGTTAATATATAAGACCCACATTAATTCTCAGGTGTAGCATTTATAAGAGTTCATACCAAATGCTCATTTTACTGTGCGATTCTAAATTGTTCTATGTATTTATAGACTCTACAAAGCGGGCATAGGCTGTTTTATTTTTCCCCAGTTAAAGTAACATTCTAGTGAATTGATTACTTGACGTTAACATCTAAAATCGATTTGATTTGCAAATCTCAGGTCATCTTTGTCTGGCAATATGTGTTCATCTCCTGCGCACACACACACAGCGTGTGCTAAAGGTCATCACTCTGCGACCCGATCTTTCTCCAAACCGTTTACGTATCAATGCCACCATCTGTTATCTATTTGCGCACCCGAATCCGTCACAGACCCTTTCCCCTGACGCTTACCCGGGGGGCTCCCTACCCATACATTCGTTCTTCATATTTCCCAACATCGATGTCTCCCATCTGCTACCCTTAGTAACCAGCTGACCATTACTGATTTAATTTTGAATTTGGTATTCTGACGCATTCTTAGGGAGCCTTGCAAGGGGTCAATCACCGAACCGAATAACCTCTGTCGAAGACGCGATCACTATCAGTCATACTAGTTCGTCTAATCTGTAAAGTGTTTACTAAATTCTAGAATTAATGGGATTTAGTGAGTGTTAGATACTCGTGCTTCTATGGAATCAAGTCGCAAGAACGTGTCAGAAGGGTTCAGTAGTGAGACTATCTTGTGTGCTGTCTCAGACTAAGACTGATTGGTGCCGATTAGTAAGAGGAGATAGGCCATTACCATTTTTGAGGTGCATTACCAATTAAACATTCCTGTTTTAGCCGCGGTTTTCACATGTTTCTTGCAGCTGTTGTGGCTGCAAATGAATTACTTTTTGCAGAAGACAAATTAAAGTCGAAAAGTTTCTAATTGAGGTTAGTCAGAGTTGCCCTTTCAAACCAACAATTTAAACGCAGCCGTGTTGATTAAAAAAACGAATGACCAATCTATAGAACATCACAAAATGTCAGCCATCATATCTATCTATTCACGTAGATATATCAATCTACATTCCTCCACAGGTATCTATCTATTTCTATAGCTGCCATCTGTCTCTCTCTCTCTCTCCCTCTCTCTTCACTCTAATATTATATATACACACATATATATATATATATATATATATATATATATATATATATATATATATATATATATATATATATATATATTATTGTTTTTTATCAAAAAGTCATGTACACAATCTGCGCCACTGGCATGTTGATTTTATCGATCTACAGCAGTCAAAAGCTGAAATTTTATACGCCAGAATTAGAATTTGATCCTTCCGTTAGATGGTATTTGGGAGTTGATTCCTAAATACAATCTGAGGGAAGGATCGCATTCTAATTCTGTCTGATGAGATCTCACCTTTTAACAGCTGTTGTTCGATAACATCAACATGCCAGTGTCGCATATTGTATACATGTCTGTTTGTAATAAAAACAATCATATACATGAAGCTCTATTTGATATTAAGCACTTTTTATAAGCCCGTATATATATATATATATATATATATTTATATATATATATATATATATATATATACATATATATATATATATATATATATATATATATATATATATATATATTAAAATAAACATAGTTTGAGTATCCGACAATTGTTTCAGAACCTTCATCGGCTCCTCCTCAGGGATACACTGATTAGCTAAGATTAGATCCGCCAATATACAATCATAAAAAAAACAAACAAAATAAAATTTAAAAAATCATAAAATCAAACAAACAAACTACACTTCAAGATTTTCAGACAAGAAACGCTTTTCATAAGATGACAATTTTTGACACCCACCTATCGACGCCCAAGAAAATCGGGCAGCTAAAGCTTTTGGCAGGCCGGCTAGACATCGCCGTTTCATAATAACGCGGGCACACATTAAGACAGACTCATACAATCACACATCACGCTTACACACACACATTTAGATACTCACAAACACACATACACACTTATATATAAATGTACAGAAATAAAACAAACATAAATGCCAATATATATATATGTATATATATATATATATATATACATATATATACACATATATACGTATATATACATATATATACATATATATATATACATATATATATATATATATATATATATATATATATATATACACACATACATGAACATAATTATATTTATCTATTTTGCGTAATTTATTAAAGATTTAATTTTTTTATTTCCCATGTTCCCCATAAGCTGCTAAATAAAGTGGTATATACATTAAGACAATCGCTATTTATTATTCAATTAAAATTCTTAAACAAATATCAATCATATTCACCAATGAACCAAGTTTATCAATTCACTATATGATTCCCTTAATTAATTGAAAAATAGAAGCCGGGGTTATTAATATCGACTAGTTATTATTTGTATCTAGTTCTTTATGATAATCTATTAATACTTTATTATTTGTAATAATTTTGCGTTATTTTATAAAAGAATTTCATTAAAAAAAAAAAAATTATTGTCTTATTTTATTTCATAATAATTAATTATATTCTCTCTTTCAGTGTCCATCTATATCGAGTTAGTCTAATGGACGTTAAATTGGTATTAATTCAAGTTCCCTAATTCCATCATTATGTTTACCCTTCAATAAAAGTACTAACATTGTAACTTATTAATTTATAGATCTCCTGGTTACTAATAGTTATCCCATCATCCGGAGCCATACTAATACACTCAGTTACATAACCTATTATGCATAATTATAACCCAACAACATAATCTGAAAACTATATCTATAGTAACTAACATTGATATCTATACATTCTAAAATTTTAATAAATAGTTATTTTCGTTAACCTATCTTTATTTTCCTTAAGAAGAATGTATTGTTGTTATTAATTATATATTCAATATCTCTACATTAAGTAATCCTATGATTAAATTAGTTAAATCAATCTTACTTATCATTGTTAATTGTGATATGTTAATTACACGATCCTTTATCATTTATAATAATTTAATGTTATGTTTAAAAAGATAGTGATTTTATTTCTAAACTTTGTTTTTATTTTTTATATTTATTTATTATTTATTTTATTTATTTATTTTTTATTTTTATTTATTTATTTATTTATTTTTAAGTTATGTTTATATCATTCTTACAATACTTATCAAAGCTGACTTTTTTGAAGTGTCTGCAATTGTAACCTACCTCGTCCATCTGGTTTAGTGGAGCATTCTTATTAGGAAACAAAACTATAGCTAGTTTTTCATTTAAACACAGACAACTAGTAGGGTTGTTTAGTATAGGTATTGGTGCTTTTTTAAAATACTCCATTCCACTACAAGAACAATGCCATTTCTGTTTAGGGATAAAATATATTTAGATAATGAAGTGCCGTTTTTATCAGTATCTATTTTGTTAAATGAGCATTTATGGTTTCTATACCTATCTTTAAATCAGTGCTGGTGCCCCCTATGTAGAATTTTTTCTGATTAGGATCATTCTCTGGGGAAACTGTACTTAGATATACTACATTTTTCATTAAACATTTTTCTTGTAACGGGTACTCACCTTTATTTCCACAATTACATTTATTATCCTGTAAGCTACTTACATTGTTTGTATCATTATCTTTTAGTGTTTGTCTATTGTGACTTTTGATTATTTTTTCTAAATTATTAGTGAAACTATAACTAAGTTTAATTGTGTGTTTGTTAAAGATTTTATGCAATGGGTTATTAATAGGGAAATGCTTATTTAACAATTTAAGAAACATATGTCCACTCTTTGATTTAACTTGTTGGTTAAACGGAGGTGTATACCAAATCATTTTTCGTTTTCTATTCGCCCTACTTTTATTTCTATTCCTATTATCTTGATATTCGATAGTCGTGTTGATATCACCACTATTACTTAGAGCATTATTGTAAGCACTACTATTGTTATTGCAAATTTCTTCATTGCTAATTCTATGTCCTATGGATAACGGTATGTGTTTAATAATGCTTGGTGGATGGTTTGATTTTGGATTAGCGTATATTGGATCATAATTATCCTTCATATATGGTTTGTATACTCCTTGGTTAAGATTAAGGGTAATATCTAAAAAGTTTGTAATTTTGATACCTGCAGTTATTTCAACTTTGAGTCCTAACTTGTTCATAGTTCTGAAGATAATTTTTTTTAGTCATTTTAACTGTAGTTCCATTACTATCTTCAATAACTGCCGAACCATCGTCTCTATATGAGCCTATATTCCTAACACTAAACATACCTGTCTCAATAAGCTTGTATAATATAAATAATCCAACCAGATCAGACATTTCAGCCGAATCCAAAGACCCATTGCAACATCAAAGGAATCAGTAGAGTCTTTTTTATCCATTGTTCTCCATTCTTAACCAATACAGTTTTCCGGCATTTGTATATTATGTCCTTTTTCATCACTAGTAATATCCACGTGAGTACTCGCAAAGTTTAATGCCTTGTTGTTAATCATGTTGAACAAATCATTCTCGAAGCCTTTCATCAGTTCAACCGTAGAAGCTGCATTTAAGCTTTTAAATCCATAAGTTTCTTTTGAGTTAGAGTCATCTGAACCACGAAGGGAGTGTTTAGCCTTCCACCGCATTCTTCTTATCAACTCTTCGGTCTTCTGGATTAATTTGATGTTATACTCCTCCTTGCTTGGTATAGGGATGTTTTTCAGCGAGATACCAAAATTTACCGTCTCCATGTTTATGTTACAAAAAAACTGCTAGAACAGTACTCAACTTATTAGAAGTAATATTGATTAGTTAATTAAGTTAAAATATTAACAAAATGAACGAAACCATTACTTTTTTTCTTTTTTTTTATGATTGTATATTGGCGGATCTAATCTTTGCTAATCAGTATATCCCTGAGGAGGAGCCGAAGAAGGTTCTGAAACAATTGTCGGATACTCAAACTATGTATTTTAATATAAAAGCTCTAATATATATTGAGCTCTTTCGAAAAGTAATGGTTTTGTTCATTTTGTTAATATTTGAACTTAATTAACTAATCAATGTTACTTAATTAACTAATATATATATATATATATATATATATATATATATATATATATATATATATATATATATATATATGGAATCAATAATGTATAGTTTTAAATGAATCATTTGTATTATAACTCTCACAATCTTAAAATCGAGCAGTTTGTTTATTTATTTTCAACATGCCCGGAAACATTGTATATAGTATATGTATATAATGAGAGGCGGGCGAGAGACAGAGAGAGAGAAAGAGAGAGGGGGGAGATAAAGAGAGTGTATGTGAATTTTCTTTACTAGGTGGTGCTGCAAATAACTTGCATTTAGTAGCATAATCGACACATTAGATTTCGTATATTTTTGTAATATAAGGAAATGATCTTGTGGACTATACTCTTAGTCTAATATATGACAGTTCTCTGAGAATATGAGATTGATGAGATAAGAACAAGGTTGTTTGTAGACTGCGATAGTTGTCAAAATACAATAGGTCATTTGGACAATTCGGACACATATTCATCGTGTTGTTACTAACAACTTTTTAACTGATGTAACCACCTTAAGCTGTAATTATTCAAACTTAGCCCCTTAATAGTAACACTTGGTCATCTTTATGTTGAACTGAAGAACCTTAAACAATTTAAAACTGAATCATTTAATTCATCAATACTGATATATTATGCAGATTGTATAAGTCATGGTCGAGAGATATTTTAACGCGTGAAGGTGAGTAAGAGAAAGACGTAAATAAGTAAATGACGTAAATAAAAAAGAGCAAGACTAGAAAGTATGTGAGCAATAGGAAAATTGTTATATGGTGCCTTTTAAGCTAGAGTAACCTTTATTATCCGACCACACCGGATATATATATATATATATATATATATATATATATATATATATATATATATATATATATATGTGTGTGATATATATATATATATATATATAATATATATATATATGTATAATATATATATATATATATATATATATCATATATATATTATACATATATAAATGATATATATATATATATACATATATATGTATAATATATATATAGTATATATATACATATAAAATATATATAATATATATATATATAAATATATATATATATATATATTTAATACTAATGAGTCACTGCTTTTTAAGACCCAGAGCTCACTCTATGATAGGGGTTCATGAGATTGTCAATTAGATGATGAACCGTATTATGAGAAGAGTGGAAACGACGTTTAAACTACGTAAGAGGGTGTTTTGACAAGTATTTATTGCCATTAGACTTGAAGACGCCTATGTCTTATGCAGCAGAGATGCAGTCCCGTTGAATTGTTTTGAATGTGAGGTTCTTGGAAAGAATATTAGCTCATGGAATAGCGAATTGAATTTAGGTACACATAGGAATAATAGGAATATTTTTGCAGTGGCGGTAGAAAACGAGTATTTGCTGTGAATGTTTTACATGGTGAACTAGAAATAGTAGCACCGTGTATCACCTAACATGAATATAACAACAGAGTAGAAAAAGACTAGTAACGTCTCTTTTGTAAAAAAACGGGTTGTAAGGAAGAGAAGAGAGCATCTCCCACTTAGTTGCGAAGTCTTTTTTGTACACTTCCCAGCCAAAAAAGAGTGCTCTGAGATGCACCACACAGGATGTGGCAACAGTACTGCAATTTGTTTACATGGCAGATTAAAATACCTACTGCAAGCGATATATTGGATACGATACCAATATGAGTTTATATTTTACAGATGATATTAGTGACTAATTGAACACAACTTTTACAATAAGATTTAACTTGGCATCTCCAATATGAGCATTCGACCAATCACGCACGCTATATCGAAAGACAATTTTATGTGCGGTTCACCTGATGCTCTAGAAGGTTCCTTAACACTTGTCCGATGCCATTATGGTCTTATTGACCCAATCATAAGTATTAGTATATTGTATAGCAGTGCGCATACATTTATTCGAGCATATATTGTTTAAAGAAACGAGTTACTTATTACGTTACTGTCGCTATAACTTTCTCCAGAGATGAAAATTTTTTCTCATTTCCTGAGAAAAACAAACACGCAATATCTAAAATGTATATGTTGATTCATGTGTGTCCGAGAGTTTATCATAGTATAGCTCGTTGGATTATTAATACAATTTAAAGGTATCAAAAGTGTATATTTTCAAATATGGAGAACAGTAGTTAAGGAATATGGTCGCCAACCAGCAGTCCACAGGGCTCTGGTGGTCCGTGAAATAGTTTCGATTGTTCGCAGAAAAAGGGGGACATTTTATGAAGCTATAGATTAAGAATTGGCAGGTAAATAACGTAGTTTTAATTGTATATATATATATATATATATATATATACATACCATTCATACTATAGCCAATATTTAATCTAGTAACACACGCGAGTACGCAAATAAACAAATGTGACATAATCCAGCAATAATATATATAAACTAACTCGACTTGCAAAATCATGTTCAGTACTTTTTACTGAATAGTTTCTTACCATTATTGTTGACATTTTAGCAGTGATTTATTAATTACGATGACATCGAAAATCTTGCCTCAGCTATTAATGTTCAGCTAGTGAGCTGAAAACCCTCAATAAAATTAAATCCTAAGCAAGTCCAGAATCAAGGGAAAAATCACAAGTAGGTTAGTATGATGCCAAATGAGATATAATTAAGTTTCGTTAAATTTCGAATACGCTGGATAATTGTTTTTATTTAGCTTTTCTATCATTTTTCTAGTTCGTATTTGTGAGTCGTTCATGAAGTTCAGAGGTTGACGACCGCTTGTATCGGGGCCTTCGAAACATTTCAACTTACAGAGGAGCGACGTATCGCAAGAAGAGTTGGACAACATTGATAATTAGGTTCACTTGACCTCATGCCACGACATTAGTGGTTGTGGAAGCTCCTAAATACTCATGTTTATCATCACCACGCAGACTATCTATCCGATCAAGAATAAATAATGAATATTGCTACGGCTGTTCAGAATTTAACTAAACGTACAGAATTCGTCTAAGAGGGAGATGTGGGAACTTTAAAAGATTCATTATGACTCACATAAACCTGTATTATTTGCTACAATAGACAATGTTTTCTAGTTTTGACAAAAAAACGTTTCATAATTTTCTGATATTCGTTAATCACAAAACCATTCGAAGTATTTAATTGCGATGATGTGCACCGAATGGCCGGTTCAGTGTTCTGGTGGTTTTGGAAGCTGGGGATTATAGACGAATGGAAAGCATCGGTGTATTGCGCTTTTTTTTTCATTTTCAGATGCAGTTGAGTAATTATATTTGGGGAGACTTATGAGCAGCCTTGTATATTGCTATTAATTAATGCGCAACAGTTCACAGTCATTTTACATCGAGTACATTTTTTATTTACAAAGAAGTAAAATAAGATTTGGATTACATAGTGTATTTTGAACGAACGACACTGACAAATTGGAATTTGATAAGGATGTCGCCGCGACAAGCTTACATGGGCATTTTGCGTTTCTTCTTGAAGAGTGTACTAATTAACCTCACAGGATAAGGATTGTACGTATGTGCCTTTAAAATGCTAATGCATGATGTATGGCCCTTTAGGCGTAGTCTGACTATGCGCAAAAAACATTGCTGTTACTGTGTGTAAACACTTTCCTTGTTAGCGGCGATAGGAAATTATTTAAATAAAAAAATGATGTAAAGCATTTAGACGAGAGTTATTATGAGTTTTTTACATTGGTTTTATTTGTATTTTTATTGTATATGTGTGTATACATATATGTGTATATATATATATATATATATATATATATAAAAATCTCTCTCTCTCTCTCTCTCTCTCTCTATATATATATATATATATATATATATATTTATATATATACACTTGTTTTTACAATTTTATGACTAATAAGATCAGTTATATTAATAGCACTATAATTGTATTTTAATAAAAAGGAACGTTTAATAATTAATATACATTTTCATTAAATGTATTAACATGAAAAATGGAAAGGTGTAGGAGAGGATGAATGGTTCGTTGTTGGGGTTTACGGCATATCAACCGCAGATAGGCCATGTTATGCCGAAAATGTATGTTTTGTAAACGATTATATTTTAGATCAAATTGTTGTTTAGGCGTATATTTTGTTAACACGTCTTCTGTAAACGATACATTTTATTTAACCCATAGTAGGGGAAGAATATAGAAGCAATTCAGTCGGAATGGGCCTGAGACCTTCCAAATTATAGTCTAACCATCCGATTGTGTTTTGTATAATACCCGTTTGGTTATGATAACATGTTCCATTTATCTTGAGCAGTTAATAAGGTTTAGTAATAGGTTAAGCCGAAAACAAGAAGGCATGTGTGAAAAACATTGGGTTGTGATATAAGTGAACGCCTGGCTCAAGTGTGTAAAGGCAGTTTAATGCTGTGCTCTGGACAAATTAGATTTTACTCGTAGACGGGTCCCTGACAACTACTCTTCCCCGGGTCAGAATGGACTAATGAGTACTACTAACTGAAGAGTAGCTCAACACTCCCCAATGCTCCCAAATTGGGGGTTCATCACATGATGCATTTTAAGGTCATACCCAGAATTCTCCCCAGATTTCCAATACACTATGCTGCTTCCGATGTCCATTGCTACTCAGTTTGCGAACTCGCACAAACCGTTTCTCACTGAGTTCTAAATGATTACTGCTGATGGTTTTTTCAATAATTTTAGTAAAAACAAACCTCCCCAATATTGCAGTATAATACATGCCCTTCCAGTCGGGCTTTGGATTACATTTTTTTCTTCTCGGCCTTTCCATTTTCTCAGACGCTCAACGGTAAATTTCTGTAGTGACAACTGAAGTTGGTGCCAATATGTTTATAGTGGAGAGGGAGAATTGTGTGGTTATACGATTTTTCGGTATTTATGCAGTTTACAGACCGTGCTGAAATAGAAACGCTGTTTAGAAACTAATTCTACACATGTGCGAAATGACTTTGTTTAATATTCTTTACTTTCAGCTAAAAATGTAATAAACAAAAGATACTGTCAAAATTGAATTTGACTTGAAAATCCTATCTAAAAAAGCACGTTCGTAAACTAAAGAAGCACCAATTTTTCTTTTTAGATTAAGTTCCTTTGGCCTCGTATTAGTATATCCTATCTAATTGCATTGTTGTGTTAACTATATTATTCATAGTGCTATTATATTTCGATTTACCCGTGGTGAGTCGGTGTAAACTTGTTATGTCGGATTGTTTCTTAATACTGAAGTTGTTCTTAATATTTTGATTCATTTAATTAGTATTGTAGTGCGTATGTTGTCAAACCTCTATTTGATTCTAACGCCTCATCATTTCATTAGTCTTGTATTGCGTATGTTGTCAAACCTCTATTTGATTCTAACGCCTCATCATTTCATTAGTCTTGTATTGCGTATGTTGTCAAACCTCTATTTGATTCTAACGCCTCATCATTTCATTAGTCTTGTATTGCGTATGTTGTCAAACCTCTATTTGATTCTAACGACTCATCATTTCATTAGTCGTGTATTGCGTATGTTGTCAAACCTCTATTTGATCCTAATGTCTCATCATTTCATTAGTCGTGTATTGCGTATGTTGTCAAACCTCTATTTGATTCTAACGTCTCATCATTTCATTAGTCTTGTATTGCGTATGTTGTCAAACCTCTATTTGATTCTAACGCCTCATCATTTCATTAGTCTTGTATTGCGTATGTTGTCAAACCTCTATTTGATTCTAACGTCTCATCATTTCATTAGTCTTGTAGTGCGTATGTTGTCAAACCTCTATTTGATCCTAATGTCTCTTCATCTGATTACTATTGTAGTGCGTATGTTGTCAAACTTCCATTTGATTCTAACGTATCCTCATTTCATTAGTAGTGTAGTGCTTGTATTGGCAGACCTTTATTTGATTCTAACGTCTCCTCATTTAATTACTATTGTCATGCGTATGTTGTCTAGCCTCAATTTGATTATAATGTCTTCTCATTTGATTAGTATTGTAGTGCGTATGTTGTAAAACCTTCATTTGATTCTAATGTATCATCATTTCATTAGTATTGTAATGCGTATGTTCTCAAACCTCGATTTAGTTTTAATGTCCTTTCGCATTTTCCAACTTTTTCAATCGGACTATTGCATGATCTTACAATTATTGGTATTACAATAGTTTGCTTCAAGTTCTATTCTCCCATCAGTTGACTAGCAACAGTTATGCATTTGGTTATTTTTCTGCTCTCTTTAACTTCAATTTTTAAACCACTTGAAGTGGAATTTTAAGTAAGGTTATTTAGTGTTTACTTTCATAACGCACGTCTATCTTGCGTGAATTAGTTTGTCAGTTGATATTTCTATTTTCCAAAGGAGTTAATGATATTCATTTTCCAGGACTCTCTTTTTTACTTGTACGATATCTCTGCATGGTCAGTATGTGGTCGTTTGCGTAGTTCTAAGTTAACTATCTATCCGATTCAGTCATGTCCGCTTTTATATTCCTTTTAGTCTACTTTACGGCATTCATTTATGATGTTATTTACCGATTCGTCTCTTTGCCCACATAGACTACATTGACTGTGTTATTGTTTATTTTAAATTATTATTATTAGTAGTACTATTTCCCATAGTTATAGTAGTACTAGTATATATATATATATGAGTCTACGCTAAAGCAATTCATGTTTGTACGTACTTTATCACTTTCCAAACATTTAAAATAAAGATCGTTCGATCAGCAAAGGATATTGATCAGTTATTAATGTGATGTCGCTCAGTTAATTAAATCTGATGTTGCCATTACATTGCGATTAAAAGAGTATCATTTAAAAAGTAGCATTCGCTTAATGAAATTAAAAAATTATTTGACTGTTTACGGTAAAATGTAAAATAATATGTATTGCTTTACAAAGAATTAAGGTGCTTCAATCTTTAATAAATAAAGAAAACGATGTTGATTTAATTCATTTAAACAACATTCACCTCACAATTACAATGAATTTTAAAGTAATTATTTTTCATAAGGATGATGATTATTATTATTATTATTATTATTATTATTATTATTATTATTGTTGTTGTTGTTGTTGTTATTATTATTATTATTATTATTATTATTATTATTATTATTATTATATCTATACCATTACATCATTTATTTACCGGTTTGAAATGTAGTTTCCTTAAGGGCACCTTTCATTATTTCTGAGTTGCCATTCTAGTATTGTAGACGTCACACTAAAAAAGGGCGTATCGAAAAACGGTACAGGGGTTAATAGGTAGCCAAATATGCGGACAAAGACCTGGGGTAATTCCGTGCAAACCCTCTTAGCAACTAGCAAATAATAACGTTTAATTCCCCGTGGACATTCTCGTGCTTTTATTCAATAATCATTTCCTATTTTAGCCAGACATTCATCATGATAGACGCATACATCAAGGTGCGGCGGATTGCCGAATGATTATATAACTTCCTTTTTAAAATTTTATTTTAAGAACGGTTTAATTGCTCCGTGCGTACGCAGACATACGTGCCCCTTTACGGTGTGGTAGTCATTGAGGCAAAAGCTTATTTAATTAGAGATGACATTTCGTAATTACAATTTATCAGAATAAGAAATAAATAAAGAAAACAGAATAAAGTGACGCTTTCAAAAATTTGGTGTACAGTTGTTAACGGCAATGCGATTATAATAGTTTTATCATAAAACAATCTATATATTAATACGATAGCGTGTGTGTTCGTGTGTCACGCTTCCGGCAAAAGCTCTGCGCATGCGTGCCGCTCCTAAATTTTTGAAAACATTCAGCTAGCCTGCGTTTACGAATATTTATATGTGTATCCCTCTGGCGCAATGGTTAGCGAGGTGGAATTTTTTACTTCGGCCCGACTGGTTTATAGTTCGATCCCAACCAGCCTCTAAGATTTTTATTCTACAGTTCGAGGGGAAGGGGAAGAAATAATACATTTTTTATTACCTGGTTAAAAACTACTGTTTTGTGTTGCTTAAAACTTAAAACTATTTTTTGTTTTTATGTTGGCGTTTTTAATGGCATTGTCTATTTAATTACGTTGACTGCTTAAAACGTAGGATATCGGCCAGTATTATTATTAATTTTTTTTTTTTGAAAGGATGGCATATCAACTTTTTTTAGTAGATATGGCAGTGTCCATCGTACACGAGTTACTATTTCAAACAATTACTTAACTCTTACCCAGAAGTGGGGTGGCTCATAATAAAGCAAGCGTAACTTACTAACAAATAGAGGGTGCTGCTTTGTTTCATTAGGACCCGTATTGAAAACATCATTTCGTGTAATTTACACGGGTTCCGCTAGTTATTATTAATATTGTAGAAAATGTAATTAATTATTGTTTCTTTATATGATATCTAACTTCAGTTTTTATAAGTTTTAATAATTCTGTTGCTAGACATAATTTAAGAAAACATCGAAATTACTAGAACGTCTTTATATGACATACTGTATATATATATATATATATATATATATATATATATATATATATATATATATATATATATATATATATATACATGAATTATAGTGTGTGCGTGAAGGAATATACAGAATGCTCGACTATGTTTGTAAGAGCATAACATATTTAGATGTGTCTATCCGCCGATAAAGGAGTAGTATTAAACCAGTAACTGGCCCAGAAACCGCCGGTATGGATGATTCATCCACACATAATTGAATGATATTATATGTCTTCAGGTATGTATTGGATTGTTCTGGAAAAACGCGTTAGCTTTTCTTTGCTTTGAAACTGACGATAAATCACAGTATGACATAACGTTGATCTGACAATTTATTTATTACACATTCTGAAATTATTGTTTATAGGTTTTGTATTGAGATTCATTTTGCTCTGGATATTGGTTCACATAATAATCGATATGAACTTTATAAAATAAATGTTGTTATATTATCACCCCCACACCCCCACACACACATACACCCCCACACCCACACACACACACACACACACACACACACACACACACACATATATATATATATATATATATATATATATATATATATTAGCATTAATAAATAATTTAAATAGGCTTATCTTAAACCTTTATAACATTTTCACGGTAGACTCGATGATTACAAGATCATTTTTAAAGCATATATTCGCATATATTTAAATGCAAGTTCAAACTGAGCTAAAAATGAGCTAAAATTCAGCTACACTGAGCGTTCGAACGGAATTTAACACAAACTTCAGTTGTTACTAATTAAATCTCGATCGATCTCGTGCGGCATACTTTTCTTGCAACCGTGTGTGTTACCTTTTAACTGACATGCAGTTTCAAGATTGCGCCCACTTGAATTAGATTTAAATTACAGCATCTGCATAGGAATGTAAAGTGGGAGAAACATCAGTTAGATAAGGAAATCTCAAACAAACTTGACCCTTCTTAGACGCTATATCAATGATTGATGAACAAATCCACATTCAACAATAGCTCGATATAATATAATCATATAATCAAGAATTTCAGGCGGTAAAATCTCGCAAAATAAAAAAATAAAAAAATGTTAAACTAATGATAATAAAATCTAAGCTCATCAGTCATTATTAAGTTTGCTGTAGTACTAGTAAGTTAACATGATTAAATTATTTTTAAATATTAAAAAACCCCACTAAACGTTAGTTTTATCGTCAATCGATACCTGCGATTTCACTGATACACTAAGTAGTCCAGCTCATAAAGCTCAGGTACCAAGTGGGGTTGTCCTTAAGTGGATGCTTTTGCGAAATAACTCTTTCACACATTTTATATAACTCAATTTGAATTGTGTGTATTTAATTGTTGTCGAAATGATAACGTGGAGTTCGACAGTTGGATGTCTAGGTATTCTCTATGTATCGCCTTACCGATAGCGGTGTTAAACTTGACACTGAAGTGCGGCTGCTTCATAAAACAAGTGTTTGATAGATTGTACGATCAAAGTTTTGAAGGGGCGAGGGGTTGTACGATCATCTGGTGGGATTGTTTGGTCTAGACGGTTTTGCCAGCCGCCATGATGCATTTGCAGATATATTTTTAACATTTCCTATCTTTGTTAATCCAACACATGTTTCCTGAAGCTGTCGCATGAGTACCAAAATAACACCCTATCCCTTGGGCTAATTACCCAATGAACATGATGGGCATATGCCACCTGACACATAAAATATACCGCATACAATGCACTAAGTTCAACAGCTTTTTGATCGATAATATTGTTAAGAACCTCACACGTCAGGATCAAAGACAACTTACAAACATGCACAGCATTATTCTCTAAAATATACACCACATCTAACAACACCAATAAGATCAGTAAATCGATATATTTGTCACAGAGAAGAATATCTGAAATCTTCGAATCAAGGAAAGAGTCCATATACTAAGATTACAAATAAACTAGAGCATAAGCACAACATTTTTAATATAATACACTGAATACATAAGCTTACTTTTCACATACCGTTTCCCCAAGCACTTCCTGTAATTATTTAATTTAATTGATAATATATATATATATATATATATATATATATATATGTATATATATATATATGTATATATATATATATGTATATATGTATATATATATATATATATATATATATATATATATAAAATTATTGATAAATATTTTACCTACGTAGGTTTCGAGCGTATGGCTTTTATCAGAGCAGGGAAGTAACAATTTCAGACGTTGATAGGGCGCGAACCCGGTTCACAGAGACACCTTAAATATGTAAGCGTTCATTAAGCCCCATTAGGCTATATATCTATATCAATCTATATATCTATCTATCTATCTATCTATCTATATATATATATATATATATATATATATATATATATATATATATATATATACATATATATATGTATATATATAATATATATATATACATATATATATACATACATATATGTATACATATATACATATGTATATGTATATGTATATGTATATATATATATATATATATATATATATATATAAAGTAGCATACTCACACGTATATATGTATATATATATGTATATATATATACGTGTGTGTATGCTACATTATACATATGCATGTACATGAGCATAGAACATATATAATTACTAAACATATATATATATATTTATATATATATGCATATATATGAGCATGGAACATATATAATTACTGAACATATATAATTACTGAACATATATATATATATACATATATATTTTATATATATATATATATATATATATATATATATATATATATATATATATTGCTGAATTTGGTGCACGTCAAATAACATTTCACTTACGCTGGTTGTACATATGGATTCAGACAAGCACACTCTACTTCGGAATACAATGTATAATGAAGATGAACTAGGCAGTAGCGCTTGATATATCCAAAGCGTTTGGCAAGGTCTGGTATAAAGGGCTTTTCATAAAAAATAATTTCTATGGTGTCACTGAACTAATATTTCATATAAGATCCTTCCTAACTAAAAGACAGATCCAGGTTGTCCTCGATGGCCGTTCATCCAAACATGACATAAATACAGATGTACTCTAGGGATCGATCATCGGACATTTATTGTTCCTTACTTTCATAAACGACCTGCCTGATGTCATCGTGGCTTTGATGGGTATATTTGCTGACGACAACACCCTCTACTATGAGCATGTGGGCAAAACGGCGCACACATATTCGAGGCAATTGCTGAATCCTTCGAAAGTGACCTCCAGTCTGTAGTGGGATTGGGTTATAAAGGGACGGTACTATTTAATGCTGCTCCGACAAAAATCCTTAACTGAAACAACTACATAAACACTTTTCAACAACCGATTGGCATTAATTATAACACCCTACTTTAGAGTCAAGCGTCTAAACTCCTCGGACTTACATTAACAGGTAACATGAATTAGAAGAACTACATAATAACATTGTCAAGATGACTGCAAATAATGTAAACCATCTCTACGGTGGTAGAACACTGCTCACACCTTACAGTATCCTGTATATCTACAAAGCCACCATATGCCCATGCATTGATTATTGTGTCACATCTTGGCTGGTCCACCCTCTACCAATCTTTCCCTGTTAGACAAGGCCCAGAAAAGTATATCTAATCTGATAGACCCCTCACTATCCACCAAGCTTCAGCCCCTGTCCCGTAGTTGCATCATTGTGCCTGTTTTACAAGTACTTCAATGGAATGTTCCTTGGTGAATTTACTGCTCTGGTGCCCCCTCGACGTAAATACCTTCGCCCAAACCGGCAATCAGCTAAATCCAATCCATTCACTCTAGAGGTCATCAGATGCTGGAGATCCGTCTACTCCAATAGCTGCTTTCCACGAGCTGCCAACCTTTATAACTTCCTCCCTGCTCCCTGTTTCACCGATTGTACCGACAAGCAGAAATTTAAAACTAATGTGAATAAGTATCTCGCTGCACAGCTCCCTATTAAGGATGACCCCCCCTAAACGTTCACCCTAATTGTCGGTAGCTCCGTACGTCTACAGTGACAACTTGCCTTGTTGGGTTAAACGAAGTTTTAAATAAACAAAAAACCTGAAGTCAAATATGTTTTGGTTTATCGCGCATTGTGGATGCACGAAAATGCTGTTCGCAAAATATCTGCACCCTTTAGTGACATTTTATTAGAAATGTAAGAATAAAACAAAACAGGAAAAATGCGGTAAAGATTTTGTTTCATTTTCAGTTAAAGAAAACCGTGAAAGAAACAAAGAACAAGTGATGCCATTCAGAAATATCAACACAAAATAAACGAGAATTAAACAAGTTCTTTGCTGTGTCAGAATTTCAGAAAAGATTATTTAGAGTATGGAAACCGGATGATGGATTGCGAAAATAAGACGATAATAGAAAATATCCAATCTATTCCGTATTGGGTTTCTCATTTTAAATACTTCGTATCCACTAGCATTTTATGCTCTCTCTTTCGGTATCTACTAACATTCGCCTTTTATTCCCTACTTTTTCATTCGTAGCTTTGCTCTATTTTATAGCCCCTTTTATTTTCTATTATATAAACGTCTATTTGTGTGTACCACATTAACTCAGAAACTACACAAAACAACCTCGCAAAGCTGGCACATATTTCCCAGCATTGGCTAAAACAGAATATGGACATTTTTACAAAATATTTATTCCCTCCCTTTTTGACTAATTTTGTTCCTGGTAACCCCCAAAAGTAAGTCGGTGGGTCTGTCCTGTGCAGTTCTTGGAGGTCCACCCAGTTTGTTGCTTACTGCATGAGGCGCCCCTACCGGGGAATGCCGACGGGGCTGCCCAGGCAATGTTTAATGGCCAGAGTGCTCACTTTCTCGGGCGTTGGCTTTTCAAACCCCACTTTCCCGACTCGATCTTGGGTCACATCTTGCTTGTGGGAGTAAGATAAAACTGGCCCGGGGAGGAGTAAATAAAACCCCAAAAGTAAGTAAAAACAACACTAGTCGAGTCGGCATTTTGATAGACATATTTGTAGTTGCCTGATAAAGAGAAGGAAGTGGTATATAAAGAGAATGGACGATAGAGGGAAGTGTAGAAAGGGGATAAAAGGCAAAAAGGGGGAGAAGAGGCTAATAACGAAGTGGATGATGTCACAAAAGTATACCGTAAAAGAGAAATTACGTAATCTATTGTAAGGAGTTGGAAAACATCAGAAACATCCTTGATTACGTACATTTTGTTACGTAATATAATAAAATGTAGGTAGAACACATTGAGAATATCCTTTATGACGTCACCAATGATTGATGCCACAAATTGATTACATCATTTAAACAAGGATTCAGCGAATATCAACTACCCGGTACCCAAATTATAACGAATTGTGTAGGTCGACATAAACTGTATGTGTGCCTGCCTCTAAATCTCTCTCCACACACACACTAACAAAGACACGCATATATATATATATATATATACATATATATATATATATATATATATATATAATTATGTTCACTTTATGGACTCCATAGTACATAAAAATATAGCATCGATAAAGTAAACATTATGTTACGTGTCTAGTTTAAACCTGAGGTATAAGGGATTTGAGATTTTATTCAATAAATGTAACATTTATTGTTTTCCATTTGAATGAAATATTTTGACATAAACATATCTTCTTCAGAGCTTTCAGGTCGTTTTTGCTTTTCTTTTATTCTTATTTTTGTCAAGATCTTCCGATCGGCCAACCTGATCAAGAATCACGAAGTCTACCGTTAGCAATGAAATGTGTGTTTTTTAAGACCGAGAGTAGCAGAAGCAGTAGCATACACGCTAGTACGTGGCAGTGTGGTAAATCCGATAGGGCTACTTGAAAAGCATCGATAAGTAAACATCATGTAATCAGATTGAAAAAACAAATAAGCGATGAACTATTTTTTTAATATATTCAACGTTTATTATTTTGTTAATTGAATCCAATATTTCGAGATAACCATGTCTTCCTCAGTGTTTACATGCATTTCTTTCTACTTTTTCTTTTTCATTCTCGAGATTTTCTCATCGGCCAGGCCGCTCAGATATTCCGAAATCTCACGATACCAATCACTCTATGACTTAATCCCAACTGTTCAAAGCAATAACGAGCTGGTACCATTTTTTATATTAGATATACATTCTATGCGTTATTTTTAAGGCAATTACGTGTAGTGGTACGACCTTGCCAGTGGGACTTAGGGTTAGTGTTTAAAAATATAGTAGTTGACTGCCCTAATAAGTTAGAATTACCCTAACGGGTAACATCTCATTTTTTTAATTGGTAGATCATTATTCCTGTTTTTATCATTTCTGTCTGTATAATAAAAGCGAAAAACACAAAGTAACTATTTCAAATTACTCAGGAATATATAATAATTTTATTTGACCAATTGACGCTTCGGTTTTTGCGATTGTCAAAAATAATAAACAGAAAGAAAGGGGGCGCAAAAACAAATAGTCAACAAATAACTGTTACCAAAGGTAATAAAACTTACTTATTATTTTTGCCTAATTTTTTTGTTTTAAAGTATTTTAATGCGTTTTTTATTTTGATTAAAATGTTCAGTCGTTAGATTGAAAAACAAAAGATGGATGACAGTCGCTCGCCGACCGTCTACGAAATCTGATTTTTTGTATGTACTTTTTCCATTTATATAAGGTAGAAAGTACATTTAAAGTGTTTAGGACAATGACTTGTTGAATAGTTGTTGTTTACCCCAATAAATGGAAAACTCAGTAAACAAACATCGGGGATGTTCGTTTACGTCATCTCAAAAGGGAACTGTAATGCGATCGGATTAGGTCAAATTATTGAAATGCAGTAAAAACGCTTTAACATCATTTAACACACATAAAATAGGCAGATAAGTAGAAAAGTAATTTTACTGCCTTTGGCAACAGCTATTTTTTGATTATTTGTTTTGTCTCACCCTTTTTTTCTGTTGGTTATTTTTGACAATCGCCCGGATGTTTCGTTTCATTGTGGGTAATTAATTTTATGTTTATACGAAATCAAATCTCAATATTGGAATACATAAAATCATAAAATAACACCATGGAAATCATCTTTGTGTTGTTTTTCTTCAAATTGCCAACATGTGAAAATGTATTCTTATGTAATTATTTTTATAGGTGATTTTCAGCTCGTTGTTATTGAGCTTACTATTATTTCAATTGTTTCACTTCCTAAGTGATTAAGATGCAGAAAATTGCATAATTAATTAGTCGTCCTAAACTTCAAAGGCCGTATTTTTCGTTTATATATATATATATATATATATATATATATATATATATAGTCATCCACATACAGACCGTTTTGCTGTTTCACAGCTCATCAGTACGGCTAGACCGGTTAGTGCCTCAAGCCGGGATCGAAACGCAAGCGTCGGCGCTGCTAACCCCTACACCATCATACGACACTGACTTAATGTAAGAAGTATCTCAATGTAAACATTGCAAATGCCGGGAGCTCGAATTAGTTTTACCTAATGAGCTATGCCTTAAAGCTAAATGGCAGTTGACGATACCCTTACAAATAAGCTCTACCGGGGGGGGGGGAGCTTCATATAGTCATCCACATACAGACTGTTTCGCTGTTTCACAGCTCATCAGACCGGCTAGCCCAGTTAGTGCCTCAAGCCCAGATCGAAACGCAACCGTAGAGCTGCCAGTCGGCGCTTTTAGCACATAAAAATTAGAACAACATTCGTACCGTCATCTGTTTCAGATGACAACAGAAGCTGAAGATAGCCCGATGGCTAAGTCCTTCCGTGCTTGAAACCGACGGTACGAATGTTGTACTAATTTTTATGTACAAAAATAAATATATATATATATATATATATATATATATATATATATTAAGTTACCAACCGTCTAGCCCAGTGGGATCTAGTATACTATTTTAAGTATTGTTTCCATTGTTATTTATTTGGTTCTATATCTTGTGCGTGTATTCGTCCTCGTGCACAATGAATGCTGTCCTAAAAAAGGACATCATACATGATGATCACAAAAGGTTGATTTCATAAATGATTACATCAATAAAGGATTACGACATCTTTTAACACATACAGTGAAGTATGTGACAAACGAACAACATCATTAATCATGACGTCACAAAAAGATGGCATTATCCTTTAACATAGAGATGGAGGATAACGCTTCATCTAAAAGAACGTCTAAAAGCTTAGTGGTCTAATCTATATGCTGCTGAAACTCAATAAATGTGACTTGCTTGCTTCCTCGTTTGTATCATTGCGCAGTTGATGACAACACAAACGGATGATGGCATCTTGTTTGTCAACGCTCATACTAGATGACATTATAAAAAGTGCCATGCACACTTGATGACGTCACGCAGAGAGAAGAGATAGTAAGTAGCAGAAGACAAGAGACGATAAGGAATGCTAGTTGCCAAAAGTTATTGAAAAATGATGTTTGTTTGAAAGCAGCACAAGTAATTGCTTACTGCTATAGCTTTATAATTGTTAAAGTTAATTCATTCAAATGTTATGATCCAACGGGTGACGGGTCGTCTATGATACAATTTAAATTATGATGATGTTGTTGCCTTGCTTCCTTACTTGTTATCGTGAGGATATGCACATGAATCTTTTTGATGGTGTTAAAAGAGTAAATAACGTAAATATATTGCCCATCCGAAGAGAATGACAAAAATGAAAGGACATAAATAATAAAATCTGAGAATAAGAGAAGGTAAAGAAAATATGAGAGAGAAAGGGGAGGATAGACAATAAGGAAGAGAAATGGAACGAGATATACAGATAGAGATGGAGATAGGGGGTGAGAAAAAAAAGAGAGGGTCTATTATAACATTCAAATATATTTTCATAAATGTTTAGAAATTCCAAAACATTTTCATAAAAATGTTGAATATTGAAATATCCAAACCTTTTGGAATTTCAAATAGAAGACAACGAGAAAGGGTACGTTAGAGACAGAGACAAGGAGGCGAAATCCGAGAAAAAGGATAGAGAGAGGGAGAAAGTGAGAGAGAGAATAAATAGAGATAGAGTAAGAGAAAGAGAGAGTGAGAATCGAGTGAGAAAGAGAGGCTGAAGAGAAAGGGATTAAAGAGATAGAGTAAAATAGTGATAGAGGATGTCTACTATGAACTCAGAGGGCAGCTTCATATTTTGAAATCCCAAATGCTTTCATAATAATCAGAAAATTCCAAAACGGTTTTCAAAATATCTGACAATTCCAAATATGTTCCGGATGCGGTAACCGTGTAAAAGCGTGTAAAGCATTATATGCTTCAAATGCTCATAGAATTAAACATTCACCAGTAACATTTTAAGTAATTTTTATTTGTGAAATCAAAATTGAATCAAGTTAAATTTGTTCAAATGCATATATATAATACATATATAGTATTGAGTCACATTAAAAATTCTTACTTACTATCAAATTTCAGGGAATAAAAATCATGACGAAACTTATAGGGTGATATGATATTTTTTAAATGTTGTCATCATTTAATCAACGTTATACTTATCTTTAATTGTTCTGTTCTCGGTTTGTGACGAAAAAATCGTTTTAGACTGAAGCAATTTTTTCTTTTGTTCCCAATCCAAAAAGTATATTTTTTGGAAACTGGATTTTCCCCACATTGAACACCGATCTTGTGTCTATCTCTGCCTCGTGTGGAGGCAAGTAAATAGGAAATGTATACTCATCTTTTTGTTCCCTCACTTCTATTATCGTTCTTGCTATAATTTTGCTTGCTATCATTTTTATTGTTATCATTTTTCTCTCATTTTTCTTTGATACCTATCGCCGACATTTTCTGTACTTCCCGCCATTTTTCTGATCTTCTTTTGATCTCATCATTAATATTTGATGCATTTTCACGCCACATTTGTTTAAGATTTTTTCCTCATACTCATTATTATCATCTCATTTTTATTGGTATCTATTTCAATCTGTTTACTACTCGTCGAGGTACTATTATCATAGAGACAATTTCACTTTTCCACTTTAGATTTGTGCCTTCTTATATTTCTCCAGAACGTAGATATATGTTCGTCTTTGTTCTTTCGTTTTCAACTGCAAGAAAATGTCGTCGATTTTTTATTTCATACGATTTGATTGTATTTTTATACTCAAAGCTTTACAATTTAGACTAAAAAACGATGCTTCACAAATTAAAAGCTATGGCGCTTTTAATATTATCGAATTCGATAAAAAGAACAAGTTATTTAAGAGGAGATTAAACATAAAGTTAAGAATATATATATATATATATATATATATATATATATATATATATATATATATATATATATATATATATATATATATATATATATATATATATATATATCGTTTTGAAATGAGGCGGGATCTTTATAAATACGCTTTAGCACAAAGTACAGTGAGTGAAATGTTAATGTTAATATTAAGAATTTCAGCAGTGTTTTTGCTTTGAGAAAATTTCCCTTACAAGAATACTTATATATATATATATATATATTTATATATATATATATATTTATATATATATATATATATTTATATATATATATATTTATATATATATATATATATATATATATTTATATATATATATATATATATATACTAGATTGAAAAAAGGATGCATGTGTATTAATATTCTTAAATATAAACATGGAAAAGTACAGGACAAGTGGAATTAACTCTTAAAATATTGAAGCTGGAATTGAGATTTGAAAGAATTAAATGTACACTTAATGACATTTAATCACAAGATTGCTGAAATAGCAGACATATGCAATTGTATTTCTTAGCTCTTTCTTGGATATTGGTATTTTGAATAACACAAGAATGACATGAAACACCCACAATATGTTCTTTAATTATACAGTACATTTTGTCTAAATAGTCACCTAAAGTAAACAGAAAAAGTGATGACTTAGGCAAATTAACAAGTTAGGCTTACTTATTTGTGACTTGGTTTAGTGATTAAAAGATGTAGGAACTTAATCACTAAATTTTATCATTTGATCACTTCATAACTTTTTAAATTTTCTCTTTTGAAATAAAGTTAGAATTTTTTTTAATTTTGAAATTAAATAAATCTATTTGTCATTTGAAAGTATTGCAAACAATTACTACAATTAGGAAGCGTTAAAAATAGAAGTTGGAACAAAATGGTGGTAACAAGTAGAGAGAGTTAACTAATTGAATTTAAGGCAATTATGTCAAAGTTTGGTTTAATTTTTTTTATTAAAATAGTAAAACACATAAAATGTAACACAAAATAATCAACATTTTCTAACCTGTGCAATATGGATACATTGTTAAATACAGGCAGATTCCATAGCTGAGAAGATTCAATAACAGAATCTACTCCACTCGAAATAATGTTGTAAAACGCAATCGCTCATGGATTCTTCACATTTTGAATGATGTTTTAAGCAAATTAAACTTTATTTAATGAATATGTTAATTAATTATTGTTTATCATTGGCAATTTTACTCTAAATGTAATTCTTCAAATCTCAATTCCAGCTTCAATATTTTAAAAGTTAATTCCACTTGTCCTGTATATTTCCAGGTTTATATTTAAGAATCTCAATACACATACGTCTGCATATTCATTCTAACCTGTTTTTAAGGTATCGCAGTTTCAGTATATACAATGTATTTTTTATTATAATTTTAAAAAGAAAGAAATAACAAGACTCCAAAGCATCAGTGACCAGGTTCACCTTAAGTCACCTATACTTTGAGTTGGTGGAAATATTAGTAACAATTGCTAATTGAATTGAACCAATAATGATTATGACATCACACTATTGAAATCATATGATTCATCAGTTAACTCGCCTTGGATTTTTTTACTTCTTATCCGCTGAAAAAATATAATTAAAGCTTGTTATCTACATAAAAACAATAATAATAAATTCTGAATAACTTCATGATCATCATTCAGAAACACATAAGTAAATTAAGTATAATTACTGAAAACATTTTCTTGGGATATCCATATTACATTATTAAGTATTTCCCATAAAGACAGCCACAACAAATTGTATTGTGATGAATTTGAATTATACTTTAAACATAGAGTCAGCAAAAATAATATTTTTACGTGTATATTAAGAAACACAAATGTGTTAATAGAATATATCCAATTAAACATGTGCCTTTTCTGGGCAGCTCTAATACATTATGTTGTACTGCCAATAAAGACCAAGCAGAAATGACTATACCCCACTCATTAAAAATGTAAATCTAACAAATAAAATTATAATAAATTTATTAATGAAGCTTTCAATTAAAATCACTTCAGTTCTTTCGTTTATAAAAAGTAAATGTTCATAATTAGAATATAGTCAATTAAAACATTTTTCCTTTTCTTTACAGCCCTACTACATGATTTAGTATTGTCCATAGCGACAAAACTACCATTGGAGATGCTTTAGTAATACATTTAGAGATTAAGTTTTAAAATGAAGTAATTTGGAAATAATTCATTGAAAAACAATTAAAAAAATATAGTTACTTATATAATTTATGATGAAAATATGTTTAGAATATTATCAAAAAATACACCAGTCTTTTCTGGACAACTCTACTACATGATTCAGTACTACCCACAGAGACAAAGTCACAAATGCCAATATTCTATCAATTAATTTAGAGTGTTACTTTAATAAGTGAAGTTATTAAACATAAGTTTACAAGCAAAATAAATAATGGGGTTGCTTAGAATGTATTTATTTTTGTTGTTCTTTTGTTCTTTTTTTAAATACAAATGAATTCTTTTTTATTTTCAATTATTAGAGATTGAATTATTAATAAGTTAAGAATTATCAAAAATAATATTATTTATTGTTTTTGAACCTCAATTTTTTTAAATAATAAAAGACAATTTAACTAATTAGTAATATTGAATCCATTCAGTTTTTTTCTTTTATAAAATACTGATTCAATACTCAAATTCAAATTGAATTATTTGCAAAGATGTTTAAAAATTTTATAGAATTTCAATTTTTAAGATTTAAGTAAAATAAGATAAACATATGTTATATATTTGAAATTCAAATATTAATAAATTACGAACAACTGATTTTCAGAATATGTTTCAGCATAGTAAGAATACATTTTAATTTCTGAGTCTCAAATTATTATGAATCATTTGAACAATGATTCATAATTATTTCAGAATTAATAAAGAATATAATAATTCAATTCATTTTAAACTCATTTAATTATATCTAGATATTTTTTTAAAAATAATATTTGATTATGTTCGAAATGTAAAAGCATGAATTAACCTAACAAAACTATTTTACGTGTCGCTATGGCTAAAAAATATAGAAATTCAGAAAAATTTGAAATTTCTAGAAACTTTGTTTTGCCAATCTTTTGAAATATTAATATCACTTATCTGGAACTATTTGAAATACCTTAAGACACTGAATTAAACGCATAGATATTTTACTAAAAAATTAATAATTAATCGAAAAAATGTCAGTGGAATCAAAAAAATGTCCGAGCGATCAGAATAGCAACAATCATTTTGCTGACAGAAACTTATGTATGGAATATCATAATCGCTATACTATTTTATTTTATTAATTTCATCTAGTATTTCAAATTTAATATAGAAGGTATGGATTTGTAATAGAACATTATTAGAAAACCACCTGTCAGATGTGTTTTTAATAATTCCCCATAATTGATTCATATTTTTTATTAGAATAAATATTAAGAGTTAATCATTTTTTATTTAAAAGTTACTTTTACAGTTTTAATTGGTGTCAATAACATTTTATTCATCTATCTGACTTTAAAACTATATAAAATTATTTAAATATCGACGAATAGTCTTTAGTTTTAACATTTCTATTTTATTTTAATTAAAAAATATAAACTTTAATTGTGAAAATAACATGTTACTTTTCCAAAGTAAAACTGGAAACTGAATGATTGTCTGTATGTAAAACGTCGATGACGTCGCATAGTGGGAAGTGTGTGGCGGTGTACGCCCTGTGTGTTTAATTGTTTAGTATACTTTTGTCGTGCCATACATTTGAAATTAATTATTAGTAAACTTTAGACAACTTTTTAAAATATTTTTTCAGCATGTTCCTGTTTTTCAATTTTTCCAAATCTGTTTTGTTTTCGAAACTAAAAAAAATAATTTCTTACACTGCTGAGTACATATTAATGCGTCAACGTCAAGTGAAGTATAATTTTGAAGCTATTAAAAATGTTTTTCAACTTCAATATTTAACGACATCGTGTAGCACGTAGTGTCTGAAAATCGACAAAAAAATTCTCGCGCGTGCCGCTCTAATATTAAGGAACCATAAATATTCCCCTTTATACAACTATATCCCCTGAAAATATTTCTGACTATTATCATGGGGTGGGATTTTAATGCATAAAGATTTGCTAAGAATTTTAAACAAAGTGTAAAGGACTATCTATTCGACAGTTCAAATACTTCCGATTTCCTTTCGAATGTCGAACACGAAGTTAAGGATGTATTATTTCGACTATTAACAAAATATTAAAATGGCTGACTTGTTTACGAAGAAACTGAATGCACTATAATGGATTTAATATAGTAATATAATTTAAATATACTACATTTTTATTAATATAATAATTGGAAACGATGGTATTTTGTTGTTTAGTGATCGGATTAAAATAATGAGATGTTTTAGAAAGTCATTCTAAACATGAGGAGGTCGCTTTGCGAAATATTCTGTACTTTCACCTTACAATTTAATAAACAAAAATATCGTAAAAATTGAATTCAACTTGAAAATCGTATATAAAAAATAACCCGGTCCGTAAACTGCACAAGCACCAAACATATAATACAATATTGTTGTTTTTTAGTCGAGAGGGTGGGCCCGTAGTTACAAACATATCCCACGCAAGAACGGTTCTAAAGTCTATTTTAAATCCATATTCATTTCATAATTACCGATTTTTTTTACTTTGACAAAATTGACGAATTTTCTTTTGCCGGATTTTCCTTTGCCGAATTTTACTTCGTCTAATTTTCCGTTGCACCGAGGTAAACATAAGATCAGTTTTTAATGTGTGGAAAATTCAGATATCTAAAAAAGGAATTCTGGATTGTAACAAAAGTAAACGTTGCCTTAGTCTAGACGGATTTTCCTCTACTGACCGAGGACAGAAAAGATGAAGTGTAGTATCAGAACCGATACTATACTTTGCAATATTGATTTGCACACAAATTAAACAAAAATTGATCCTACATGTTCCTCCTAGCTAAAAGGCCAAGAGAGTATGTAACCGTTCAAGTTACATTTGTTGGGGTTGGTACGTGGCCTTAAGGTTATTGATAGAGTTAAGTGATTTTTTGGGGGATGACTTTTTTTACATAGATATAGGGTTACTGATAGAATTAATGAATTGTGTATTGCCTCTCTCTTAAAAAAACAACACAATTTATAGCCCATTATATGTTCTAAAACGCTATCCTGATAGCGATTAGCCAGAAATAGTTAATAATTTTACGTTAAATTCATATGCAAATCTCTAAATTCTGAAATAATTGTTTTTCTTTTCAAACACGTTATAGCCTAAAAAATTATAATCTCATTTTTGTTTAGGGGAGGTGGGTTGTGGGTATCTATCTACAAATTTATCAACAATTATTTAAATATTACATGTTCAAATATTCTTTTACGTCTTCCAGTACGATATGAAATAAATATGTATACTGTAGAACGTATTGTTTATTTAGCGCAATAATCATATGAATATATATTTTTTAATTTTCCACAAAAAGCTTATATAAAAAGCCCACAGTTTCAATTTCATAGCAAACATATTGGCTTTCACGGCTTAAAAAACAATCCGCAACTAATAGAAAAAAGACAAATATATTCACATAGTTAACATAGCCAAGATTTAATATCTTCAATATAGCCAATTTTTTTCCTTTTTTTTCTTCATTAATGAAGAGAATTTTCAATTGGCATTTTTGTTGTTGCTTTCTTTCATCTTTTAGTATTGCTTCAGTTTTCAGTTTGCCCTTTTTTTGGCTTTTTTTCCTGAAAAATGTAGCTTTAAAAGTAAATTATCACTTGTTATTTTATTTTTGAACTCAAACTCAGACAACTTTGTTGATATTAGACACATTTTTGTAATACAAATAAAATTCGAATCAGCCCATCGATTTCTATCTTTCTATTTTACTATCCTAACATTATATTTATAATTTGATAAGTTATGTCGAGTTAAAGGGCATGGGGAGCGTTATTTATTTATGCATGTTAACAACCTTCCATATCTTGAACTCCTTTCGAGATATCTGTATAAAACTACATTTATAGATTCCTATATTTTGGACATAAAAAATAAATATTTGCTTTAAATGAAAAAAAATATGCATATTCAAGGTCAATAGGGGCGTTGATGACCACACATATTTTAAATAACTTTTTTTCTACTGGACCAAATTGAATTTCTTTATGTTCAAAAAAGGCTTGGGACTAGTTAATTCTAGTGCAAAACCGCATCAAGTTTGGATGATAACTGAATTAATGACAATCCGAAGAATTGGCCACGATTTGCTAAATGTTGACCATAAGAATATTATTCACACACGGCAGTGTGTGAATTATATATATATATATATATATATATATATATATATATATACTAGTCGTACCCATGTCATAACAGAATAAGGCATTGCGCGGCACTTTACTATTTATAGATATATATGAAATAGTATATGAGTTAAGCATTCTCTGTTCAGGAAATGTTCTTATTGCTGAATCCTTCTCTGCTGAAATCAAGAGCCTCTTTGCTGGAGCGTACCCTTGATTTCTATATTAGATACATATATATTGAAATATTCTATTTAAATTCTCATTACCTGTAAAATTTTGAGTTAGTAATGAGGTTAGGAGCATTAATTTTCCTCTCCGCGATTGACAAGTTAACTCTGTTATAGTATATATTTCTTCTAGTCTCTTGGTATTACCGGATTCCAGGGCAATAATTAATCTAGTCTGGTGGAGTAGCAAGCTAAGTTCTGTAACTTTAGGTAGCATTACTAGCAGAAGAGGCAGGCTTCCTTGTATAAGCCAGTGTATAGTCGTGTCGAGAGATTTTATATAGGCTTCGAATGGTATGCAATTTTTAATATTTGGTCAGGGCTTACATGTAGGATGAAATATCTTAATGTCAGGTTTCCCTGACACACCTTTGTACAGAGAGACCCAATACAATCGGAGATTGTGTCTAGTAGGTAATTAAAACTCTCTCCCCCCTCTCTCTCTCTCTCTCTCTATCTATCTATCTATATATATATATACATTTATGTATAGTTTCATATGGCAAATAAGATACAATGACACTTTTTTATTTCATGGCACAAAGGAATAGATAAACGTAAATATATATATATAGAGAGAAAGACACACCCTCATCTTTTAAATAAATACCAATTTTATTCATGTGTATATTTTATATATATATATATATATATATATATATATATATATATATATATATATATATATATATATCCTTTTAGTAAAAAATGAGCTCGAGAGTAATACACGTGCGCTTTTCTCACTCGCAGTCGCGACCATTAGAAGTCATGAGGGAACGCGAGAAATGAAATAGCAAATCAGACACCCCCGCCGTCTTTAATAAATTCGGCAAAATATCCTTCATTCTATCATAAAAAAGTACACCACTAGATTTTTTTTTTCTTTAGGTAATCAGAAATTATAATAAAAATTTATATATGAAAAATTAAATTACTGAACTAATTCTATGCTTTTATATGAATATTAGTGCGAACACTGGCGAAGCATATTTTTTTACAAAAGGTGTACATTATGAGACATATATAAGAGAGAGTTATGATGATGTCACTCTTACAGAATGTTATGTATATATATATATATATATATATATATATATATATATATATATCGGTAATCACCTCGTTAATACAAATAGTTGTTCTGACAACTATTCCGATGGGTGGTTTTCTGTTTTACACAGTGCCAGGTTGAACTACCATCTCATTATTATTGAGGCGTTAGTTATTAACAATTCGCGACCTAGCCTGTGTAGACAAATTATTTTGAAGCATCAGTGGGAGATCTTTAATGATTCAAAGCCACCATAACGTTGACAGATTTACTTACTTTTTTTTCCTCTCTCAATCGTTTTCTCCAACTGAAACAATTTTATCCCTCATATCTCATTCGATTTTCTTAGTTTTTAATTTATCATTCTGACGTTTCCTTTTAAAGGGTCAGACGATAAGGCCTTAAGGAAAATTTTAGCAATCTTCTTTTCTTTTCCACTCGCCCGTTTCATTGATTAAAACAAATGTTTCCTCTGAAATTTATCCTACGATTTTGTTGGACGCGAAATTTACTTATATATATATATATATATATATATATATATATATATATATATATATGGATATTGACTTAACAAAAGAGGCGATGAGGTGAACCAATTTTCCGATGAAGTCTAATTGCGTTTAACATTGATATAATTTAAACCAGGGAATGCAATTACATAAAGAGATAACGCTTCCTGGTTGGAGTTTGTTTGCATGATTTCAAATAACGTGTATTAACGTTAATGAATACATTTCCGGAGCAGACACGTGCAACTAAAATTAGCGACGATTTGACAATGATCTACATGGGAATGTATCGTTTTTTTTAATTTCAAGTTTCGAATTATTAACTATTACAGATGAGGGAGGAGGAGGAAGTTAGTAGTTTTTTTCTCATAAGTCTTTAGAATGGTAAATATTTTTTCTCTTTTATGAAGCGTTTTCCTAAAATGTACAGTAATAAATGGCCATATAACTAATTTGAAAGAATGTTTTTTCTATGAAAACACAGAGGTTGACAGAGGTCAAAGACCAGATTAAATTCGGGTAAACTTAATGAAGTCATTGTGAAGATTCTGATGTATCTTATAGGTATTATTTTATTTACACAATGTAGTATATTGGTTATATTGTTTTTGTTTTGTTTTTACTAAGGTCTCCCCTCTTCTCAAGGTTCATGGGTCACTCGGAAATAAGGGTCAAAGAGATAGTCAATTCGACGATGATCACCACCACGAGAAGGTGAGAAACAATGCGTGGAATGGACAGAAGGTTATTTAACGGGGATCTATTATCCAAGAGAACTTCACAACAAGGAGTTGCTTACATTCACTTGAGGACGGCCATACTCTAGTCGGTTGGAAAGCACCGCCATTGCATGTTGTTCAACAGATGGGGTGTTCTATGGAAACACACACCTTTGTTTATGGAAATTACGTTTGGTTGATTGTACAGGGACATAGATACAGGAAAGTCTTCTATGGCGAGTTCTTGCTGTGAATGTTTTACATGTGGGATCAGGTATAAGAGCTCAGTTAAGCACCTACTATGAACATAAACGATACAGTAGAGAGAGTATAACACCATTATTTCCGTGTGCAAAAAGCTATAGGGAAGTGAAACGATCACCCGTCACTAGATTGCGAAGTCTGTTTGTACTCAAGTTTGGATATAAACGAAGTATACCTCATTTTTACTTTGTGGTATTATTTGTGTATATCAAACATAGCGAACTAAATAAATAAAAAACTGGTTCATTAATATTAGCCGCGCGAAAAATTGCATAAGCAAGAAAGATTAATGCATAGCATTATGTAGTATCTATATCATTTCAAAGTATCATTTCATAGACTCAGTGGTTTGATGGGTAGAATTCCTCGCGTGAGGCCATTTTAATGTTTGTCCAATCAAGAGTACTAAATGTTTGGGGGGGGGGGTTAAGTGTGTCCAAATGAAATCACAGTATGTTATATCCAACCCTTTTCGAGGGGCAGTAAATGACGATATACTCGTTTGGAAAGATATTGAGCCAATTTTCATTGTCATGAGATTAATCTTCCAGGAGAAAAACAGGCCTTCCTCCCCTAAAATAGCCCCTGAATGTGACCAGGTATAATAGAGTAAATACACATTTGTTTAATAAAGATTGTATCCAAATAAACTCATTAATCATGTTAGTATTTCTTTTTCAAGTGCATATACCAACATTTCTTAACCGATTAATATTTTCTATAAATGTTTTAGTAATCTGTATAATAAAACACGTCTAACTTCGTTTTGACGCAGGTTGTCAACTCATACGCCCATTTGAAAGAATTGCACCCTAATTTCTTATTGCTGTAGGCTTAGTTTATTACTCCAGGGTTGTGTTAATCTCATTATGGCTGTGGTATTTTCGTTAACACAGAGAGAGAGGGAGAGAGAGAGACAGAGACAGAGACAGAGACAGAGACAAAGAGAGAGACAGAGACAGAGACAGAGACAAATATAGATGGAGAGAGAGAGACAGTGGAGAGAAAAACAGAGGCGTTCTCAAAGCTTTTAAATTATATTATTGGTAAATAACATTTAATATACCCTTACTGCTCGATGGCTTCTACAAGACTGACTTGCAACAGAAACCTCGATTTTTCTCTTATTCTGTCACTTCTTTTTTATAAATTCACTTCTCTACCTTCGGCCAGCAATCCCCGTCATGTTTTACTTATAGACCTATGTTAATAACATTGTTCACCGTGCGGCTACCAGTTAATTTCTTCCCGCATGTATACCTGGCAATATAAACATTAGCAAATTCATCCACCTGAATACATGAAAAGACGGTATCAACTTATCTGTTTATCAAATTGTTATTGAATTTAACAAGGAAACTCCAGCCCAAAACATTAAGTAAAAAAGTCAGGACTTCCTTCACTAAATAAGACAACAAACCAACTGGAAATAAATACGTGACCCGTTACATGGATGTAAACAGTTCACTATCAGTCAATCTGTTTGTAAAAACAAATGGGAGAAAGATCGTGTAACTTTACGTAATTGCTCGCGAGCTGACGTCACTGTTCTTTATCAGTGTTGACCGAAATCACATTTTAATTGAGTTAGGATTTCTAAATAACCTCTTTTTTTACAATTACATGTCACTATTTTATTCACGTATAAATTTGACATCCTTATTGGAGTTTTACAGGTACTACAAATGTAATAAATGTTTGGAATAATTCGTGACTTGATTCTTTTTTCTCATCCATTCAGTTTGTTTTTTAAAAATTGGAATTCGTTTTATTAATTTCGTAGATATTTTCGTTGAATTTTCATTCTATGTATGCGTTAAATTAGTGAGTGTGTTATGCTAGATTGTTTTCTGAAATAAAGCGGTGAAAATTTTGATAATAACAGAATCAAACTCACGCTGATAAGTTTTTGGAGAGATAGTATTAGTACTTTATCATGCCTCCGCACAAGGGCGCTGAATTAAAACAAATTAAGACGAAAGGGGGGGGGGAGTGTTATAGTCTTTGCTCTACGACACAAATCGACAAACTTCGCCGGAGTTTTTACCAAGAACTTAGAGTGGAAACCTTTATTTCAAAGGTTCATTTGAAAAAATATCCCGAGTACAGAAATGAATATACATAGACAATTCAGACCTTTCATTGAAACGTTAGAAATCCATCCACCTACCTCTGGAGTGTTGACAGCATTATAAGAAGCGGATAAAGAGTGGTGGACTTGAGGGATAACTATTCGGTTTCTAAATACATTCCTTCCACGACTAGACGAGAACAGTTAGGACGAAATTATGTTTTTTGGCAGTAAAGTAGGGTAAACTGTAGTTATTCCTATCAAATTCTCGGATGTGTGCTTTTGAAAGTTGGATTCAAGTGCTAGGCGTTTGCTTAGGCTAATCTTATGAAATTAATTGAAATCTTAGAAACCGGATGAATCGGGTTTTCTTCGATCAACTGTTGCATATATTCAAATCTATAGCGTATGTTGTGCCGGAGTCATTCTAAACCCGGTTTCTGTGAGATAGAGTCTTAATCTGAATGGCAACAGTAAATAGAGGAATTGCAGATTCCTAACGTCTTCAGGATATGAAACGTCGTTAGCAGCTGTTCACAAAGGTTGGGAGAAACGTTTTATAAATTCTTAGAAACGTTTATCAAATTTGGATGAAGAAAGTGTTATTGTAATCTTCTTAACGAAGACGTACGTTTTGATTTATAGGGCTCTCGTTAAATATCCACCTTGATCTTTCATTCGATGAAATTAATTTGTTTATCTTTTCATGTAGATTGATCTTCTGCATTTAAAGTAAACGGACTAACTGTTGTAACGATTAAGATGAATACTTAAGCATGAAAATGCTGGTCTATGATTTCTACCATACTTGAAAAGTTGGGTCAATGTAGTTTTTCCAAACGTTATTCAATTAAGAGAGAAATTAGAGGACGTCATATGCCCATGTCGTTATTTGAAAGCCTATATTAAGAAAACAATAGTTACGGCAGTATAATGAGGCGTTTTATTACATAGAAAAGGAACTAATAGAGACCATCGTACGAGTTTAAGATGGATTGCATGTACTATTAAGATTTATACGACTCTTCGAATAAAATAAATTTAAATCTTATTTGTCTTCATGTTACGGTGAGCTTAGCTGTGTGCTAGCTCGTTTTAATGTAACTTCACTGACGAAAATTCTCTAAGCAGCTTATTGATCTTCAGAAAACAGATTCGCATCTTTAAATCTAATAGATGTTTGTTGGAACAAATTGCAACGTATAACGGCATCAATTTTAAAGACGGCCGGAATTGCAAAATACTAAATGATTATATTCCTGCATTCCTTCTGAAAAGTATATTCTTTGCATTGGTTATACGGGTACGTATAAACGGTTCTTAGAGTATAACCTTT
>OY744544.1:52145824-52408324 GCA_963556195.1 Sepiola atlantica | reverse complement strand
TAACTTGTTTGATACGCAATGTTTATTACTGCAGGTTACTGGGTTTTACTACAGAAAGTTAAGATAATTTTTTTAATTTGTTTCGGAATGTAATATTTCCGTGTGTTCAACTAAAACTTGTCCTAAATAAGATATTGAAAAGAAATCAAAAAGTGCTCTATCCAGCTTACCTATTACAGAGGAAATGCTGTTGGGCAATTGATAAACATTTGCAATTAAACTCATTTATCTGGAATCAATTTGATAGTATATTTAATAAGTAATTCATTAGCGTGTTCGGGTGTTGTGTCATAGCATTTTATAAATATTAGTTCTAGAATAATTTCTCTCACAAGACAATTTCAATGTCTATTGGATATAGGTTTGCATTCTTCCGCTTCTTTATGTACAAGAAATATTATTCCAGCGAGCGAGCAGTGTCATTGGCCGAGAGGTTGAATTTATTGCCTCCTATTTTAATTTCTTTCATTTTATTTTTCAGAGTGTAATACTATATTCTATTTGATATTTGAAGCACCTGCATCATTGTATCAAAACAGTGCGAATTGACGTCATTGATTGTTATCGGATTATCTGTGAATATGCGGAAACTGCAGATGAGCGTTATCCACTGTTTGTTTGCATTGAAAACCTTTCCTAAATGGAAAGATAACAGAGAAGTATTTGGCCGTTTTAAATGAGCCTCTTTTAATAAAATCCATTTTAAATACATTGACAACTGTAAATAATGGTGGCTGATGAAGAAATAAGACATGACAAGTTGAGCCACATTTTGAAATTACAAGAAGTAATCATTAATTTGAAATGATTAAATACATTTAGCAAATATGTTCACCGTTTGTCATTAATAATATACTAAACGTAGCCGTGACCGATTGAGTCAAAAGCACTTCCGCTATGGATTCTACTTTGATTGTATTGGACAGTTCGTAATGTTTGACATATCTTTTAGGACATTCGTTTTGCACAACTAAAATAATAAGTCTGTTTACTTTAATATTATAGATATCTGTATTATTATTATCATTATTATCATTATTATTATTATTATCATTATTATCATTATTATTATCATCATTATTAGTATTATTATGATTATGATATTTTTTTTTCAAACATAACTCAATCCCATAAATGCTATATGTTTACATGTAATTTGTGGTATAACGTATGTAGAGAAAAAGCGTTAGGGAAACACACGTTGATTACCTTACATTTAATATATACTATATTTCTTATTGCTTTTAATTTTTTCAGGTATGCAAAGTTGAATGTTCCGAGTAATGTTTCATGGGTTATGTGGCCCGTGTTCTTATCTCTCTCCGAATATTATTATTTACCTGTTGGTATATGTGAGACCTATTTTCGAGTATTGCATTAGGGTCATATTTTAACATCTAGTGCAATCATGTCCTCGGTTATTTTTTGGAATCTACTTCAGACAAGGCATGAAGCCACTTGGTGTAAGGTGCTAAAAGATCAAAAATGATTAACAGAATGACATACCATGTATATTGACCTTATTCTTGAAAATACCAAGGCAATAGGTAAGAGGAAAACACTCAGCAGGAACAGAGATCCACAAGTTTGCAGTTTGGGGAAAATTGGTACTGGAATAGGAAGATGTATTATAACGAGGTACCTGAATGGCAAATTGATGAAGACCACTAGACCAACGAGTCAAACGAGCTGAGGACAAAATAATTAGAGAATGAAGCAAGCAATCCTGAAGAACACATATACACCACCACTTACTGATGGGGAAAGGCTGCTCTATTATCCACTGCTGCACTTGTGCGAAAATCACTGCAAGTAAATCTAGTGGAAAGCATAGGAATGCTACTTACATGCTTTCGTGATCTGCCTTAGTGGATTCATCTGAATCTATTAATGGGCTCTATAATATCATCTTCTTCATGTCGAGAATCTGCATTGCAGAGTACTTGACCACTGCGTAAAATATTAATATTATTAATGTATTAATTTAAGAAAGATCTCCAGTCCGACTGTGGGTGGCATCATGTTCATTAGCGGCAAGACGTCTTCTGATAAATAAGCACTACAACTCACCGCTTTATTTAACTTAACTTTAACTGGCCATTTTAAAGAGTATGCTTCTTCAGAACCTATAGTTATAGTAATATTGGATTTGGAGTGTGTAAAACTAAGAACAGTATTTTACATAAGGATAAAGTACGTACGAAAGTAGAAAATTGATAGTTTAGTTTTTACAATTAGGAATACGTGGCACGATGTTACGTCACGGACATGACGTCGCTAGTGAACGTGGCGAAGAAGCTGAACAGGTATTCTTTTTTTGCAGAAGCGCAAAAGAAAGCGATCGGGGTTTTGAACAGCTGCAAGCCCTATGAGGAATGGGTGGGGTATTACCTATGAATATACGTATACGTATACGTTAAAGAAAATAAAATACCCCAATTGTTTTGTTAAAACACAAGTGATATTTTACTGTAATTGTTTACACACCCTGCTATTAAACAACGCACATCACAACAGAACAACAACGAAGGGGAAAAGAATAGAAAACGGTTCACTGCAGCGTCTAATCTATACAAGACTCCAAATCAATGCGTGGGGAGCCGCCATCCGGATAATCTGTTCGAATCGAATAATATTCCTTCTACAACCTGATATTGTGCGCCGTATTACAGCTTCGTATATATCTGCTTCCTTTAGTATCAAATATAAAGACTAAGAATTAACGATGTTTGTACTTGACCATTCTTCATGAGCAAATTAGTACATAATCATCACGGTGAAACTACGAACTTCAATTATTATTTTAAAGTGTCAGTCATTAATAAGCTATTCTGTATAGTAAACACATGTCTATATGAGTATATAAAATTATAAGACTAACGAAGTAGGAACAGTTAATAATGTTCAGGGATAATTTCCCCCCCCCCCCCAATAATAATTCCAGCCATGGATTCGATAACACAACTTTTGTACACATTTGATACAAATAAAATTCGGGCTGTGCCTGACTTGCACATCAGGTTTATTCATGAATGTCTAACAGGCTTGCTTTTATCGCCATACAATGATATGGAGCACCCTTTGCTTGGCGTCTCATCAGAAGTGGTCAATTCCTAAAGGCACTTTACACTTACCGCATCTTAACCGGCCCCCAGATGTTATATGTAGGATTAAGTAAAAGATACTTTATCAAAACAATTTCGAGATTATTTTTGAACTGAAGTGATCCACCACAGCCAAACCCAAGGGCACCGTGAGGAATGTGTTAGAGTAATTGACAATTTTTTACATCCTATCCAAGTGTTATAATTAAACGGTGATATACAAAGACTGTTGGATATTCATGACAGACACTTAATTGACTTGTTTCAAACTCTCCACTAAAGAACATACAAATATTCTAAAAGTTCAGACAGACACGTATATATATATATATATATACAGGGTGTTTCAAAAGTCTTGGGAACATAACGATTTTTAATAACTCAAAAAATATTAGGAGTTGAAAAATGAAATTGGTACCGTTGGAAAGGTTAAAGTTTCAAGTTTTGTGGGAAATCTTCAAAGTTGCTCAATATGAGCACCATTCGTCACACGGCAGACATCTAGTCGATAGTCCATTTCCTGCCAAACGCGTTCCAGCATCTTGACGTCAATGGTTCCCACAACTGCCGTTACTCGAGCCTTTAGTTCGTCAATATCTCTTGGAAGGGGCGGCACATAGACTTGTTGCTTGACAAAGCCCCAAAGGAAAAAGTCACACGGGGTAAGATCTGGAGACCTAGGAGGCCAGTGCATGAGAACGTCATCACCTCGCCCAGATCTACCAATCCATCTACAAGGCAGCCTTGTGTTAAGAAACTGCCTTACTCTAAGACTCCAGTGTGGTGGTGCACCATCTTGTTGAAAAATGAAGTCATCAGATTCTGCTTGTTCCAACTGAGCCATTACCCAGTCTTCCAGCATGTTGAGATAGGATTCACCAGTGATAGTTGCCTCTTCAAAGAAGAACGGTCCATAGACACCTTTCTTGGAAATTGCACAAAACACGTTCACTTTTAGTGAATCTCGCTCGTGCTCAAGAAGTTCATGAGGATTCTCAGTACCCCATATGCGAGTGTTATGCTTGTTAACTTTGCCATTCAGATGGAAGGTCGCCTCATCGCTAAAAACAAGCCGGTCATCAAAGCCGTTATCTTCCAACTTCTCTTGCATTGCAATGCAAAAGTCACGGCGAAGTGGCTTATCAGTGTCCTTCAACTTTTGGACCAACTTGAGCTTGTAAGGTACCATTTGCAGTCGTTTCCTTAAGACACGCCAGACAGTTGCTGGGGCAAGCTGAAGTTCCCTGCTGGCTCTTCTCACTGATTTACGGGGGCTCCGCTGAAAGGCTGTCCGAACTTGCTCAACTGCATCTTCTGAAGTTGAAGGGCGACCTGTTCGCTTACTTGGGCACAAACACCCATCTTTCACAAATTTAGCATGCCATCTGACAATGGATTTCCTTTCAGGGGCTTCTTTTTTAAATTTCCTGCGAAATGCACGCTGAACACATGTCCACGATTCAGTCTTTGCAAATTGGAGGACGAAAAATGCCTTGTCTTGTTTAGAGAACGCCATTACTGCACCTGGAAAGATAACACGAAAATCATTAGTATGACCAAAAACTTGATTAAGCAAGCTTTAAAATGGCACCAGTTTCATTTTTCTACCTGGAATAGTTCATGAGATATACGCATTTGTAATGTTCCCAAGACTTTTGAAACACCCTGTATATATATATATATATATATATATATATATATATATATATATATATATATATATATATATATATATATATCGTGTGTATTTAGGCATCATTTTTTCATTAAGGCATGTGTTATTGAAGACGACAGAAATCTTCTGTTTAGTGATTCCTTTTTTTATTTTTTCCATTCGTCGAATGATCTTTTTGACGTGTAGATGATATCAACCGGTGTCGCCTAATTCAATTAAAAAAATAGGGACATCTAATTAAAATTACTTACTGCCTATCTCCCCCATTTTCCTTCTCTATAATTATTAGACGAGACAAAATTAAATCAGCCACTATTTTTAATTAAAAATAATGATAAGAATAATAAATAAAATTAATAAATAAACGAAGAACTGTTTCAATTGTCACATTTTAAAATGTAGACGTCCGTATTTTACGCGAACGGTTTTCCGGCGTATTTTTTAAAGAAATTCCATTCTTTCACTCGCTTTGTATTCATTTTTGCCATTAAAGACCTGAAGATGATTCCGAAGAGAATCGAAAACGTTAGTCAAACACATGGATCCTTCATCAATGCATTCCATCTACACGTCAAAAAGATCATTCGACGAATGGAAAAAATAAAAAATAGAATGACTAAACAGAAGATTTCTGTCGTCTTTAATAACACATGCCTTAATATATATATATATATATATATATATATATATATATATATATATATATATATGAGTAATGACAGACAAGAAGAGAGTTTGAATGCCTATTAAACACCATTTTCGAGTTTCTTAAGTGTATCTATAGAAATGAGGATATTTCCCTTCAAATATCCAAAGTAACATAGTATTCTGAGCCCAAATAATATGCCCTCGACATTGCTATACACTGGCTCATATGGGAAAAGTAATGATGCGCATTCTATTAATGCGAACCCAATTAACATTAAGCCATATTTTTCTACAAGATCAGACGAATTCAAGTTAAGTGGTCCCTTGGAGAGGAGAGCATTAGTATTATTATACGCTGTGTTACTAACTCAACGTATGAAAAGTAAGAAAGACCCTTAAATAGAACATTCGGCTATCTCTGCAACTCATGAAGAAATCTAGGGTGAGCCCCAGGATGGAACCACTTGATCTATGAATGATAACTGAAATAAAACTAAAACAATTTTTTAAATCCACTGACGAAGTACACGCCTTAATTGTGTATTTGCCGGACTTACGTTGACCGGGAGTCTTCTTACATTCATTTTATGTTATTGCTTTTTGAAAAATAACTATATCGTTTTTCTTTTATTTGAATATGATTTTTAAAAATAAATATAATTATTAATATATCGTTTGATTCGTATATTATTTAAAGAACTACATTATAATCAAACGATAAGTATTTTTGTTAATGTAATTTGGTTTTCATCTCTATTTATAAAAGTATGAGATATTAATAGTGTCCATCGCTTTCAAACACATGACGCGATGATACGAATTGTACATTCAGAAAGACTTTATATTCGACATTTCAAATGCTTCCAGATTCCGTTTGAATTTCGAAGGGCAACGAAGTAGTTCATTATGCGTTTAACTATTTACAACAAATATAACTTATTTTTTTACAAAGAATAAGAAATGCATTCTGGTTGGTTACATTTCGTAATTCAATCATTTCAAAAGTTATGTGTAAAATGTCGTTTTATATAAGACTATCACATTTTGTATTTGAATAAATAATCTATTACTAGTAAATAGATAATACTGTATAAGTAACGTAGACGCGATAAAACACAGACACAGACACACGAGAATTTAACACACTAGTTTTATTAATAAAGAAATTATCACATAGGCATGGTATCAAACTCAATTAGTGATGAACCGCACGCATAAAGATATAACAACACGCACACATAAAAGTTTGACAGATAAGACGTTCTTTATTCACAATGAAGACCTATGAATGGGTAATTATGTACTTCCTCTCCAGAGGTTAGGCACAAACCAGTTTTATCTTACTCCCACAAGTAAGATATGACCCAAGGTCGGGTCGGGAAAGTGGAGTTTGAAATGCCAGCGCCCGAGAAAGTGAGCACTCTCGCCATTAAAAATTGCCTGGGCAGCCCCGTCGGCATTCCCCGGTAGGGGCGCCTCAGGCAGTAAGCAATGCACTTACTCCTCCCCAAAGAGGGGAGGCAAAGCCTGGGAGGGTGAACCTCATAGAACAGCACAGAACGAACCCACAGACAGGCGGAATCAAGACCCGAAGGCCAAGACGATACCGGTCTATAGGGTGTAGTATCCATCGGAACAGATACTACACTTTGATCTTAGCCAAAACCTATGAATGGGTAGGATACATACTGAAATGTATATATATATATATATATATATATATATATATATATATATATATATATATATATATATATATATATATATATAAGGAGATTGTAGTTTGCTTGAAGCATTGCTGAAAAATATAAGTGTAGGTTTGTAATCCGAGGCTGGAGCTATATATATATATTTTACTCCTTAACTTTTGCGGGACTGGACGTATATATATATATATATATATATATATATATATATATATATATATATATATATATATATATATATATATATATATATATATATATATATATAAGTGTAGGTTTGTAATCCGAGGCTGGAGCAATGTGATATAGGTACCGGAAGGTGGAGAAGGTGAACAAAAAACAAGAATGGAATCTCAAATCAATTTATTAATATTTAACGTAAAACAGATTAAATACCGGATTAAATATTTATTTATTTACTGTTCCGGTATTTAATCTGTTTTACGTGAAATATTAATAAATTGAATTGAGATTCCATTCTTGTTTTCTCATCTCGTTTGTGTTTGTTTACCTTCTCCACCTTCCGGTACCTATATCACATTGCTCCAGCCTCGGATTACAAACCTACACACACACACACACACACACATATATATATATATATATATATATATATATATATATATATATATATATATATATATATATATATATATATATATATATATAAGTTGTTGGAACCTCATACGTCGCAATCGACGGGAGAGACCATCATATATATATATATATATATATATATATATTTCAGTCTGTATGCTACTCATTCATAGGCTTTGGCTTTAAATATATATATATTCATATAGTTATATATATATATGTATATATATATGTATATATATTTATATATATATACATATCGTTATATATATATATATATATATATTAATAAATAAAGTTCAAATATTAACTAAATGAACAAAAGTATTACTTTTCAAATATGGTCAATATATATTAGACCTCTTATATTAAAATAAACATAGTTTGAGTATCCGACAATTGTTTCAGAAACTTCTCGGCTCCTCCTTAGGGATTTCCTGAGAATATATCCCTGAGGAGGAGCCGAGAAGGTTCTGAAACAATTGTCGGATACTCAAACTATGTTCATTTTAATATATATATATATATATATATATATATATATATATATATATATATATATATATATATATATATAATATGTAATGACGAGTACACACACACTTGAAACAGTGAATCATTCGAAGGAAATGGACAAATTATTTCAACGAAAATTAAATATGATTATTACGCAATCAAAAAGTTTGATTTTTTTGCTTATTTAAATGTTGTGCCGGAAAAAAAAACCTTCTGCGTAATTTAAGGCTAAAATTGTTCGTCACATTCGTTAATTTTTAGGCAGCGAATTCTTCAAAAGAATTTCACACATCGTCGAGGAATTCCTTTCCCTCACCTCTAAAATTAAATGGTTAAATTAATAATAAATTAATAAATTAAATTCCTTCTTTTTCTTTTTTTATCTCTTCTTCTGTTCCGACTTCTACTCCCCCTCCTCCCCCTTAACTCTTATTATTCCTTTTTCCCTTACTCTTATTATTTTCCTCTCTTTCTTTATTCCTTATCTGATATATTTTTCTCTTTTGACTACAACTCATCATCATTTACTTCCATTACTCACCTTCTATGCCCACCTCTGCTCCTCCCCTTCTTTACTCCTGTTACTTCTGATCCTCTTTATTCCTACATAGTTTGCACCACATTCTATTTCCTCTTTTACCCCAACTGATGTTCCTTCCTCGGACACCATGTACGTGGGCACATTTTGGGGCCCTTCATCTTGCGAGTATCTCACTAGTTATACTTTCCAAGTATTTACTACTTTCATTTTACTTCAGTAAGTTCTCATAAATCAAGCAACCCCTTTCCTGGGAGTAACGTTTGATTTCTCAATGAGATACATAGATATGCGGGTGGTAAGCTTCTCCCATCCTCCCAGGTATTAACCCCTCCTTTGGGGAGAGGGTCATTGTGCGTAATTCGTTCCTCATGATATAATTCTCTCAGCCTCTCATTTGCATATTTATTTATTTTAAAGTTTCTAATGAATTAATATTTTTCTAATCTGGTCATAATTAAATACATGCGTTTATTATTTTTTTAATAACTTTTTTCTGTTGTTGTTGGTGTTGTTGCTGTTACTATTCCTATTTACTTCCTCCCATGAGAGAAGACTTAGGCATAATGTCAATATTTAACGTGGGGAGAATTCAGCTGCCCGAAAATGGAAACTATGAATTTGTACAAAAATTTCAACTGCCTCGGTCCAGAAGGATGTCTTCTTCACTGACAGAGAACATAAAAACTAAGTGCTGATTCAGTACAGATACTACTACATTTTGCTTCTAGCCAAAAATCCAAGGAGTTAACATGTCGGTAGTGATGATGATGATGATGATGATGATGATGATGATGATGATGATGATGATGATTTGTCATGGAAAAGAAATAAATCTTTCTAAATTACAAAATAAAGTATTTGTCTTTAATCATTTTTTTTAAACATAATTCACCCCAAACAAGGCTGGGCGCAACTGTAGACGTAAGGGGATACCGAGAAAAAAGGTTAGAGTTTGGGTGGGTGTCAACCTAAATTGGGAGCTGTGCAGTGAGATGTATGTTTACATTAGTTTTACATTTCTGCATGTCAGTACTGTCAGGAAAACAGGAAGCAGGGAGGGAGTTCCAGAATCCAGCAGCACGAGGAAAGAAGCTTTTGGAGTAGAAGGCTCTTCGACATCTGAGGACCTCCACAGTGAATGGATGGGATTTGGCAGATTGTCGGGTTGGCTTAGTGAATTTGCGTCGTGGAGGTTCAAGAGTAGCAAGTTTATCAGACCACAATCTATTAAGGTACTTGTAAAACATGCACAAGGAAGCAACATTGCGGCGATGGGACAGGGCCTGGAGCTTCGTGGATAGTGAGAGACCTATTAAGTTGGTGACTCTTTTCTGGACCGTGTTTAAGAGGGAAATACTAGTGGATAATGCCCCAACCCAGATGTGGCAACAATACTCCATGCATGAGCGGATGGTGACTTTGAAGAGATATAGGATAATGTAAGGTATGAGGAGTTTACTAGCACGGTAGAGGGAGCCCACCTTTTTGCAGCAGCCCTGGCAATGCCTTCAATGTATTTATTCCAATTCATGTTATCTGTGAAAGTTAGGCCAAGGAGTTTGAATGATGAACTCTCAGGTAAAGTGTTATTTGCCATGAGAATCGGTTGTTGAAGAGGTTTCTTGTAGTTATTGAAGGAAAGTAGCTTTGTCTTTTCGGCATTAGAAGTTACCATCCATTTTTTTACCCCAATCCACTACAGACTAGAGGTCATTTTCAAAGGATTTAGCCATTACCTCAGATGTGCGCGTCAGTTTTGCCAACATGACGAGAGTAAAGCGTGGTGTCATCAGCCAATGTTCCTATCTTAGTCTCAATTACATCAGGGAGGTCATTTATGACAATCAGGAACAGTAGAGGTCCAAGGATGGATCACTGGGGTACACTAGCATTTATGTCATGTTGCTTAGATGAACCTGGATCTTTCTTTTTGTTAGGAAGGATAGCATTATATTAAATATTGTTCCAGTAATACCATGAGTGCAATTTTAGGAGAAGCCCTTCATGCCAGACCTTGTCAAAGGCCTTGCATATATCAAGCGCTACCGCCCTAGCTTCACCTGCCTTGTTTAGTGTATGAAATATGCGTTCAGAGATGACCGTTAGAAGTTTTGTTGGGTGTCTCGTTTAAGTTTTTTTTTTTTGTAAATTCATGTTTGTTTTGAGATAGAGTGAGGAGCGCAAAGTGGGGGTTTGTTTGGTGCCAATTAGCTCACACAACCAGTCCATTAGTCGTGACTTGGTCCATGGGGGGGGTGTGGCTTCGGGAAAGCCCACCGGGGATTACTGTAGGGTCTCTTTCCATGCGCAAAATGACACGTACAGTTAACCACGAGAGTATGCAACTGTTGACCGAGCAGCCGTTCTTAGCGCTAACTAAGAGTTAGGACTCGGACTTACCAGTCGGAAACAGAAGCTAGACAAGCTGTCTAACCTGTACCCTCAACCTGTCGGAACAAGAGATACCCAGACTAATCATGTAGAACTTAGTGACAAAACACTTTTCTCAAGTTGCCCAGAGAGAGAGAGAGGAAGACAGCGTTCATTGCCCTAGTCATTATTTACGTATTTTTTTTCTTTTATAATGAAGGTGAAAAGATTAAAATACCCATTTCGAATTACTAAGTTATATGAAAGTGAAGTATTTTAACAAATAGACGTTCCACTCTTATGTTTATTCATTTCATCATATAACCAGTTTAATAGAGAATTCATGTTAATGTTAATGCTAAAACAAAATAAAAATTATCGACGTTGAACATGTTAAAGACTATATCAATTGACAATGTTGTTGTTTTTTTGCTTAAAAATAAAAGTTGATGATGTTCATGCACAGTATATTTCCACCATATTGGAATATATCAAATGACACTACGACAATCATATTAGTTTTGAATTTCCTGTAAATTACCAAAATGTCAAATGAAAAATACTTCGTTATTTTCTGTAAAAAGACTACAAGGTCATTAATTGCCGGCTGGAGGGTGGGTAGTTGTTGCTAGTACATATATATATATATATATATATATATATATATATATAACTTTATATCCATATAATTATTTTTATTACAAAAGTGTTACCTGCTTGGTCACCCATTGAGCTTCAGTTTAATTTTTTTAATAAGGAAAAGCTGAGTTTGCAAAGCCAGTAAAATATAAAAGTAAAAGCCCAAATCCCCAAATAGTCTCCTTCTGTTCGCTATATCACCTTTCTCGCCTATTTCGCGTTGTTTTGCTCTACAGCTTCGGGTTATTAATAGTACCACCACTGTTGGTATTTGATTTTTTTATAATATACAATTCCAATCCTTTTGTTGTTACCTCTCTTTATTAACGTTGACTGTTAATAAAAAGAGAGAACGACAAAAGCCAGGCTAATAGATGCCCTATATAGATGGAGTCAAAGAACATACAGTGGGAGAGGATGAGAGTGATAGATAATTAGTGAGAGACAGGAAACGTGATGAGTTAATGGAAAACGGCGGCTAATTAAACAAATTTAATTGATTTTTAAACATAACTCAATCTATAAAGTGACGAATAATTAACATGTATTTTGTGTTATTAAATAATATAGGAAAACGCTCAGGGGAACAAACATTAATTTACTGAGATTACTGTAGACAGTAGACATAAGTGAGCTATGATTGATAGTTTGTTTAGGAGAGCATAGAGACATCCTAAAATTCAATGGAAATCCAAACGTTTATCATTAGTAATTACTATAATGTTGTATGACATAATCAGGTTGACACACCGGACCCCGTTAGATCACCGAAATTAAGTGACATTGAATCTGGCTGGTGTACATGGGTTACTATTTGAAAATACTAGGAGCTGTATGGCATCTTCTCTAGCCGGGATATACATGCGGACTGTGTACTGCATGTGCATTTGTATTTTTCTATAACATTTCAATTTCAGTGGAAGGAGGGATGCCCGACGCTGGGAGCATACACAAGAAGTGGTATTGACGGTAATCATTAATCATAATGTTGTATATGTTATTCCCACTAAAACAGAGGTAGAAATTTCAATGAGTAGAATACGACGTATGTATGTTGGTGTGTATATCCATCAATTTGTCAGTTGCGCAACTATAGAGTTTTAATTCGGATTATAGATACACCTCGATAGAGCGCATCCGATTATGTACGTAAGTACGTCAATACTGAACGAGCAGTGCGCACTCTGATGGGGCCAGTCAATGTACTGTGACTAGTTCTACCTAAGTCAGTAGGAACAACTTTTAAAAAATTCAAACTTCATACGCACTAAAGATTAAGGATAATAGAGTATAATATGTCGAATTAACTTTCAATATAATCTCTCTCTTTCTCTTTCTCTCTTTATACATACATATATATATATATATATATATATATATATATATATATATATATATATATATATATATATATATATATATATATATATTAGACACCCAAGCAAAGCTAAGTTGGTCAGCCAGCATTAGTAATGATTAGAACGACTACGGTAAGGTCACCTTATCGTAGTATTGCCTTCCAATAATTAAGGGTTATGATAGAGTGCTGTATAGTGTCTAGAGCTGCTTATAAGAAAATAAGTTTGAAAGTGTTTGTGTGTTTTTCCACAAAGAAGACGGACGCTCCCAGTTTTTCGCTTGATTTCGTCATGCCATTCCTTTTTAAACTGTTGTCCTCCACATGGACTTAATTTCCTACACCGGAAATTTGCGCTCTGGTTTGCATTCTCAGATTCTACGCCTTTCATTCATTTGGTAACTGGAAAATGTTCACCATGCACTCAAAGACCATGCGTTCAGTGCCGCAGGTCAGTCTTTGCGTCATAAGTATCATACGACTTTAATAGAATGCACAAAAGTTGCACTTTTATTTTTTACAAATTTAACAGGGATGTCCTGGAGGCAATGTTTTCAGTAAAAAGCTTTGTATGTCTGTCTGTTATGCGTGGGCTGGAATGTCCTGATTGAACGCCCTAAAGCCAGGGAGTTTGAATTTAGTACATCCATATATCTATCAAACAATCTATCAAACAATTTTTCTCTCTCTCTCTCGCCCCCTTTCCCTCTTTCTTTCTCCCTCTCTTTCAACATATATATATATATACATATATATCACCCATTTGGCTCTCTCACTCCCTCTCTCTCTCTCTCTCTATATATATATATATATATATATATATATATATATAGGTATATTATATATGCGAAATAAACAATGATATATATATATATAAATATACACATATATATATGAATATATATATACACATATATGCATTACATAGGTAAAGTTACATTTTTTGCTAATTATAAAAAGATGTAGATCATTATGTCATTTTTTTTATTTTCACAAATATAAGCTACCAGTTTATGAGAAAATAGTTTAAAACGAAAGAAAAATAATTGTTTATGGATTTAAAAAATGAAGCATCGGCGTCCGTAGGATTAATATAATTTTCCTACTCTTTTCCCCAATTTACCACTATTACTGCTGCTACTACTGCTACTACTACTACTACTACTACTACTACTACTACTACTAATACTACTACTACTGCTACTAATAATAATACTAATAATAATGATATGAGACATTAAGATAGATGTAGATTAATTAATCTAAGTTAGAAGATAAGACCTGTTCATAGACAAGAAAGTAGGAAAAACTGTAAAATTTAGATTTCGAAGTTCCAGCAATTCTACAGAATGAATACAGCGAACCTGCTGTGGATCTCAAGAGATTATGAAATTGGAGAAGTATGCTTATATCAAGAATTTTAAGAGCACCAGCCACAGTTAAATAAAACAGCTAAAATGTTTTGAAAAAATTGGAATAAAAAATTAGAACAATATATACTACGAAACTGATTAAAATAGTAAGCGTTTTACGAAAAACTCTAAAACGCAGAAACAAACGCACATAACAAGGTGACACTGACAATCACATGTAAGTTGAAAGAAGATAGAACGTAGACCAACACACAACTCGAATTTTAAATGGATGTACTAAAATGCACCTAAGTGAGGTGGGACTAGAAGGGTAATGTAACGTACATTAATTGTTGGCATTAAGGAGATGGTCTGAGAGAATACATAGATCGAGGGGGCATAATACAATCCAAAACTCGTCTTTTTTTTAGGAGGGTCAATTTCCACTCAAATTCCAAAGAAAACCATTTGTTAGCGTGAGATCACTGGTAACTACTTGTGCTATGACAATTCGTACAAAAAATTGAAAAAAACATCATATGTTTCGAGTCTAAATATAAATGTTTATATATTTATCATGTTTCTCCATGTTTTTCTTAACTTTCCGTTTTTGCTGGAGATGGGGCATCCTACCGGATGCCAGACATTCACCGGCTATTTCAGACACTCCAACCTAGAGATCTTTTTAAGATTCTAACAGTCCCTTTAAGTGCAATTGTTTGTATTTCTCTTGCACTCGGTTCACCGGGTATACTCGCCAGATAGCTTTTGAAATTCTTTTTAATTAGTCCTGTTGCTCCTATAATTACTGGAATGATACATATTTTCCTAAGATTCCAGTTTCTTTTCAGGTCGTACATAAGACCTTGGTATTTCGTAATCTTTTCCATTTCTGCTCTGTTTAATCTTGCATTATTAGGGACACTGACTTCAACTAAGGTTTCTACTTTCTCCCTTTTGCCCCATATTACGATGTCAGATTTAATCGCTCCGTTTTCTAGAGATGTAGCTGTAGGGATTGCATAGTCATAGTGGATTGTGTATTAATTATTTCCAACTGTTCTTGCTGGTATATGCTCCAAGGACTTGCTGCTACACTGGATATTCTACTTGTTACAAATAGTCCAGTGAAGATATTTACACACTCCGTTGTGTCGCATTGTATAATAGCCATCCCCCAGGAGAACATTACAAATGGATGTCAGGTGGCTCACACTCTCTACTTCTGTGTTGCAGAACCTGCACTTGTTATTGTTGCTGAGACCACTCACCTTTTCAAGGCATTGGTCATTAAGTCTTAATCTTGAGCAGCCATTATCATTCTCTCCTGCTCATAATGAAGAGCTCCTCTTTTCAGCCAGTCTACAGAGCCTTTCTTATCTATATATTCCTGGGATAATTCATGTAGAAAATACTTAGCACATTGTTGGTTGGCCCATTCTTCCAGTTTTCTGTAATGGAAGGTCTTGGTGTATTTCTGGCGGCTTTTACGGGCTATTTCTGTGTCAGGATTGTTGTTTGTTTCTGCCTCATTTGTAAGACAGTCCTGTCCAAAATGTGTGGCCAGTTTTGTGATAGAGGTTGTTCTGCTTTCTTCGGTTTCTTGATGTTGGCATATCATCATATGGTTTGGGTTTTGTTAGCTCATCAGATATTGGCAGGTGCTCACAATATTTGCTCGATGTTGATGGTCAATCTCTTGGAGACCCATACCCCCTGTTCCTTTTGGCAGATACAGCCTTGGTAGACACTGGTTTCTCTACATTACTCTGTACATTGTCAACATTTTTCTCGTTTTAGTGTCTAATCTATTAATGCCCTTTTGTAGCACATCAATAATTCCAAAGCTGTATGTTATCACTGGCATAGCTAATTGGTTAATAGCAGTTACTTTGGTTTTGTTTGTTTGCTGTGTTTTGCAAAATGTTCTAACACGGCGTATATATTCTCTGCCAATTTTTTTTATCTCATCTTGGCATGTGTAATTGAATCGTTTTCTTCTATGCCAAGGTAGTTGTATTGTTCCTGTTCTTCAAGGTCTTTGATGTCAGTATCTTCATCAAGCTGTATGTTTTCCGTTTGGTTCTTCTTCCCAGCTCTGAGGGAGCACTTGGCACATTTGTCCAGGCCGAACTTCATTCCAATATCTTTGGAGAAGGTACGTACAACCTGTAAGAGTCGGCTTAAGTCAGCATCTGAACTAGTATACAGCTTGAGATCATCCATGAAGAACAGGTGGTTTACTCTTTTGTTTAGATCTTGTTTGCGGCCCTGGCTCCGATTGTAGGCACTCTGGCTTTTGTGTACCAATTTGTTTAGTGGATCGATTGCCAGGCAATAGAGTAGAGGAGATAAGCTATTTCATTTGAAGATTTTTCTTCAAATCTTGACGTCATAGATTTTTATTGTTCCATTTTGTGTGTCTTCAAGCCGTAGTTGGTTTCCACATATTTATTTGTACTGGCATGGTTTTCTTGATGACATAATGGATATCATATAGATGAAGGAAGCGCAGGAAGCATGCGTGGCGTACACTATCATATGCCTTTTGGTAATCGATCCACGCCATGCTTAGATTTCTCTGCCTCTTCCTACAGTCCTCAGGGATGGTCTCATTGAAAAACAATTGGTCCTTGGTAACCAAACACTTACTCCTACACCCTGCTTGTTCTTTTTTAAGATATCCTCCAGAAGAGAGGTGTTCGTAAATGCTGTCTGCAACCAGGCCAGTGAAGAGTGTGTAGGTTGTAGTGAGGCAGCAAATGGGTCTGTATTTTGTAGGTTTTTTTTGTCTCACTCGTTGTGTGTATGAGGGTCGAATCACCTTTTACTAGCAATGCTGGTGTGGCCTCCTCACCCTTCAACAGTCTGGTGAAGCAGCTACTATAATGGCTATTAAGTACTGTTAGATTTCAAGCCAGACATTGGGTATATTGTCTATGCCAGTTTTTTGTGATTCTGAAATTGATCTAGCTTTCGTTTTATCATTCCAAACGTTATCTCTGGCTCTGGCATTTTTGGCTTGCTTTTATTACTTTGCGTTTCATTCCCGAGGGGAATCTTCAGGCTAAAATGGATTTAACCCTGAAGATTTCCCCCGGGGATGAAACGTGGAGTTTCAAGCTTACGCTATCATCAGTAGGAGATGATAATTTCAGAGAGGCGCAAAATTCTAATCCAGTTACTGACTTCCTCTAGATTCTGCAAGTAAACGCTTCAACCAAATGGCCACGAGAAATTATCACGCAAATAAACGGAATGGAGTTCTTTTCATGCCTAAACAGAAGACTATCGATAGTGTTCAACGAACATTGTCGGAACATGGAATACAGCTACGTGACAGTTTAGACGAGGGTTCAACATCAATTTCTTAAAGAGGCTTGTAACAGTATTTATTCAAATAACTATTAAATTATTGTTACTTATATACGCCGGCGTTTCAAGCTTACGCTACTATCACCCTAGACTCCGCAAGTAAGGGTTCCAACCAAACCGCTACGAGACATAATCACGTGCACAAGGGGATACAGTTCTATTAATGCCTAAACTATCTATAGTGTTCAACAAACTTTTTCGAAACATTTTCGCAAAAACTATGTTTTCTTTTGTTTCTAAGTTTATGGGGACTTACGCATTACTTCTATTTGATGTGTTATTCGAAAACGGATATCGTATCAATTTATTTGATAAGCAGTGTTAAATGCATTTGTTTGATTTCAATTTATATTTGAGATATACAATATTGTCATACGATTAAGCAAAGAGAAACACCTTGAAGTTATTCTGGAAAACCGAGGACGTGACATTCGTCCAACATGAATTTTAAAAGTGAGTTTAGTCACAGCCATCCCCCTATGCAGCGATTATTTGTATCGTTGAACTTTAAGAACAATTCAAAGATGTCATTTGTAGAAACGGTGCACCAAGGTTTGAAACGGTGCACCAAGATTTGCCTCTCAGTCCCTGAAAGATTAGGTAATAAAATGGGTCCCATGTAGAGCCCACGGATCTTTAATAAACATCATGTTTTATGTTGCAAACACTTAAGTTGTTTACATTTTGTTACATTATATCATGCAGTTACATATTTCTTTCATGTTACATTTATTATAGTTAAATAACATGATATAGTTACTTATGGTTGCCCCTCTTAGTGTATTTGTGTGTATCTGCGTACACCATATATGAATGTATGTATGTATGTATGTGTGTGTGTGTATCTGTGTGTGCCAAATATACATCTGTGTGTATCTGTGTGTGCCATATATGTATGTGTGTTATATATGTATTAGTCCGTACTTATGAGTGTCACATATGTACGTGTGTGTAACTGTGTGTGCCAGTTATGTATGTCGGTATATGTGTGTGCAATATATATATTGATCAATTTTGCTACGTGATATCAGTAAACATTTAGATTTTTATTTATTAATTTTATTTTTTTGCTTTATTCATAAAAAAAGGAAATAATCTTATTTATCGTATTTTTATTAAACTTAATACAATTTATCAAATATTTTGTTACAACTTGATTCGATTATTGGAGTCTTAATTCTTCGTGATCCATAGCTCCTTGTTTTCGTATAGTGGGCCACTTCCTTTGATGGGTTTGAAATATGAATACAGCTTATATAATGCAAAGACTAGATCGACATCCGCTGTGTCTTCCTCTCAAATTGAAATACTTTATGTAAGGAACTTCGTATCTACGCATTTCATGCGAATGGAAATATGTGAGGTAGAGCAGAACGTGCCACCGTATCGTCATTGTAAAGAGAGCGGGGCGATGGTACGAATCTGTTTGCAATGAGGATAGAATATCCAGGCGGCCATCTTTAGGCGGATCAGTCTGAACAAGGCATAAAAAATAGATTACGTTAATTATTTTATGATGTATTTTTAACCGAGACCTAATAGAGCGTGAAACCCCAGCAGGAAATATTTATTTCATTTATAACTTTTATTTAAAGAGTATATATAAATATATATATATATATATATATATATATATATATATATATATATATATATATATATATATATATATTACAAGTAAGGTATGTGTAAATATATATATATATATATATATATATATATATATATATATATGTATATTTATATGTACAAGATAATCTCCTAAACTAATGAACCGATCCTTATAAATTTTTAAATAGATATTCTGGGTCACACGATGAATTAGATGGGATCATTCATTTTTCAGTAATTTTTAACATTCAGGGATGCATATGTATCTCTCTCTCTCTCTCTCTCTCTCTCTCTCTCTCTCTCTCTCTCTCTCTCTCTCTCTCTCGCTCTCTCTCTCTCTCTCTCTCTCTCTCTCTATATATATATATATATATATATATATATATATATATACAAAAAATAATTACCAGCGGTGGCCGAATGGTCCTAGGTGTCGAGATTTGAGTTATAAAATACTCGTAGCCTGCGGTTTCGAATCATGCGACCAGTAGTTAATAGTTATATATCTATGCTGATGAGTCCCGATTAAAAGGGACGTAACGTATACGTACATAGATAATAAACAAAACATCAACTATTTACTATATATATATATATATATATATATATATATATATATTGTACAGGATAATCTCTTAATCAAATGAACCGACGATTATGACTTTTTAATGTAAATGCTTAGCAACACGTTGAGTAACATGCACATATAATTTTACTCGGAAAGCTTATTATTTAGGTAGTGCGCTACCTAGACTCGCACTTTCTATTAAGTAACAACTTAAAAATAATATAAAAGCAAACAATTAAATAAAAGAAAATTGCTTTACATCAAATGTTTATTGATTTTATGTCATATCTTCTTATCAGAATCGGTGCGAGCACAGGAGAGTCGATTACATGTGTGTGATTGGTAAAATCCTCAATTATTGAACTTATAATTATGAATTATAGACTATGTATTTTAGGCAACAATGTGATTTATTATTTAGTGTTTTGTAAACTGTATCATTTTGGTAAGTGCCACCGAAAATGTAGCATACTATTTTATATACAATTTTACTGTTATATACATTTTTGAAGTAAAATATACACATTCAAAAAAGCTACAAATGAAAGAAACATCGTTAGATCCCGGTTTGAAACACTTGCCTGTGAAGCCACACTAAGGAGCTGCTAAACAGTTTTAATCTGAATGACGAAACCTCCTCTCCTTTCATGGGTTGAGCTCGCTGGCAAGTTCAGTGACCAACTGCCACTTGAAAAAAATGCAATGCTCTTTGGGTAATCCAATGAATCTTTCATGCAATTGTCAATGTTTCCATTGAGATTTCGGTTAATTTCAGCAGGTCCCAAATTATAGCCGATTTTGTAAGAGCCCCGACGTTTGTTTACACATTCGAGTTTTGATCCCGGCTTTAACAAATTGCTTGTCTAGCTACATTAAAGAACTGTTACAGCGAACCAGTATATTTATGGATCTCTCTTCACCTCTCCCTCTCTCTCTCTTTCTCTCTCGCTCTCTCTCTCTCTCCATATATATATATATATATATATATATATATATATATATATATATATATATATATATATATATATATATATATATATAAAGCATTGTAAATCTCATTTATCAACATCATCTATTCCAGTGTTTTGAGCTTCGGTTATAGATTTGATCACTGGGATGTGATCAATGCTAGTCTAGCCGCATTTAAGAGCTGTGAGTAAGCGAAAAAGTGTGTTTGATTTTCTCAATGATGCAAACACTTACTGGGATTTTTCATACCATCTTACAATGTGCATTTTATTTACATATTTGAATTTGATCAATTGATATATATATATATATATATATATATATATATATATATATATATATATACTGGTTGGTTGCATTTCATTGCTCAAAGAAAAAAATCAGTCCACCATCACAATTTATTAATTTTTTAAACACGAAAAACTCACTTTAATAAGCCGCGAAAATTTTCCACAAACTGATTCTCAAGCAACTATCTGGGAATTAGTAAGAAGAGCAATCATCATGCTGTAATATATGAGAGAATGGTTCTATTAAGATAATTGTTATTTTTTTATGTTATTTTTATGTTCACCCAACTCTGTCTTAAGCTCGCACTGAATTTAACAAATTACAAATATCTATGTGTGTCTGTCTGCCTGTCTGTCTGCCCGTCTGCCTGTTTGTCTATCTCTCTCTATCTCTATCTTTCTATATATATCTCTCTCTCTCTCTCTCTCTCTATATATATATATATATATATATATATGTATATATATATATATATATACATATATATATTTATATATCATTAAAGAGCATCTGAACACCCACATTTATTCCTTCCACAAACACTTAATATCATGTGGCAACACACATCGCTCTATTAGTGTCCGCATTCTCAACTCTGTCCGCAATATCGGTCAGCTTCGAATTTCAGAAGCTATTCTAATCTCTAAATGCCGTCCACCTTTGAATAACAGATTTGAGTTGTCTTCCCCTTTCATCCTCTGATTCTTACATCCTCACACTCCCACCTTCAACTTCGTTGGCTTTGTCTCCATCTTCTTCCTTTTATTTGCCAGCGCCATCCACCCCACACCTCAATGCCTGTGTTTAATTTTTACATGTTACATATGTATAAATAAAACATTATAATTATGGACATGAATGTAAACAAGAATGGAACACTATGTATATATATATATATATATATATATATATATATATATATATATATATATATATATGTAGGGCTTGTGTATGTGTATACATATATACATGTATGTATATATGGGTGTATTCTCATGTGGGTGTGTATGTATATGTGGAATTCAATAAAATAAAATAATAACATTCAAAATAGGAATAAAAAAATATATATAAATAAATAAAGAAAATAAAGAAAAAAGAGAAATTATAATAATAAAAGAATAAATAAATATTTAAATACCTAAGGAAAATAAAATTTAAAAAATAAATAAATAAATAAATAGAATACATTTATATAGATTTAGTTTTAGGAGTATTATACCCTTGAAATACCCTTAAATAAAATAAATATGTATTTAGATATTTACACTTTATATATGTATATGTGTGTATATATTTTTATCTCTTAATCCCCCTTCCCCTTCCAACGGTTCCTTTTATTCCCCTCCCGTCCCAACCGTTCCTTCCTACCCTCATGACATTAATTCCTTCCACAATTGATTTAAATTTCTTTTCAAATTTCAAATTTCATTTATAAACATATACCGTTTGTTCTAAGTTATCCCCCTTTAACTGCCCATATAATAATAACGTCCTACACGTAAATTTAAATTACGAATTGAATAAATAAATAAAAGTTAATAAATCCTATAAAATAAAAAATAATTAAATTATGATAATTAGTATGTAAATAAACAAATGTTAATAAGATGTAAACTTTAGCTGAATAATTATTTAATTAAATTTTGACTTTTTCTGCGTTCCTACTCCCAATAGTCTTTGCAGTGGTTCAACATTTGTATTCCGGTTTTTCCCGTTTTTTCGACCCTTTCGGCCTTTAACTGTTGTATTTTTATAATGAAAGTTTTTCTTTCGAAAATTTCAGATTACCTTTTGCCGAAATTTTTATTTACCTGACAGTATTTACTATCCTGGTACTTAATCAGTTAAACGTGAAATATTAATAAATCGTTTTGAGATTCGTTTTCTCTTCTCGTTTGTTTCTGTTCACCCTCTCCACCTTCCGGCAACTACATCGCATTGCTACAGCCTCGGATTACAAACCTACACTTATATTTACCAGCGATGCTTCAAGCAAACTACAATCTCCTTATATATATATATATATATGTATATATATATATATATATATATATATATATATATATATATATATATATATATATATATATGCATTATCTTTGGTTTAGTCCATTAAAAATAATTCCAACAGAGTGCCTAATTATTTAATGATAAGTGCATGATATTTATTGATTCTGTAAAAGAAGATTAGCTGAAATCAACATGATATCATCGGGTTCAAGTCGGGTGCAATAGCAATAAAACGATAAAAGTCCTTTAATACGGGGGCGATAATAAATTGGAATGCTGAATTTCCTCCCTTTAACTGAACACATAATCGAGACTTCAGTTTTGGTCCGTTCGGATTCAATCAGACTTTGGTTTTTGTTTTGGTCTGTATCTGCCGCGTGTAAAGCTATGTTTCGAATGGTAAACATTGGACGATTTTAAATTCTATAAATAAAAATGAATTATATAAAAAAAGTTTTAAAAAATGTAAAAAAAGAACAACAAATGGATTTAATTATGAATTGGGCGCACTAGGAAAGCTTTTCTCATGCAACCCCGATATATTCATATAGTAACGTATGCTTATATGTGTATGTATTTGTATTTACAGGATTAACTCGTAAACTAATTAACTGATCATTATACATTTTCAAACTTTAATTTACTTTTATGCAAAATGAGTAAAAGCGAGGTCGAATTTAAACCTTTGTTATTAGCCATTAATACATATTATCTAAATTTAAGTTTATTTGGGGTATTTTAAAGGGATTTAGAGGGCATCATATCGGCCAACCTCCCATTTAACAAACAAACTATTTCAGATTCTCCTTCAATTTAATTCTAAGTCATTAGCAACCAATGAAGGAATATTCCCTGATGTTCAATTTCTTCTTAAAACCTCTTATTCTTCACCATTAAATTTAAGACATTTCAAGAATAAAATCATTTAATGGATTTTGATTAAAAGTAAGAATTAGGATTCTTGGCAGAAGTTTTAGTAGCATTATATCAATTTCTAATCTTTGTATGAACTATTAAAGTGGTGCAAATCCGTCTTGAGAAGTGTACATCTTAGCATATATATTTGTGTTGTGTGTGGGAGTGCGTTTGGTTGTGTGTATCACTCCTTCTTCCTCTACAATATATATTCCAGTCTGGTATAAGCTTGGAGAATTATAATTATTACAGCTTATATTACAATAACTGTACAAAAAAGATGGAAGCTTAAATATCCGCAATAGACGACGCCACTTGGAAATTTGATAGTTTCGTTAAACGGTTATAAAACTCATTTTTGAATGTGTTTTTAATGCAGGATGATATATATATATATATATATATATATATATATATATATATATATATATATATATATATATATATAAAATATTTGTTATTGTTTATATTTTTATCTATGGACGTATACGTTTCGTCTCTTTTCAATCAAGACTCATCAGCATAGAAGTACGACTATTCACCACCGGTCACACGATTCGAAACCCTGGACTACAAGTATTTTTTCAACCTACAGTCCAACGTCGCTAACCGCTAGGCCAGTTCTGAACAGCTTATAAACAATGATAATTTTAACACATTAACGGCGGCAAAAGCGTACAGGCATTCAAACTTCTATAAGTGAAGGAACGATGCATAAAGCAAGTGACGCTACGCTGTGTTACTACTACCATTTTACAGTGCTCTACTTTTTTAACGAGGAGCTTCAAATATAAAATATTTGTTATTGTTTATATTTTTATCTATGGACGTATACGTTTCGTCTCTTTTCAATCAAGACTCATCAGCATAGAAGTACGACTATTCACCACCGGTCACACGATTCGAAACCCTGGACTACAAGTATTTTTTCAACCTACAGTCCAACGTCGCTAACCGCTAGGCCAGTTCTGAACAGCTTATAAACAATGATAATTTTAACACATTAACGGCGGCAAAAGCGTACAGGCATTCAAACTTCTATAAGTGAAGGAACGATGCATAAAGCAAGTGACGCTACGCTGTGTTACTACTACCATTTTACAGTGCTCTACTTTTTTAACGAGGAGCTTCAAATATAAAATATTTGTTATTGTTTATATTTTTATCTATGGACGTATACGTTTCGTCTCTTTTCAATCAAGACTCATCAGCATAGAAGTACGACTATTCACCACCGGTCACACGATTCGAAACCCTGGACTACAAGTATTTTTTCAACCTACAGTCCAACGTCGCTAACCGCTAGGCCAGTTCTGAACAGCTTATAAACAATGATAATTTTAACACATTAACGGCGGCGAAAGCGTACAGGCATTCAAACTTCTATAAGTGAAGGAACGATGCATAAAGCAAGTGACGCTACGCTGTGTTACTACTACCATTTTACAGTGCTCTACTTTTTTAACGAGGAGCTTCAAATATAAAATATTTGTTATTGTTTATATTTTTATCTATGGACGTATACGTTTCGTCTCTTTTCAATCAAGACTCATCAGCATAGAAGTACGACTATTCACCACCGGTCACACGATTCGAAACCCTGGACTACAAGTATTTTTTCAACCTACAGTCCAACGTCGCTAACCGCTAGGCCAGTTCTGAACAGCTTATAAACAATGATAATTTTAACACATTAACGGCGGCGAAAGCGTACAGGCATTCAAACTTCTATAAGTGAAGGAACGATGCATAAAGCAAGTGACGCTACGCTGTGTTACTACTACCATTTTACAGTGCTCTACTTTTTTAACGAGGAGCTTCAAATATACAATATTTGTTATTGTTTATATTTTTATCTATGGACGTATACGTTTCGTCTCTTTTCAATCAAGACTCATCAGCATAGAAGTACGACTATTCACCACCGGTCACACGATTCGAAACCCTGGACTACAAGTATTTTTTCAACCTACAGTCCAACGTCGCTAACCGCTAGGCCAGTTCTGAACAGCTTATAAACAATGATAATTTTAACACATTAACGGCGGCGAAAGCGTACAGGCATTCAAACTTCTATAAGTGAAGGAACGATGCATAAAGCAAGTGACGCTACGCTGTGTTACTACTACCATTTTACAGTGCTCTACTTTTTTAACGAGGAGCTTCAAATATAAAATATTTGTTATTGTTTATATTTTTATCTATGGACGTATACGTTTCGTCTCTTTTCAATCAAGACTCATCAGCATAGAAGTACGACTATTCACCACCGGTCACACGATTCGAAACCCTGGACTATAAGTATTTTTTCAACCTACAGTCCAACGTCGCTAACCGCTAGGCCAGTTCTGAACAGCTTATAAACAATGATAATTTTAACACATTAACGGCGGCGAAAGCGTACAGGCATTCAAACTTCTATAAGTGAAGGAACGATGCATAAAGCAAGTGACGCTACGCTGTGTTACTACTACCATTTTCCAGTGCTCTACTTTTTTAACGAGGAGCTTCAAATATAAAATATTTGTTATTGTTTATATTTTTATCTATGGACGTATACGTTTCGTCTCTTTTCAATCAAGACTCATCAGCATAGAAGTACGACTATTCACCACCGGTCACACGATTCGAAACCCTGGACTACAAGTATTTTTTCAACCTACAGTCCAACGTCGCTAACCGCTAGGCCAGTTCTGAACAGCTTATAAACAATGATAATTTTAACACATTAACGGCGGCGAAAGCGTACAGGCATTCAAACTTCTATAAGTGAAGGAACGATGCATAAAGCAAGTGACGCTACGCTGTGTTACTACTACCATTTTACAGTGCTCTACTTTTTTAACGAGGAGCTTCAAATATAAAATATTTGTTATTGTTTATATTTTTATCTATGGACGTATACGTTTCGTCTCTTTTCAATCAAGACTCATCAGCATAGAAGTACGACTATTCACCACCGGTCACACGATTCGAAACCCTGGACTACAAGTATTTTTTCAACCTACAGTCCAACGTCGCTAACCGCTAGGCCAGTTCTGAACAGCTTATAAACAATGATAATTTTAACACATTAACGGCGGCGAAAGCGTACAGGCATTCAAACTTCTATAAGTGAAGGAACGATGCATAAAGCAAGTGACGCTACGCTGTGTTACTACTACCATTTTCCAGTGCTCTACTTTTTTAACGAGGAGCTTCAAATATAAAATATTTGTTATTGTTTATATTTTTATCTATGGACGTATACGTTTCGTCTCTTTTCAATCAAGACTCATCAGCATAGAAGTACGACTATTCACCACCGGTCACACGATTCGAAACCCTGGACTACAAGTATTTTTTCAACCTACAGTCCAACGTCGCTAACCGCTAGGCCAGTTCTGAACAGCTTATAAACAATGATAATTTTAACACATTAACGGCGGCGAAAGCGTACAGGCATTCAAACTTCTATAAGTGAAGGAACGATGCATAAAGCAAGTGACGCTACGCTGTGTTACTACTACCATTTTACAGTGCTCTACTTTTTTAACGAGGAGCTTCAAATATAAAATATTTGTTATTGTTTATATTTTTATCTATGGACGTATACGTTTCGTCTCTTTTCAATCAAGACTCATCAGCATAGAAGTACGACTATTCACCACCGGTCACACGATTCGAAACCCTGGACTACAAGTATTTTTTCAACCTACAGTCCAACGTCGCTAACCGCTAGGCCAGTTCTGAACAGCTTATAAACAATGATAATTTTAACACATTAACGGCGGCGAAAGCGTACAGGCATTCAAACTTCTATAAGTGAAGGAACGATGCATAAAGCAAGTGACGCTACGCTGTGTTACTACTACCATTTTCCAGTGCTCTACTTTTTTAACGAGGAGCTTCAAATATAAAATATTTGTTATTGTTTATATTTTTATCTATGGACGTATACGTTTCGTCTCTTTTCAATCAAGACTCATCAGCATAGAAGTACGACTATTCACCACCGGTCACACGATTCGAAACCCTGGACTACAAGTATTTTTTCAACCTACAGTCCAACGTCGCTAACCGCTAGGCCAGTTCTGAACAGCTTATAAACAATGATAATTTTAACACATTAACGGCGGCGAAAGCGTACAGGCATTCAAACTTCTATAAGTGAAGGAACGATGCATAAAGCAAGTGACGCTACGCTGTGTTACTACTACCATTTTACAGTGCTCTACTTTTTTAACGAGGAGCTTCAAATATAAAATATTTGTTATTGTTTATATTTTTATCTATGGACGTATACGTTTCGTCTCTTTTCAATCAAGACTCATCAGCATAGAAGTACGACTATTCACCACCGGTCACACGATTCGAAACCCTGGACTACAAGTATTTTTTCAACCTACAGTCCAACGTCGCTAACCGCTAGGCCAGTTCTGAACAGCTTATAAACAATGATAATTTTAACACATTAACGGCGGCGAAAGCGTACAGGCATTCAAACTTCTATAAGTGAAGGAACGATGCATAAAGCAAGTGACGCTACGCTGTGTTACTACTACCATTTTACAGTGCTCTACTTTTTTAACGAGGAGCTTCAAATATAAAATATTTGTTATTGTTTATATTTTTATCTATGGACGTATACGTTTCGTCTCTTTTCAATCAAGACTCATCAGCATAGAAGTACGACTATTCACCACCGGTCACACGATTCGAAACCCTGGACTACAAGTATTTTTTCAACCTACAGTCCAACGTCGCTAACCGCTAGGCCAGTTCTGAACAGCTTATAAACAATGATAATTTTAACACATTAAGTACAGTATGGAAGTATATTTATGGAAATTAAGCCCGACGGAGCCGTCTCTGTTTTTCAGCCTGCCTGACAATTCTCTCGCGGGGTAGAAACGCGAATGCCTCTGCGTAGCTTAATTGCAATTGATATATGTTTATACTTTCCACTCTACTCACGGATTGAGCACTGTTGAAGAAATTATTAAAAATCTATACACAATATATTATATCATCTCATATTATACGTACACACATGAATAAATAATTATATTATTTTTTATTCCTAGATGTTAATCCAATGAAACTCCAGTGTTTATAAAATGTGCTCAATAACAAGTAGAGCTGTTGTTTAGTATACATTTTTATTTATACAAGCATGTTTGTATAAATGTATTATATTTATACAAAAATGTTTGTATGAATAAATACAAATTAATACTATATATATATATATATATATATATATATTTATATATATATATATATATATATATATATATATATATATATGGGAAAAGAGGGATGAAAGTAATCCGACGTAATGGGAAAATGAAAAAGGAAAACCAAAAAGGGATGTTTTTTTATGTGTACATCAACGTTTCGTCTTTATTCATAAGACTTCATCAGGATGATAATATGAAGAAAAATGTCATGCAAGTACGTGCACATATAGGGTTGACATTTTGGGAAGAAGGGAGGAAGGTAGTAGCCACTACTGGAGAAAACAGTAGGGATGACGTCTGGACTTAATAGAGTCAGTAGTGAGGAATGAAAGTAAATATTTATGAACCTGATTGGAGAAGAGTGGGAAGGTGGGGGTGAGCAGGGATACTGTGGCTGGTTGTAAGAGGAAAGGGTGGGGGATGAGCGGGAATAATGTGGATGGAAATGAGTTACGGAGTGGAGGGGTGGGGAAGAAAGAGGCTGGAATATTCACTAGAACACGGTCATGCCTTCAAATTTGAACAAGCTGAAATCACGAAATACATCCACAACAAAGCTCGGCGAAGACTGCTGGAAACTGCACTCATCACCGCCTCCAACACCTTCAAGCAACGAAATGGCTTCTTAAACCTACAACCCTTTATAAGCAAAATCATCCTTACTGAAGAAAGACTCATGCCAGATCATAGAAAACATCTATTTTTATCTCTGACCTTAATGACACTCTCCCACTTATCTCCGTATATACACCCCCCACACACATCTTCATCTTCCACGAATCTTAACTTTTTCTAACTCACTCTTTTCCTCACATTTTTAACACAGCAAGCCGGTGAAACTTTCTCACTTTTCAAAATATTTCAAATATTTCACACCTAATCACAACAAATCTCCTCTCTCCCACTCACCCATTCCCCCTCTCAACCACTTCTCTCTTACTCTCACCCTTCCATACCTCCCACTCTAAAATCCCCTCATTTTCTCAAATCCTCTCTAAGACCGTGACGTTCACCCATCCACCAAAATCACTACCCTCCATTTCTCTGCATACACCCCCACATATACATCCCCTTTCACCATGACCCAAACCCTCCAACCTATTTTTTCCTTCAGTCTTTTCCGCAGCCACCTGTTCAAATTTTCCAGCCCTTTTCTTCCCCACCCTTCCACTCCCTCACTCACTGTCATCCACATTATTCCCGCTCATCCCCCCGCCCTTTTCTCTTACAACCAGCCACAGTATCCCTGCTCACCCCCACCTTCCCACTCTTCTCCACTCAGTTTCATAAACATTTACTTTCATTCCTCACTAAGTCCGGACGTCATCCCTAATGTTTTCTTCAGTAGTGGCTACTACTTTCCTCCCTTCTTCCCATAATGTTACCCCTCTATGTGCACGTACTTGCATGACATTTTTCTTTATATTATCATCCTGATGAAGTTTTATAAATAAAGACGAAACGTTGATGTACACATAAAACATCCCTTTTTGGTTTTCCTTTTTCATATATATATATATATATATATATATATATATATATATAACCCAATCTATGCGTGCGTGATGTTTTTTTGTTCTGTCTCCAAAAAAAATCAGAGAATTTGCATAAAAGTTTATTTTTATATAAAATTCACCGAGGTAGACAATGGGTGTGTTCCCGAACCTCTAAGTGAAACACGAATGTCGTTATGAAGTCATTACTCCTTTAAGACTTCAAATTAAAAAAAAATTAAAAATGTAAATCATATGTATTACATTTACTGGTTTAGTAATGAAATTCGTTCCATATCTCTACATTACTGTGTATGTGCCGAACATCTACGTGTGCATACCTCTAAGTTACCCATAGAGGCAACGCCCCTCTTTAACACTTCAAATAAGTAGATCTAATTGTAATGTACGGAGTGTTTTCCCACATTTTAGTATTTTCCGACTATATTAGGGGATGAAACATGAAGAGGTTCAGTAAAAACAAACAATGTAATATGATGTTATTGGCATAGTTAAAGAGGGCACAGTAGTGATCGTCATTCAATCTCGAGCAACGTCGGATCTTCCTCGTAGTCTATATATGTAACACTCAATGCATCTGTGGATGTGTTACCTTAAAGAAAAAGTTTACAGAATCTACACAAAATCTAAAACTGTATTCATGTGTAAAATGTAGAGGGGAAGACAATGGAAGTATTCCCGAATCTCTAATTGAACCCTTAATGGATTTATGAGGCTAGATACCCAGTCAAACTTGAAATATATCCTATTTCTAGGAAATTTAAATAATATGGCTCAAATTGTCTAAGGAAGAAAATGGAAGTAGTCATCAATGGAGAGATTTAATGACCAGTATATTGTTTATCAGCAATCAATTTTGACAAATACTTAAATAGATTTGATAACTTTATTATACACAAAATGGTGCTTTTAAAAACTAGGTAATCATATATTTGCATTTGTGACGTAGTAGTGATGTAAGCAGTTCCGACTACGAAGCCAAAGCAAGTTCTGACTTTTATCTAAATATAGAAATAAAAAAGCGCTGTTACTTGTCACACGACTATTTTCCAATCGATTTTAAAGACCAAGTTCCGACTTTTGCTATAAACGTGACCCTTTTACACGCTCATAACTTATGAACAAGAGGTAAATACTAAGCAAACATTGACTTAACTTAGAACTGAAATGATACTAATTAAAATGAGTGTTAATTTGGTATCTCTTGTTATAATATTAAACATTAAAAAGGCAGGTTTTGAATATGCGCCGCAACGCTGATTCCATACTTTATTGTGACTTGTCCCCCCACCAAATTATTATCAAAGCAAAACGTTGCGACTATGCCATGTCTCCTGGTGCCGAACCACACAGTGCACTTCACAGTGTGCAGTGGTCGATAAAGAAATAGTTATAGCTTTAGATCTATATAACGCAAGGTTCTTGATCTTTACGTGGCCTGATAAAGACTTCCTTTTAAGCTACCAATTTTGCAAGTTTTTATAAAAGATATTAATGCCATATCTTTAGTGATTTCAAAACGCAATTCTACTTTCAATCAACTCTTAACAATGCAGAATACTATTATTGATATTTGTGAAACTATTCAATGTGTCACGTTTATACTGCGACGCCTTATAGTAATCGATAGACAGTTTTCTTGTATGACTGCTTTTAAATGTGCCCTGACATGGAAGTACGTCTAAAGGATATCGGAACACAAGCTGCAAAGAAAAAGAGGTATCATTATTTATATACAGAGTATGCGCTACACAGAGTGCTCTATACTTTTACGAAGATCAATGCATTATCTTTACTGAGTATCGGGGAGCTTAGTTTTCAAAGTTCTCAATCCACTAATGTTAGAGCATATGTAGTTTTTCACGGGTAACGGCTTCATCACAGCTATTCAGTGTAGCTAGACAAGCCAGGGCTTCAACATAAGATATACACCAAACTATTTATAAAATAGGCAACCAGCACACGCTAGGACGTAAGAGTCATCTTAATAATTATATATGCGGTATTAGCTGCATAGAGTCCTCTAATCTTTTAAGAAGATCTAACAATTAACGATAATAGTGATATTCGTAGCAGAGTTCACAACACATTTCAATTTAATTTCACGGTAATCAAGAGCCCCCTTTTCTGGGGCTAAGACTTGATCTCTATAATATATATATATATATATATATATATATATATATATATGGTACGTCAATGAAAATTAATAAGACCTGCAAATGGAAGCAAACCGGTATTTTCAGTTGTTCAACACAAGGAGCAGTTTAGTTAATAACGTTTTTTGACGTACCATATTTTTGACGTACCATATTTTTGCTCTATCCACTATATTGAGCTTTCCTTATTTCACAATAGGTCCAACTCTCTAAAAGTTTACCTTTTTGTTATAATTTACAATTTATATATATATATATATATATATATATATATATATATATATATATATATATATATATATATATTCAAATGTTTCATTAAAGTTCCCTTTTCGCTCTAAAACGTTTAGTAAGTGAAGAAGTTAGAACATAAAGTTTCCTCTCCTCAATTTACTATTTAACTATGTTATATTAAATCTTTCTTGTTGTCTCTTGGTTTTAACGGATTCCAGGACAAGAATTCATCTCATCTGCTTGTATATCCAGCTTATTTAGAGGTAACATCACTTCAACAAGGTGCCCTATTCCTCGTGCAAGCCAGTGTTGGGTATTCATTCTGAAGTGATCTAATTTGGGCTTAGCATACTATGTTATTTTGAATATTTGGTCATGGTGTGTTTGTAGGATGGAGTATGCACATGCCAGGATGTTCTGACACCCCCTGTACAGTGAGACCTTATACACTCGAGGACAGTATCTAGTAGGCATCTAACTTCTTTTCATGCGTCTGTTCGTATGTGTTTAGGGAATTCACAAGGCAATAGATGTAATACGAACAAAGTAAATAAATAAGAAATATAATGGGAGATACTTGGATAGAATTGCTTTTGTGTTAATATGATTCTTAATATTTCCCTGTAAATTTTATATATATATATACATATATATATATATATATATATATATATATATATATATATATATATATATATATATATATATATATATATATATATATATATATGTGTGTGTGTGTGTGTTCGTGTATAAATCCTAGCCGGTTTTTAAGGCAAATAGCTTTCATGTTACTAAATTCCCCACACAGTTGTTTTTCTTATCGTAAACTCAGCCTGTCATTCTTTCAAGGTCTTTTAAAATGGCGATAAATTAAGTAGTTACGTAAGGGTCAGATGAAGGAACGTCTGCTTTAACATCTTGAGTAGAAGTTTTCGAGAGCCGAAACAGGTCCTCAAGGGTTTGCGAAGAAAAGGCGAAAAAGAAAGCCTCCAATTATGCAAATGCCATCTTAAAAGTACGAGGTCCACTGGGAGGAAATCCCCATTTTCTTTGAGCAGCAGACTAAGAGCATTTTTATTCAACATTTTGTGTCCACCTACAGGACGATTTGAAAGAATGATGTATGTAATAACGTGTACAAATACATATAGAATATCACATATATATTAAGCATACACACACAGAAACACACATATATATAATATGTATTATATATAATAAATATCAATAAGTCAATATTACCATAACCTTAACGCTTACCCTAACTTTAACCGATGCCATGTGGATTTTAGCTTGCGTCCTAATCTGGATAAGTACCAAATATTTCAATATATATAAATATATTATTTTATGAACAAAAAAGAGTAAACATAAAATACGGTTATTTCTCTTGAATTTCGACTATAACTGGTCTCTTTCAGTTCTCTGATTATTCTTGAATATTTGCGGCGTACGTTACATAAGTTCTATTCAATTTGGTGTTACCACATTTTTCTAAATACAAGCCTTTTACTTATTGCATAGCTATTCATTTAGAGATTAATATATCTTTTATTAATCAGAGTTCAATTCAAACTCTTTCATGGTTCAGGAAATGTTAGGCCTTTGAGAATCCAAGAAAAACAATATGATGAGGTTCATTGGATTACATTCTGTGTTTTAGAGCGAATACATGCTGAATAGTTCCTCTCCCCTAGTTTGATTTGATGTTCTTCACCATCATAACGTGTGATGAAGACCACACTCACTTTTTAATACTTGTTTCAATTATGTTCATATGTATATTCATAGACCTATTTGACGACATGGCTACTGCACTTTAGTCTACTCTTTTTCGTATATAACCACCTTAACTCCTCTTTTTTGAGGAGGTATTGTTCATGCTTGTCGAGGTGACGTCCTCAATTCTCAGTCTGACAGTGTTTTTTTGTTGTTGTCGGGCTGAAGTATGTTTCTGTTCAGTCATAGACAACCATCTTCCCAGGATTTACCTTCTCTTTGGGAAAGGATTAGTTTATTGCTAATAGTCTGAGATGGGCATTCCGAGGAATGTCGACCGGGCTGCTCGTGCATTTTTTGTAGGCAAAAGTGCGCTTCGTCTATTACGCTTGCTTTTCAAAACTTCACCTGACCGCGTGTCTAACATTTTGGATAAAAGGTAAATAAACACTCCTCTTTTAACTTATGAAGAATCTGTTCAGTTTATAGAATTATGTTAAAAAATGGCGTATTGCCTTGATTAGCGCTTCACTGCCCATTTTAATTTTTTTAAAATTAATATTCTAAATCACAGTGCTTTTACCTACTTTAAGGCGTCTTATTGCGTTTGTCTTTTCAGTTCTTGATATTGGATTAACCAGAATTGCTATAACGTATTCAGTTCTATTGTAATAGCCATACGATTTTTCATAAAAATGTGCCAAGCATTGAATAACAACCAATTTATTTGAAATTATGCGCTCCTTATTAGGAATGGCCTTACATATATTTTGTTTTTCGTCTTCAATTGTAACAAAGTTGCGGCAAGATCCGAGCAGGGCAATGGCGTTAAAAATGAGCGTTGAAATGGCGTTTCTAAAGAAAAGGCTGAACGAATATCTTCACTACTCCTCACACAAGAATCGCAAAACCCAACTACTTACCGCCGACACCCAAAAGTACCGCCTTACGATTATCTTCTCAGGACCAGTTAATTCATGCGAAGAAAAAAAACGTAACAATCTTACAGTTGGCACAAAGTTCTGCCCGTAAACAAGACCAATTTCCCTTCAGAAATGATGGTATTTGGGTGTGTTACCAACGAAAGCCACATTATGCCGCCTCATAAGTATACACATAGTTGTGTTTATGCGTGCGCGTGTGTGTGTTTGTACTTGTATTCCGGAATAAACATCCCCATAATGTGTGGCATTCATCATGCCAAGTAGAGCTTTTGTTTCGCTTTATCTACAATTGATGACTGCTTATCAAGTCCCGAATCCCATTCGAGGATTAGTGGTAAGGAGATCGTCAGTTGGGCGATCATCGCCACCACGAGAGGACTGGAAATACTCGGTGGGATGGACAGAGGATTACTTAAGAGGAATTAGTTATCCAAGAGGACGGCTCATTAGATATTTTTTACATTAGATTTGAAGACGACCATGCTGTAGTCGCTTGAGAACCAGTCTCGTGGTATCGTATTCTAGGAAATAAACTTTGTTCATGGAAGTTTCGTTTGGTTTTTGGTAATATGTTGCAAAGTCGTGATTTTTATATTCGAAGGATTCCCTTCATACAATCTTCAGTAGCTATCATATGTCTTGCTTTAACACGTAATCGTTTTATTTCTTGTCTTCAAAAGCTCTAACATTCAAAACAATCAGCCTTCACCACTGACTCCTAGAAGATGCCTGTGTATACATAGAGATATCTACATGTATGGATATATAGATTAATTTAATTTCAGATAGAAATGTGAGAGGGGATAATAATAATGAAAAATGTTAATGTATATCAACAACACAGCTTCAATTTTATATAATGACATCGTATTCATTGTAAAACTAAATGTTTCTTTTTATGTGTGACGTCACAATGACGTTTATTTCAAAGCGATCTGATTGGATAAAAGTCGGCTAAGCCCGAAACACTATATTTAATGGATTGTTATTAATTGACTGGCAAGGCATGAGCTTAATTCATTTTAAAGTCAATATGTTTGATTAAAAGTATCAGGTCAGATATTGATACAGGCTTAGATGTAAGTATACGTACTTAACCCATATTTTTAAAAGTGTAATTAGAGATATTAAATTTCAAGTAATTTATGTATATATATATATATATATATATATATATATATATATATATATATATATATATATATATATATATATATACTTGCTTGAAATTCACACAAATGTTTGTATGTATCCATATTAAAGAAAGAATGTTGTTGAAACATAAATACGCATAAAACGCATCTGTGAATACTGGTATATCTTTCAAACCGGACATAAAGCGACTAGGTTAAATAAGGTTACGGTTAGGTTAGGGTTAGGATTTAAAATAATTTCGGTTTTGTCCGGTTCAAAAGCTTTACCAGTACCCATCTTCAAATTATAAAATATGTGTACTTACATGAATATTTAGATATATGTAAAATTGTGACTTGTTGGGGCATCAACTGAGTTTTTATGAGATCGTAATAAAAACGAAAAAAAGCGACCGACCATTAACTAACCCGGATAAGAGGGAAATGATGCACAACAGGATGCCACTTAGTACAGAACAAAACATCTTTTTTTTTTACTAAAGCGTCATCACTTGTCAATAGCAAACGTCACTCTAAGATGAAGATGAATGACATGGATAGTTTGGTAGTGTTATGATTAAGAATATGTTGAGAGGATTGAAAATAATGAATGGAATTAATAAAATCTAATAGCAAGTAGCTGCTGAAATTGAATTTGAAGACAAACGACCCGAAGTCTGCAAGGAAGCAGTAGTGATAGTGATGTGTTCCACAGATGAATAGTTCTTTGAAATAATCTGTTCATAGAAATTCCTGTTGATCTTAGGCACATAGAGAAAAGAAAAGTTATTTTCAGTTGTAGTAGAGAGGCGAGTTTTTGTTGGGAATGCCTTACAAGGATACATTAGGGTTCAGTCGAGGAAATTCCAATATAAAAAGACAAACAAGTCTTTGTTTGTGAAAAAAACAACTGTCGAGATTATGTTTTACTAGATTGCGGAGTCGATGTTTACCCTGAAGGGGATTGTACGCGATACTGCCCCAGACGTGACATGATTACTCCATGTTTAGATTATCTTACTCTTACACAGATAGATGATTGCATCATGGGGCAGGTACTTTCCGGAACGATCGAATCACCAAACCATTTTTCCAGTCCAAGTAAAAACAGATTTAAAGTATTCCTCAATGTTATATCTAGAGGAAATGTAAGCCTTGGAGCTAATCAAAGCAATACTATTTCTCGCGTAAAAAGCAATTATGGTAGACTGGTGCAAAACAACGATCTAGGGTTGACGGTGAAAACAGTGAAATGTTGTTTGACACGTGTTAAAGTAACAACATAGTTTTCCCCGTTGACTGCGTGCCCAAAATAGGTTAAAAGGGGGTCAGCAATCTCTTGATTACTGATGCCCTTGTATATGCTGACGTGCATGCTATATGCATTAAACTTCTGCCTTTCAACAATTGCTTTTATAGAACAATCAAAGATAAAATATCTGATTGTTGCACAAATATTGCTAAATATTTCATAGCTAGCAAGTCATTTTAACCATTTTTTGTGCCAGACCCTATTAAAGTCCCTTCATATGCATAGCGCTATGACCATAGAAACTACACCTAAATCAAGAGATTCACTGATCCTATGCAGTATTGCAGTCAGCATGTCAGCAGTTAATCTTTCGCTACGAAATCCATATTTTTGTTTTTCCTTAATGAACAACTTCTTATTTTATCCTAGATTTACAGAACATGCTCATGATGCACAATGGACTGATTAACATGTAATATAAATTACGTTAAACTTAAAAATAAAAAGATAAATCCAAAATTATTTTCGTGTTAACTATATCCCTATCTCTCTCTCTCTCTCTCTCTCTCTCTCTCTCTCTCTCTCTCTCTCTCTCTCCGACTAGTGTTTTTGTAAATTCGTGCACGCGTCGACATTTAGTAATACAATTAAAAGTAACTCCATAGGCATGATGCCGATCAACTTTTAGATGTTTGTGAATTTTTAATACGATCTGTAATCGCTGGTCAGTGTAGATTTGACACAGATAACAGCAGAAGGCCTGGGCCTGTCTCTTACGTTCGTTTACTTGACACCAAGTCTCGACGTGCAATGCCACCAAGACTGTGTGATACATACATCATCCGAAATTCCCCAATTGGTCACGATTCTTAACATATGATAATAACGTAGAAGCAGCTGAGGACAAGTAAACAAAACTAATGACAGTATATAGTCCTATTTTCTTACTCAAGAACAGATCTGGTCTACTTTCACGTAGAACTCTACACGTGTTGGTTATTATTTTGGTGGTGCTGTATTCATGGTAGCACAATAGAAACGGCCAAGGACGAGTCGAAACAGACAACCGACAATATACATTATTTTATCCCCCAGTCGAGTACAGATTCGGCATACTTGAGCGTATTTGTTATTGTGTTCATTGCACTATAATATTGGTAAGAATATAAAAGAACACGTCGAGTAAAAGACATTTGGCAGTCTACATTCGACGATTCTCTATTTGAAAAACGATACGGCCTAAGGTATGTAGATCTATGATTGTTATTGGTTGGTTATATTATAATTCTTGCAACAGACTAGAAAACGCCATAGACTAGTCGAAAAAGACAACTGATATTACATTCTATATCCGAGTTGAGTACAGCTTCGTTCAACTCTTCGTTAAGGCCGGTTAATTACCTTCATTTGGGATAAACCGTCTTCTGCTTATAACGAACAGGTAATACATTGCGTGGTATTAGCCCTTGTCTCTCTTTGGAAGAAAGTTTACAGGGAATATCAAATTCGAATGCGACTTCCATCCGCATACATATCTCGGTCATGGGAAGATGATATACAGCGCAAACGATTCCCAAATGGACATCCATCTGGTACTGACATGGATCCACGTCGCTTAACTTCGATAATCTAACGAGAACCGACGTGTCAACGCGATTACAAACACTAACAAAAAATCAGTCAGCTGTTGCTGATTTATGCTTGCCTTCAGTAATGAATTACTTCTCTTTGCGTTACAAGTACATAGAGAAATATATTGAAAGAGAGACCCAACACGTATTATAATATCATAGATAGAAATGGCTGCACTTTGTTTTTTTTTCATCTTACTTTTATTACTGAATCTTATTATTCTTCAGCGTGTTCTCCTTTTTTCGATTGCTTTTTTCACATCTGCCTGTAAACTACTTAAATATTTCTTTCCCTCAACAATCCACAAATACTTCTTCTTACTTATTTTTACTATCTATAGTTGTTCTCACTTGTGAAACGATCAATATATTCCCAACTATTTCTCAATATCTCGTAACATCATCTTACAACGCATCTCTTTATCGAAGTCATTTCTCTTTCCGTTACGCCCTATTCATATGGGTTCCGTTTCTAACAACTCTCTGAGCCACCCCACCTCGACAATAACTATTTCTTCTCTTTTCTTTTTTCTCACTCCTCCCTTCACAATTGTAATGATTCTACTTATTTCTCCTCCTTTTTATGGTAGAGCAACGGTTAGATAAGAAAGGGAAGAGGCCCACTTAGGCATGGCTGTTGTTTACTCGAAGCCGAGGGAGTTGCACTCGCGAGGTAAACGAGATTTGTGGGAGCCTATCGCAATATTATGCACTTTATCGTGCATAACAGATAAGTGGTTACATTAAAATGCTTACGACAAGCGAAGAAAGGTACATGGAAATATATCTATAAAAACACATAAATGACATTCTCAATCATAAACACATGTATATATATATAAATATATATATATATATATATATATATATATATATATATATATATATATATATATATATATATATACAAGTAAACGCGTGTGTATACACATCATATGCAATTTAATTTAAAGACATGTACATATCGATATATGTCTGATTAAATATGACGAAATTTTCTCTTTTCCGTATTTTCGTAATCGTTGTCTCTACTCGGTGAGCAATTTTCCGGGTCACTGGTGATAATTCATTGAGTATGAACCCGAGAGTTATTTTTTCGGTCATCTCAAGCGGTTTCTGATTTTTGCGAGTTGTTTCTTTTCTATGTTATTGTTGTTATTTTTTTTTTACATGAAAAATTATAACAGAAGAAGAAAATTTCGTCGTCTTTAAGCATAGATGTATCGATAACGATATATGTATATGTATACAGAGAGAGAAAGAGAGAGAGAAGGAGACAGCGAGAGGGAGAGAGAGATTACATGTTACTGCCCTCCTTTTAGTCACAAGAGACAATGAATGCCCCTTGTGGATCTGTGAGGAGAGCTTGTACTGAATCCAGAATTGTGCAATCTTTAATCACACACCTGAAGCAACATAGTTTAACTTCAATGCGAAAATGTCTAGAAAGACCGGAAACGATGCCAGAATAAGCACAAAATAACTGGATTGTTTCCTTCTCCTGAGTTAGATCGAGACCTTTTGCTTCATCATCCTACATATTCACCTTGAATACTTTTGATACATATTACAAATATATTACAAAAAAAATATTTTCAGACACATATATATATATATATATATATATATATATATATATATATATATTGCCGAAACTATTGTATACTGAATAAAAAATAAGTTTTACGAAAGGACGGGAATCTACCATTTATAACATTGAACTAGTATACATTTACATTAAAATAGTGAATATAACATAGCTCTGCCTTACATTATTGAGCCATTACAATTAATTCATGTTATACAATTTATAGTTGAATAGAAATTTGTTTTAAATATAAATAAAGAATACACAGATATATATTTATATATATATATTTCATATATATATATATATATATATATATATATATGCATATATATAAATATATATATATATACATTTATATATATACATATGTGTATATATATATACATATATATATATATATATTTATACATATACATATGTATATATACACATATGTATATGTATATATATATTTATACATATACATATGTATATATATACATATATATATATATATATATATATATATATATATATATATATATATATATATATAATAATGGTGATAATCCAGGTAAAAAATATCCACAGGGTGGTAATCCAGAGAATTTTAACCGGGTTTATAAAAAATGCTCAATATCAAAATAGAGCTTTATATATGATAATTTTATTTACACAGACATGTACAAAATCTGGTTCTCTCCAAATATGATCTGAGGTTAAGATCGGATCCTAACTCTGCCTGATGAGATCTCAGTTTATAGTAACTGTTGATCGATAACATCGACATGCCAGTGTTGCAGATTTGGTATATATATATATATATATATATATATATATATATATATATATATATATATATATATATATATCACCAGGGTATTGTAGCTTTGTTGGAGGCTTACTATTTAATAAGAATATAGTTATTTACTAAGGCTGTAAGCAATACAGAAAACTAGAATAGTGAAAGCGAAGATGAACATAAACAAATAATTAAAGACAGAGCATGTGATATTTTTACATCAAAAACTCTATATATTCATTTTCAAATAAATCTTACACATACAGTAATAAAATCTGGAATGATGAAACATATTTTGATATTTCAGGAGAAAGACTCCTTTTCACAAAAAGAAAAACAAATGTAATTTTCGTCTACGGAATCGAAAAGTAATAAAATGGCTGACAAGTCGGCAAATCGAACATGAATTTGAATACATACATAGAAAATGCTGCCAAGTTTGCTGTAAAGAAAGTGGGCGTCCTTTACCGGGCTAGAAAACTTCTCACATCTGTGTGTCTCGTAAATCTGTATATAGAAAACAAACGCATGAGTATGGAGTGTTGTTTCCACATCAATGCTGGTGTATAAACCACTAGTAACCATCTCCTGTGGACAGGATGAAAACAAGTGAATCATATACTAGGTCTGTCACTCCAGCCGTTGTACCATCGCCGCAATATAAAATTACTTGTGCTTGTTTCACAAGTTCTTCGGCGGAATGTGCTTAAAACAATTTCTATCGCTTCAACGTAAATACTAGTAGCAAAATCACACCTCTTCAGTGTAGATGTCCAAAGATGCCGGCAAGTTTCTACTCTAATAGCTTTTTTCCTCAAATTTTTTGTCTTTGGAATTCCCTCCCTGCTCCATGTTTTCTTAACTGTAAAATATGCAGGAAATGAAATGTAATGTGAATAATTCTCTTTAGCTACAAAACGCCCTATTATGGATGTCCCTTATGAACCTGGTCCCTAATTGCAATAGCATCTTACGCCACATAACATCACTTATATCCACGGTAGTCGTGGTTCCACTAGCCAGATCGTTTCGAAACCGTCTTCAACCTTCATTTTAGTTTCGACGATATTTTAAACCGTTTATTGTCCTTCAGTTCCACATATTACAGTATAACAGTTTTTTAAGAGGCCTCTCTTTTTTTCTTTCTCTCTCCCTCTCTCTTCATCTCTCTCTCTCTCTCCCCCTCTCTCTCTCTCTATATATATATATATACATATATATATATAGAGAGAGAGATAGAGAGAGAGAGAGAGAGAAAGAAAGAAACAGACAGAAAGACAAAGAGAGAGGAAGAGGAAGAGAGAGATGTCACAAGCTACTATTGGCGAAAATCTAAACACTTAAAATAAACAAATAGAGCACTGCGTCTGACTCGTGATCGAGTGGTTAGAATTGCTGATTCTCAACCAAATTATTGTAGGTTCTACCCGGAGTGGGGGGGTGCTAGTCTAGATGTGTGGCATTCTATCTGTGAATTACTATCTATCTATCTGTCTGTCTATCTATCTATCTATCTATCTATCTATCTATCGATGTATGTATGTATGTATGTATGTATGTATGTATGTATATATCTATATATCTGTGTATGTATATATATATAGAGAGAAAGAGATAGAGAGATATAGAGAGAAAATAGTGAGACAGTGAGAAGAGGAGGGTGAGAGAGGCAGACATACAGACGGACATATATACAGAGTCGATCTGTAAACTAATTATTCTGCAATACGGACACCATTGTGTATATATTTCAATTATACGACTTAAGAACGTTCACCAATGCAAATATCTGGGTAATATGGTATCTACAAATATATAGCACGATTATTATATTATATCAAGAATTAGTAAACATGTTCAGGATCTTGGTGGACAAGCTGCATTAGAACTCAATGTGTGCCAATGTTCAAACCTTTTTCTTTAATTCCATTGACTTCGTGTTAATATGCTTCTATGAGTTTTGGTTTTCTCAAGAACCATTTCATTTCAATGTATATGTGGTTGATCAATGCATCCTGATTATATGGATTGGTTATCGGCAGTCTCAGACTTTTCATCATATTTCGAGTGTTTTCTCTTATTGTCGTGGTTTATATTGTGCACATACTCCTTTTAATTCCAATCTCTCCAACCCGCTTTTCAGATTTTTCGAAAAAATGTTCCCAAAAATTCTACAATTATTGATATTACCGTAGTTTTCATGTTCAGTATTCTCGTAATGTATCTTGCAAGTTCTACGTATTTAATCATTTTTGTCTCTTTTATATGCAAGAGGTTAGGACTAGTAAGTTCATTATTTGGCAGGGTGCTTCATTTTTAGTGATATGCACTTCTAGCTTTTATTTTTTATTTTTCTTATCTTTCTGTTTTTGCTGGAGATGGGGCATCCTTCCGGATGCCAGACATTCACCGGCTATTTCAGACACCCCAGCCTAGAGATCGTTTTAAGATTCTAACCGTCCCCTTTAAGTGCAGTTGTTTGTATTTCTCTTACACTCGGTTCACAGCTTGTATGTGTGTTTCTGTTTATATTAAAATGTATTTTCCAATTGAGTCTCCAACTTATATTTGTACATTTTCCTTGTTTTGTTTAAGACGTATTTATTTGTATCCAGTGCATCACCTTTCAACGACACTCATTCATGTCTATTGATATTGTGTGATACGTCATCTTGTTGTATGCTTTATCTTTTTCGTCTTCTTCGTCTTCTACTTCTTGCTATTATACTTGACGTTGTTAAAGCGTCATTACTCGTGTTTTCTCGCTGGTAAATCGGACGTTCACTGTGGGGTTCTAGATTATTACGTTCCGGGAGTATGTCTGTAATTTGAGTAAAAATGCATTTCCAAAGGAATTCAGTATTTCTGTGCCCCATCAGTGGAATATTGGTTGTATGTCTGCCCCTCGTTGAATTTCTACGCTAAGACCCTTCGTAACCATTTCTGTGTCACCCACAGAAGCTGGTTCCACTGTGTGTTCTTGAAAGAGGGGGTTCAGATTATTATTATTATCATTATTATCATCATTACTATTAGCAGTAGTAGTAGTATTGAGGTCCACTCTCGAAATGGTAAAATTTACAAAAAATTGTAATGTTATCATATTACAAACGCCGATAACATATATTACAAAATTAATAATGATCTACATTCATTAGTTTAATATATTACTCTGTACAAACACACACAGAAACACACACACACATTTATATATATATATATATATATATATATATATATATATATATATATATATATGTGTGTGTGTGTGTGTGTATAAATAGAGACATATATATATATATATATATATATATATTCTGCAATTTTTAACTTTATATATCTGATGAAAGTTTATAAAACAACTGATATATTTTTAGAATGTGTATGTCTTATTCCTGCTTGTTGGATTTTTGTACTGAATTCTGATGATTTTCTAAAGAGACTTCTGTGTGTAATGTTATTAACATCGCTGACGAGTTGCTGTTTAGGTATCATCAAAGGTAATAAACAATAAAATGATTTCCAAAACATGCTGAAAACGATTGTACGCCGATTGGTCGTTGGTCTTGAATTCAATGTTCAAATTATATTGATATAAACTAATAATATATATATATATATATATATATATATATATATATATATATATATGTGTGTGGGGGGTGTGTATATACACGCTACATTTCTTGATTTGGATATAGAAATTGAAGATGAATATAAAATGTTTGATGAATAAATTTCTTCCTTTTACATATCGTTCGTATGACACATAAAAATATCCCTGCCCAGTATGTATTTTTTACGGGAGCATTACGTTCGAATGTCTGCGAATAGCTCGTTGTTACCTTTAAATTCACTGGTGATACTAGATCAGGCTGCCCTGTGGCTCCCTGAGACGAAATTCACCTACATTGACGTTTTTTTTTTTTTTTTTTTTTTTTTTGTAAAACTTAATTATGTTCTACAAAACCAAAAACAAAAACAACAGCCTCTCTCCCTTTCTCCCTCCCCTTTTTTATTTTTATTTTTCCTACCCTACTCCCGGTCCTGGATATGACCTTAAACTACATCCGATGGTGAGATCCGGCTTACGGACTTTGGGGAATGTAGAGCCTCCTCTTAATTACCATTGCTCCCAGGTCCACCCTGACCCGGAGTGGTAGTACCTGTTAGGGTCCCAACTATGGGTTAAATAGAAACAGATATTAAAAGGGGAAGGAAATAAAAAAGAGAAGAAAACAAGACCAGATTCGGCATTAAATAACCCAAAAAGGGTTGATATGCCGTAAAACAAAACTACCAAACCAAAAACCATGATTAAACATTTGAAGATATAAAGAACTTGAAGCATAAAAACTTTCACTATAATGACCAGATTCGGCATTAAATAACCCAAAAAGGGTTGATATGCCGTAAAACAAAACTACCAAACCAAAAACCATGATTAAACATTTGAAGATATAAAAGAACTTGAAGCATAAAAACTTTCACTATAATGACCAGATTCGGCATTAAATAACCCAAAAAGGGTTGATATGCCGTAAAACAAAACTACCAAACCAAACCTTTAAATTCATAGATTTGATACCCCTAATTTCTGCCTTAATAATCAGAAGTATTAAACAAAGCGGTGATCAAAATTAAATATTTATTTAAATCGGGCATTTACCAGTAATCTTGATGCTTCCAATTCATATCAAATTATTCAAAGTAGATTGATTGAGCAAATCAAAAACTATCTAATAAATTCAGTGGAAAATGTATAAACGTATATATATATATATATATATATATATATATATACATATAAGTGTGAGTGTATGTAATTATATCCCTTGTATGATATCATCAGAAGACCGTTCAAAATATTAAAATTATAATAACAGTTACAATAGTACATGCTTTATATTTTCCATAAGGCTATTTTTTATTCGTCAAATGTAGAAAATATTCAGTATTTTAGGTGAATAGCGGGTGATATATATATATATATATATATATATATATATATGTATATATACATATATATATACATATATAAATATATATATATACATATAAATATATATACACATATATATATACATACATATATATATATATATATATATATATAGAATAAAATATGAAACTGAAAGTACACTTTTAGTGGATAGAACCTATATTATTAGTGAAATGGTTTAAGCTCAATATACGAGATAGAGCAATTATGAAGATAGATAAAAGAAGAGTGATACACATGTACGAATGTCCAAATTTATTTCAACTTAGATTGTTCAATGCAAGGTATACTTGGTAATAAAATTATGTTTATTATTCTTTCCTTAACCCAAGGCTTTTCAGAGATCGACATCTCATCATTAGAGGAATTACATAGATAGATATTGGCAGTGGAAAAGCCAACATTCAACATTTGAAAAATATTAAGTAATGGAGAGTGAAAAAAAGTTCGTGTAAAAAAGATATGGGGTTAGGCCAGTTGGTAATTGTCTGTTGATAAGGTGTCTAATTAAAAGAGATTTTATGAAGAAGGGTTTTCGTCGAAAGCAGCATGGAAAAGCGTTCAAAGATGAAGTTACTCCAATATATATATATATATATATATATATATATATATATATATATATATATATATATATATATATATATATGTTAGAATGGGGAGTTAGATTCTCAGATAAATAGATATGTTTATGACATTGTTCACAGAAAGAAAATATAAAATATTTTTTGCTATCCATTATATGATAATTGAATTTACACTTTGGTAAATTTTGTTATATTACTAGTAAATGTTTCATATATATATATATATATATATATATATATATATATATATATATATATATATAATTGGAACACATTGCCTCATATATGTACATATGATATTGCGAACATATACAGATAGAATTGCACATACTTTAAATGTAATTTATCCGCCAATAATAATAACATATTATTTTGATTTATTTGAATGAACTGCAGACACACTAAAAGACGTTTAAATGCACAAGCCCACTCAAAAAGAAAGGAAAAAAAGTCGGCTTCTGAAATTGATATTTTAAAATAGAATTAAAACGCATTTTCTAAAGAAAAATATATTTCATTTAAATTCAGGTAATTTCTTTCCTCTCATTTCTTTCGTCATCCAATGCAGAGATCGATTTACTGTCCATTTAGAAAAAATGCAAAGAATATTGAATTGAGCTTATTAAAAAAAGAAAGACAACTTTTTTCTTATCCTACCGTTAGAATAGCGAGCCAACGAGAATGACAAAGTGGCTGCCGTAATGAAAAGTACATATTTAGATTAATGCAAAGTTTGGTCTGTTGAAATGGGTAGTAACGACGGCATCGGTTGTCTGCATTCATAAGTGGATTGGAAAATAAAGATGTCGTGAAGAGAGTGGAAGTTGGAGTACATCTATTGACCGATCAATAGACCTATTAGAGTATTGCATAACAAGGATAGTTTTGTATCAAGCTAGCTAGCTGTCTACTTACACAGGTATGTACATTTATATATATATATACATATATATATTATATATATATATATATATATATATATATATATATATATATATATACATATATATATATATGTGGGTGTGTGTTTGTGGTGTGTGTGAGTGAGTTTAAAAAGATGAACAAAATAAATTAAATACAGGAAAAATTATGATAGAAAACGTGAGATTTTACCGGTTTCGTTCGGATCAACGAACGCCTTCAGAAAAACATATTTATGATGATAATTATGGAATTAATATTCGAACTTGATAGGAAATGAACAAGAAACACAGAATTATTTATATATTTCTCAAAATGACTGATCGAAAGAGAATTATTTATTTAAAACCAGACATCTTTATATATATATATATATATATATATATATATATATATATATATATATATATATATATATATATATATATATATATATATCCAAAGAAAAGCGAAACCTACTACCAACCTAACATCTAAACAAAACAAAACCAAGCCCTAGATAACATCGTAAATAATAATAACATACTTATAACAGAAGCAGACAAAGCCAGTGGTGTGGTCGTCATGAACAAAAATTACTATAAATCGAAAATTATAGAGGCATAAGAAGACAATGATTACTACAAACCAATAAGCACCAACATTGTGCCGACAAAGTCATAAAATTTGAAGACAAACCTATGCATTCTGAACAAAGTGTACTCAACCACTGCCCACGAAGATGACCGGAAAGATAAATATAACAATCACATATACTTAAGAAGAAACAAAAAAATTTGACCCAGAGAAGCAAACACAATGAAAACACATACACACACACACACACACACACACACACACACACACACACACACACACACACACACATACGCCCGCACATGAAAATAAACATGAAACTGTTAAAAATAAAAACATTTTTACAAATGGAAAATATATCTGAAGAGAGCCGCGCGAGGCTTAGAACGAGTTATAAATTCACAGAATAATAAAATGATAAACTAATATTACTAAAAATATTTGAAAAAAGTTTTTTACAAATGTCGGTAGCCTCACTTCTTTAAATATACATTTTTCTCTCGTTGGAAGTGCATTGATGCTGCACTACCCTCTACGTTATCTCTCTCTCTCTCTCTCTCTCTCTGTATCTCTCCCCCTCTCTCTCTCTTTCTCTTTCTCTTTCTCTCTCTCTCTCTCTCTCTCTCTCTCTCTCTATATATATATATATATATATATATATATATGTATAAAACAGTTGTTGAATATGACAGAAACCTTATGTCTGGATATCCTTGTGTGGATCCTTTCCATTTGCTGAATGATTAGCGTGGTCTTTACCTTATTAATCTGAAGATTGACCCGGATGGGTCTGGAATTCTTGGGACACCTACAGTTATGGGCAGTTCATCAGGCATTTCTCTACCGAAAAAGACCCCGATTCAGAAAATAGAAATAATTCACAAAAGGATATGCAGACATAAGATGTCTTTCATATTGAACACAACGTGTATTGGAGAAAAAATGCTGCCTCATTATATATATATATATATATATATATATATATATATATATATATATATATATATATAAAAGTTATTATTATGGATTATTGAATATCTATTCTAGGCCCCAGCGTGAGAAACATGGGGACATTATATTTAAACTTTAGCATATTTAGGGGTCCGCGAAACCGTACGATGAAAATTCAAACTAAGGCTACATGTATTGCTTAAACATATCTTTGGGACGAATATTCTACTAGTATATATATATATATAAATTGTGTATTTTTTACATAAGAAAGTAATCTGTAGACGATTGCAATGCCAACCTGTTGACATAAAAATGCCTCAGCTTAAACATAAATAATGAAAATCATTATGGATTTCTAATACTTTGAGTATCAAATAAATAAAGAAAAATCAGTTGAATTTATCGAAGGAAGTCATAAATAGCATTGAGTCTGACAAACCAATATATGTTGTATGCTAACAGCATCATACTAAAAACCGTTTTATGTTTCGAAATCAACGGAGAAAGTAAATTGCAAGTTAGATAATTACCTAGAGAATTACTCTGCCGCCTGAAATGAACTCGAGAAGTCATCACCAACTAATTAATAAATAGTCAACGATGGTTTTTTTATGTCATCAGAAATGATGATAATAATTTATAAATAGGGAATTAAATTATGGACCTGATTTTTGATTCATATGAATAATATATATATATATATATATATATATATATATATATATATATATATATATTTATCCATACAGAAGCTTGCTTCGCTACATTAGAGCTCTTCAGTATGTATTTTAACCTAAGATTGAAACACAACCGTTTTTTTTTAAATACATAGTACGGCATCAATACAATCTACGAATTAATCGGCAATCTTATGCTTATAAAGTATTATCAGCTTCCTCTTGCAAGGAGCTATGATTTATATATGTATATATATATATATATATATATATATATATATATATAGAGAGAGAGAGAGAGAGAGAGAGAGAGAGAGAGAGAGAGAGAAATAGAAGGGAATACTCATACATACACGGGAGACACAAGCATATATATATATATATATATATATAAATATATATGTATATATATATATATATATATATATATATATATATGCATATGTATATGATTATTTTTATTTACACAGACATGTACAAAATCTGCGACACTGGCTTGTCGATGTTATCGATCAACAGCTATTATAAACTGAGATCAGGCAGAGTTAGAATCTGATCTTAACCTTAGATCATATTTTAAAATATTATCTAAGGTTAAGATCGGATTCTAACTCTTCCTGTGTAGATCTCAGTTTATAACAGCTGTTGATCGATAACATCGACATGCTAGTGTCGCAGATATTGAATATGTATGTGTAAAAAAAAATAATCATATATAAAATCTCTATTTGATATTGAGCACTTTTTATTAACCCGTGTTGAACTTCTTTTGGATTACTACCCTGTGGATGTTTTACCTGGATGATTATTATTATTATTATTATTATTATTATTATTATTATTATTATTATTATTATTATGATTATTACATTTATTTATATATATACATGTGTGTGCATTTGTATACTTTTACGTGGACGAATTTGCAGAATGTTCTAAAATCCTAAATTATATTATTCAAAATGAAATTAAAGATGTCTACGAGCAAGAACAAATACAATGCGATTAAGAATGTTTAACAGATTAAATATCTCGAGCGAATATGCAGTTTTGTATGAACATTTATGTTGTCAGTGTTCGTCTGTGCAATTACAATTGAGTAATTCGGAAAATTCGCTCAGTGCCCCTTTTCCACCGCTGATATATCAGCACCCCGATTTTGGGAAGGCATATTTCAATCATCTAGGAAAGAATATAGAAATGCTACAGACGTTGAATATTCTTTTTTAATATCAAATATGACTTTTTCTCAGTCGTTTTTTCAGATTGTTTGTGTATACTATGGACGTTTCACGTTATTGAGATATATCCTTACGCATTTGGATCACTTTATTGAGATATATCCTTACGGATTTGGATTACACTCTATAATTATTCGTTCTTGGTTGAGTCGCCACATTATCTCTGATTTTCAAGAATTTCTTTTAACGGTCTTTAGCATTTTCAAAACTTATTTCCTTTCGCTATGCATATATCTATGTATATAAAGTTATGTCTGTGTATATGTTTATTTATGTCTATGAGATCCGTAGCATTGAAACCTATAAGAGTCACTGCTTAAACAATTCATCAATCATCATGAATTATGGAACGCAGCTACTAGGTGTGAGAGAGGCTCACATAGACTATAGTTTAGTTTAGTTTAGATTCATGCTAACATGAAAAAGAGTGGAACCCTTTCATAAATATTTAAATATCTACAATTTTTGTAAAATATTTACAATAGATATTCGACGTCAATTAATAAAAAAAGGGTGTTAGTGTGCATAATATAAGAAATAACTTTCATTTGAGATTTGCAGAAAATTAGATCCAGAGTCAAACGGTACCAATTAAGAATTTCCTTAAATGACTTTTTCTTTTTAAGAATCCGTAAGCTTCAGCCTTAAATATTATACATTTTCTAGAATCCTAATCTTGAAATGGATTTTAAACACATTTAGAATAAAGATAAAGGACCTCTGAGGTAGTAGAATTATATCGTAATTTTACATAAACATACAGGGAACATAGAATTAATGCAAAATTGCCCAGAAAACTAATTTCATATACATAATCATCGACCGGATTCACTTTAATCTAACGTCCCTTACAAGTTGTCGTATTTTTCTGACTCTACCGTGATTCGACCTTTTGGAGATAATACCATCAAAATGAAGAAGAAGAAAAAAAACTTGCCTGATAAAATTATTTTACAACGAAAGCTTGCAAAAAAAAATGAATAAATAATTTATCATTTACATTTTCACTGTGTGTTGGTTTTTCAAAATGTCACTTATATATACTAGCATGCGTACACGGCGTTGCCCGGGGCTCTATCTTCTATGGTCGCCCCATTTCACTACCCCCTCTCCCCGTTGCCTTAGGTGAAAGCTGTCTCTTTCCCGGACGCCCGTCACACTTCCACTTCTCTCCCCGTCGCCTGAAGCTAAATCTGTCTCTTCTCGGGTCGACTCCTCACCAGCCCTTCCTTCTCGGTTGTCTAGGCCAAAGGTATGATGTATTTATATTAAAAGTACCACTTCTGTCTTCGCCCTCACCCCCTTTGATGTATATGTATGTTATCGTTAAAAGACGATTATAATGGGTCAGTTGGTTTTGATCAACCTCCTGGTCGTCATTCTTTATCCGTAGTCGTTATGCTACCGACACAGAGGACACCATCTATAGGAAAATAGGCTACTTAAACGTTGTGTTTTTTAGCAAACCGCATATACACACAATGTACAGATGACTGGAAAACAAAGAAATTTAGTACCCCCCACGAGAAGTACCGTGTAAGTTCGCCACAAAAAGAATGGACGTTTTTTTCGAATTTTTCAATATTTCTTAGTATCTGGTCAGCTCTTTGCAGACATACACACATACGCACATACACACACATACAACTCTCTTTTATATCATTAACCTAGCAAAATATCCTCCCTACGGTCGTATAGAGCGGTCACAGGCAAGTGGATATATTATATATTACTATTAAACAAATTCTTTTGATTAACACTGTTCGCACTTTCTTATGTCAGATAGGGCTTCCATGACCAAGTAGGTATCTCGCATTAAACAAATTCGTGAAAATAAATTATCATTTCTGAAAAAAAATCTGTTATACAATATAATGTAAGATGTTTCAATTTCTAATTCAAGAAAACAAATTAGTCATCAGAAACTATTATTTAAAAAATAAAAATCCAACCTAGAATAACGTAGGATTTGTCTTTTGATTAACACCAGTTTTCAATTTCTGATGTCAGATAAGGCTGTTATGACAAAGTGAATATCTTCTATTGAACCATTACACCAATTATTGAAAAGTAATTAATATGTGCGATAAAAAAACATCAGTCCTAAAATATACCGTATAATTTTTCTTTTGATTACGACCGATTTAAATTTTCTGATGTAAGATAGTGCTGCCATGACCAACTGAGCCTTCTATATATATATATATATATATATATATACCCGGTGCGCATTCTCTCTCCTCTCCTCTCTCTCTCTCTCTCTCTCTCTCTCTCTCTCTATATATATATATATATATATATATATATATATATATATATATATATATATCACCCGGTGCGAATTCTATATGTATCTCTTCCCGGTGCACATTCTGTATGTATCTCTACCCTGTGTCTATTATATATGTAGCTCTACCCGGTGCGCATTCTTAATATATTTGAACCCGGTGGGCTTTCTATATATATCTTTACCCGGTGCGCATTCTATATGTATCTCTACCCGGTACGCATTCTATATATATCTCAACCCGGTGCACATTCTATATGTTTCTCAATCCGGTGCACATTCTATATGTATCTCAACCCGGTACACATTGAACATGTATCTCTACCTGGTACGCATTTTTTATGTGTATCTACCCAGTGCGCATTCTATATGTATCTTTACCCGATTCGAGTTATATATATATATATATATATATATATATATATATATATATATATATAAATATATTTTTTTATTTTTAAATACAGATTTTAATCAGACATGGACCAGTGGTTTCTGACAAGAAACGGGTTGAATTCCCGATTCCGTCGTCTTCAGCATAGTCTGAAATAGTAAATGATGGAATTTCTTCAAAAAACATCCAACTGTTATGAAAATAATTATTTTCATAACAGTTGGATGTTTTTTGAAGAAATTCCATCATTTACTATTTCAGACTATGCTGAAGACGACGGAATCGGGAATTCAACCCGTTTCTTGTCAGAAACCACTGGTCCATGTCTGATTAAAATCTGTATTTAAAAATAAAAATATTACGCTCTTAATTTAATTTAATTGAGCACTCTACTGGTATTTCCCTTTTATTCTTTATTGAGTATATCTTTATTGAGTATACCTTTATACTTTATATATATATATATATATATATATATATATATATATATACACCCGGTGCGCATTTTATCATGGTGGATATATTTAGAGATAGTATTTGATGAATGTAATTATTACATATTGCTTTTACTATGTTTTAATTTCGTAAACTAGTATTTTATAACATTATGAATTAACAATAGCTAATTTATTTATTTTCTTAGTATAAATTAATCGATTTAGTAAGCACCGATTACATCTTGTAATTGTTGGGTCTATGTAGAAAAATAGTAGTAAATAAAATAAAAACAAGTAATTTTTAACGCAGTAATATGCATTGCGGGTAATGAGCGAATGCATGTCAGTATACTATTGCTTGTGTCACCTAAAATATGTGTATGTAAATATCAAATGAACGGTCAATCGTATGCGGAAGAAATGGTCTTACCAGTGGCTGGAGGATAAGTGTTCATAACTTGTTAGTTGATTTGAATTATTTGCGGTAGATTTGAGTATACATATTGTCTGGCCGGTTAAAGTTTAGGATAAGGGATGAAAAGAATAGAGGGATAAGAGGTTCTTACGCATTTTACGTTGGTCAAGTGTGCATGAGCCCGTCAAATATGTGGGAGCAGGGGGAGTAGATGTTTAATACTAGTAAGAATAAATGACATGTTGAATGCGGCTGCTTGTCAGCTAGCAGCCATGTTTTTCTGTCTGATTTCTTTTGGATAATTTAAATTTTACATTCTAAACTGGCAATATAGACCTGGGGAAGCGTTTTGGCGTCAAAACGTTCATTGATCCGCGTAGACTGTTTCTAATATACATATATATATATATATATATATATATATATATATATATATATATATATATATATATATATATATAGTAATCCAGGTAGGGCAAAAATCCCCAGGGTAGAAATCCAAAGGGAATCAAACCGGGCTTATAAAAGAGTGTCCAATAAAAATATAGAGCTGTATTATAAATGATTTGTTATTCAAACATGTACAAAGACTGCGACACTGGCATGTTGATGTTATCGATCTACAGCTATCAAGAGCTTAGGTCTCATCAGGTAGAAAGTTTTTTTTGTGATCCAACCTAGTCGGTGGAATCCAGGAAGAATGGAGTTAAGCAAAATGAAGAAGAAGGAATAATAGTCATGTAACCAATTTTTAAAAAAGATTAACCGTTAGAAAAGTTCAATTCACAATAATTCATATTTTTATTTTTATTCAACGCTGAGCTGGGGCAGGAGGGGGGCGAGGGGAAGTAAAAGAAAGGGAAAGAGAAGAGAAAAGAAAAGTAGGTAGAGGGGGTGTTAGGGGTGGGTGTCCATAGCCATTTAAGAGTTGTTGTAGACGGGTGTCTAGCTTAACGCGACCGATATTTTGCAAGAAATTCCCTAAGTAAAAAAAAATATATAATTTTAATAAATGTTTTTTTATGTTTTTTTAACAAAGGGAATTTCTTTGCTCGAAATATTAAATCAATGCTTTTTATAATCATCCGGAAATCACACAAACAGCTAAGACCAAACTTGCTGTTATGTAAGATTTTAAGAAAAAAATAAATAGTAAGTCACATTTCGAATTCGATTTATTATTTTTGTTCCTTCCAGCTTACATCTTACCCGGGACTTTGCATTGCCCACAGCCTTTTAAAAACATACTACTATTTGCAACGCTTCGAACAAACTACCATTCTCTCTCTCTCTCTCTCTCTCTCTCTCTATATATATATATATATATATATATATATATATATATATATATATATATATATATATATATATATATATATATATATTGTTAACTTGAGGAAGAAAACAGTTTCAGAAAATTATCTTTAATAACATCCTAATGAGAATGAAACTAAAATAATTGCTTCTAGAATGGTGTAAACAACTCAGAACAAAATAGTAAGTTGCACATTTATTTTTTAAAGATCGTCACCCACTTATGATTTACACGAACGGATTATACCATATACACACACACACATACATATATATATATATATATATATATATATATAGCTGTGACCGAATCATGTTTTGCAAATATTTAGTCAAATCATTTGTGTATAAATTAACATCATTCTAACAATTAAAAACTTTATTTATTATTGAGGGCGTTCATATAAACACAATAAGGATCTTCTCAGTTTTTTACCTGTAGAGGAGAACTTTACCTTAATTACTATATATATATATATATATATATATATATATATATATATATATATATATGTGTGTGTGTGTGTGTGTAGATATATACATACATATATATATATATATATATATATGTATATATATATGTGTGTATATATATATATATATATATATATATATATATAAATCAAGATAATTTTGACGTAAACAAGCTATAATAAATTATTTTAACGATCGCCTTTTTATTCATTATTTATAAAGATAATTTGTTTTATTTTGTAAAATTTAAAGCATTATTATTTATCAGTAAGGCACCACGAACAAATGCCATCTTTCCAGAGTTTACGTTTCCTCTGTAGGGTTCACTCTCTTCATAAGCCAACCAGGACGGTATTTGTCCAGTTGAACGCAGTCACATTAGTTATGCATGAGTTCATCGATGCCGTTAGGGAGAGAGAGAGGGGGGGAGAGAATGGAGCGTTATTGCTTGCCAAAAACTAAATTATGTTTACATTTTTGTTGTTTATTTTATACATAGTATAAAAAAGGGAATACAATTAATATTTGTAAACAAAATATCATAAAAAATAAAAGGCATGAGACATAACGACAATTTATCAAGCGACAAAAACTGACAAGGAAATGAACAAGGCAATAAATTAACTGGCTGATGATGTGAATTCTATATGGCATTTGGATAGAAAATAAGCCGACGGAATTTTTATCTTTCATTTCATATATTTGCTAATTTGTAATATTAGAAAAATATGCAAACAAACTTGTAGATAAAAATCGATAGAAAATTCATCAGATCAGATTAAGTTAATTGTTTGATTTTATTTCCACAAATTCCAGTTAAAAAAGCTATCTATGATATTAAGATAGTGTCTTGTTTTCTTTCTGTATGTCTGTCTATGTCTGTTTAAGAGTGAATTTAAAAAATAATTATGCCCAGATAAAACAACTTTTTCTAGTAAAATTATAAGTGAAATGTAATCGTGGTATTCATTTGATATTATTTATGTGATGTATATGTCTGTCTGTCTGTCTGTGTGTCTATCCAAGGACATAATTGAAAATACAGCTCTACACCGAGACAAACACCACTAGTTGCTTTTGTGGAAGATTACTGTCACTTATGCAAAATTGATCTTTCAAAAACTACTCCCGCCAGTCATGCGTAATCGGCACAGACGCCATTGTCTTACTTTTGTTAGTCTTGTTTCGACACGCATCGGGTTAGGGTTAGTGTTACGTTAGGGTTAGAATTAGGGTTAGGGTTACGTTAGGGTTAGAGTTAGGGTTAGGGTTACGTTAGGGTTAGAGTTAGACTGTACAAAATGCAGAATAAACACGACTGTTGAACGCATCGGGAAATACTGGACAGCGATCCGTTTGATTTTTTTGTAAAAGCGAAACTATCTTTTTTATGGAAATACTTAATGACATGAATGGACGTCATTCTCTTGAGTAATAAAACCTTTTCTTTTTAGCTGCAACGCGTATTTTATCTTGTTTGGGGTAGCCGTCTATTCGTGTTGGGAGGCTCTTCTACAAAGAATTACAACACAACATTTGACGAGTAAAATGCTACGAGGAGGCAATCGTCATATTTATTTTAGAGTCGGCAATTTCAGATATCGAGGGGTGTACGGTTTAATCGTGTAGTAATTACCTGTAAAGACATATTTCCTTATTTATTTATTCTTTCGTTATTTACTCATTTCTCTTTCTTTGTATTTATTCTTTCGTTTTTACTTATTGTTATTTATTTGTATGTATTCTTTATTTTTTTTACTTATCTCTCTTTCTTTGTACTTATACTATTTTATTTACTATTCTTTTTTTGTATTAATTATTCGTTTTTACGTATTTCTCTTAATTTGTATTTTTTTTACTTATTCATGTTTATTTGTATTTATTTATTTTTTTACTCATTTTTTCTTTGAATTTAATGTTTTATTATTTTACGTATTTCTCTTTTTTTGTATTTATTCTTTATTTTTTTACTTCACTTTACTTGTGTTTATTCTTGAAATTATTTTACTTTCTCTGTATTTACTCTTTATTTTTTACGTATTTCTTTTTATTTGTATTTATTCTTTATTTTTTACTTTAGTTTCTTTCTTTGTATTTATTCTTCCGTTTTTTACGTATTTCTCTTATTTGTAATTTTTCCATCGCTTTTTACTTATTTTTTTTTATTATTTATCTTTCTGTTTTTTACTTATGTCTCTAAATTTGTATTTTTGTTACACATTTCTTTTTCTTTGTATTTATTTATTAATTTTTTACGGATTTCTCTTTATTTTCAGCTATTCTTTTGTTATTTACTTATTTCTCTTTATTAGTATATATTTTTTGTATTTTACTTATTTCTTTTTATTTGTAGTTATTTTTTTATTTTTCTACTTATTACCTATCCGTTGTACTTATACGTTGTGTTTTTTACTTATTTCTCTTTCTTTGTATTTATTCTTAAATTGTTTACTGATTTATTTTTTTTGTATTTATTGTTTTGCTTTTTACTTATTTCTGTTTATTTGTATTTATTTTTTATATAAACAACGAAAGAGAAATGCACACGAATAAAGTGAAAAAAGTATAAAAACTTACTTCTATTACTTTGTATGTATTCTTTATTTTTCATGTATTTATATTTCTTTGTATTTATGTTTTTATTTTATTTTACGTATTTACTTTCATTTGTATTTATTTATTATTTTGACTTATTTATCTTTCTCAGTACTTATTCTTGATTGGTTTTTACATATTTCTCTTTCTTTGTATTTAGTGTTTATTGTTTTACTTATTTCTCTTTACTTGTATTTATTATTTATTTTTTTACTTATTTGTTCTTTATTTGAATTGATTCTTTATGTTTTCTTATATATCTTTATAAATATTTATTCTAATTGTTTTACTTATTTTTCTTTCTTTGTACTTATTGTTGGTGTTTATACATATATATCTTTCTTTGTATTTATTCGTCTTTTATTATACTTATCTATCTTTCTTTGTATTTATTCTTTTTTTTACATATTTCTCTTTTTATACTCATATTTTTAAAAATTTTTCTAATATCTCTTTTTTTGTATATATATATATATTTTTTTTACTTATTTCTCTTTTTGTCATCATTTGTTTTTATTGTTTATTTTTTCTTGGTTTTTGTATTTATTCTTTTTTATTTTACTTATTGCTCTGTCTTTGTATTTATTCGTTATATATTTCCTATTTCTTTTTTGTATTTACATTTTTCTGTTTTACTTATTTATGATTCTTTGTATTTATTCTTTTTAACTTATTTTTCATTCTTTGTAGTAATTATTAATGTATTTTACTTATTTATTTTTCTTTAAAGATATTCGGTATATTTTAAAATATTTTACTTTCTTTGTATTTATTCTATTTCCTCCCCCCTATTTAATGTTTTGTATTTGTTTTTTATTTACCTTTCTTCGGTATTTATTTTCTATATATTTACTTATTTCTCTTTCTTAGTATTTAATTTTTGTTTTTAACGTATTTCTCTTTCTTTGTATTTATTCTTTGGCCGTCTACTTATTTACATTTCTTCGATATTATTTTTCATATGTTTACATTTTTCTCTTTCTTTGTATTCATTAATTGTGTTTTCTTATTTATTCGTTGTATTTATTATTATTTTAACTTTTTTATTTTTCTGTGTAATTATTGTTTATATTTTTCCTTATTGGTTTTTTTTTTTGATTTATTATTTGTGTGTTTACTTATTTCTATTTCATGTTATTTATTTTTCTGTTTTTCCGTATTTTTCTTTCTTTGTATTTATTATTTATATTTATCCTGATTTCTCTACTTTTTTATTCATTCTTTTTTGTTCTTATTCCTCTTTCTTTGTATTCATTCTTTGTTTGTTTTTTACTTATTTCTCTTTTTTTGTATTCATTCTTTGTTTGTCTACTTATTTACATTTGTTCGATATTAATCTTTTTATTTTCACTTATTTCTTTTTATTTGTATTTATTCATTGTTTTTCATATTTATGTTTTGTATTTATTATTATTTTAACTTATTTATATTTCTTTGTAATTATTGGTTATATGTTTATTCATTTATTTTTTTGTATTTATTCTTATTTTAACTTATTTATCTTTCTTTGTAATTATTGGTTATATGATTATTCATTTATTTTTGGGGTATTTATTTATTTTGTTTACTTATTTCTCTTTCTTTTTATTCATTCTTTTTGGTCTTATTTATATCTTTTTTTGTATTTCTTCTTTGTTGTTTTACTAATTCTCTGTCTTTAGATTCATCTTTTGTATTTGTTCTTTATTAGTTTACTTTTTTCATATTCTTTCTATTTATGTGTTGTTGTTTTTTTACTTAAAATGTTATTGATTCTTTTCTTTTCTTTTCTTACTAGTTTATATTTCTTCGTATTTATTCTTTATTTTCGTACTTATTTCTATTTCTTTGTATGTATTCTTTGTTTTTTTTACACATTTATCTTTTTCGTCATTGTTGAACGGATTCTTACATATACACACCTTTTAGAGATTATAATCTTTTGTACTGTTTTACTTTGTAAATTTGATTTTATTCATTTAATAAGTATTTTATTATTTCCCAACATCTTATTTAATAAATAAAAAAACAGTATCTAGTATTATATATTTTCGTATCTACGACCAAGTCTGAAATTTAACAGCGAAACACACACCGATTAAAAAATAGATTATCCAAAAGAGAAATGTAATGAATAAACTTAAGTTTCAAAATCTGAAGACAAACAATATGCTAAGTAAACATAAACCCGATATGCAATCCTTACTCATTTACTTAAGACTGTCTATTTATTTATAATTGCAAAACAATCCCGGGAAAAGGCAAGTTAGTACTTGTATTTCATTATATATTCATCGTATTGTTTGTGTGATGGTTCAGTGTGTATGCATTTTTATTGTTTTTATTTTTACATATTTTTCTCTCATTAATTTATCTCTAATTCATTCGTGGCTTTCTGTATTTAGTTGTACTTTTATTTTTTTATTTAGTTTTTCTATTCACTTCATGTTTCTTTATTCTAAGTTTATTTCAATGGTTATTATTTTTATTTGCTCTACTATAATCTTTTCTTTAATTATTTACTTTTACTATTTAGTATATATTTTATAACTTTCTTTTTCTTTTTTTATTAGTTTACAGTTTTCTATTTGTATTCTGTTTTTCTAATTGTTACTTCATTTATTTGTTTTATTTTTATTTTTGTTATAATTTTTTTTTATTTTCCTGTTAAATTTTCATTTCATTTGTGTGTATGAATAGTGTATTCATTACTACTCTTAATAGTAAAATAAAACATTGATGGTATTTCTCTAATTACCGTTTCGAATCATTATTTATTTCAATCTGTTTTCTTTAATCTCTACTTTATTAATTTCATATTTATTTTTAGTTGTATTTTGTTCTTCCTTTTGCTATTTCCTATTTAATTTTTTCAGTCTTCTTTTAGCTTCATATAATTTCGTTGTCTTGTTTTGTCGCGGTTATTTTTTGTTTATCTTCTTTTAATGTGTCTGCTAACTATCTTTGAATTTTAACTTTACTATTTTTCCTCAAATGTCTGAGCAACTTTAGTTTCAATCAAATTTTAATTATTTTTTTAAATATTTCTAAGTCAATTAGTCATTCCTTTTTCTTGTTCCCTTCATTTTTTATTATTTAATTTTATTAGATTTTATCTTCTTATATTGGCTTTATTTTTCTGATTCGTTCGTTTTCATTTGTAAGTTTTTTCATAATTCAGACTGTTTATCCAATTCTTTTACTATTTTTGTTTATACATTTTTCATTCATTATTTCTTGCCATCAATGTATATTTTATTCATATTAATTTTTACGTCTAATTATTTTTTCATATTTTTCTTATGTTTCTGCTTACCTATTTCTACTTTGTTTATATGGAACAATTAGTTAGACGAGAAAGCACATCACGAAAAATTGTTGTTCGAAAGTGTAGCAAGTTACATTTCGTATATTGTTTATACTTCTTCCTCTCCTTCTTTTTCTTCTTATTTTTCTTCTTCTTTTTTCTTCTCTTCCTATTCTTTACTATATCAATTTCTTACGTCACGGAACGTAAAAATATATTCTCACTTTTCTCTTTCCTTAGGTTTCATACTCTCTTAATATCTTCTCCTAACACCTCACTTTCCGAAGCCACTTCCACGTATATATATATATATATATATATATATATATATATATATATGTATATAAATCTCCATAAACAAGTACTATTTTTCTCATTATACTCTATTCCACGAGTTACGGTGATTACGAATCAACGTTATTTTTATTCATTTAAATCAGAAAAATACAAGAAACCTAAATTGAATATATAAATAAAACGCCCCTTCTTCAAAAAAAGTCTTTAACTGAAATAGCACAAAAAAACTTTCGTAGAATCAGTATTTTTTTCTTGTCCACATCGAACGCCCTGAAAAGCTACTCGGCTCAACTGACACCATATTCATCATCTTCAGTCGACCCGTTTTTTAAAAGAAAGAAAAAATACGTATAAAAATAGCACTCCATATTTTTACTTATTTATGTTTGTGCTTAATGCGTTTATTTTATTCGGAGGTTATTTAATTTCTAATTCATTGGCCAACGGGCGCCTTTCTTTGCGCCTTGAAAAATGTCTCGATTAGCAAAACTGACAAGTTGAACGCCTTTTTTCTCTTTACTCCTGGGAAAGACCCGCTCGTTACACGCATGCTCCACTGCGCATGCGCCCCCAATATATTCAATTGGTTGTACGCCCGCTATTACTGGTTAATTTGTTCCTTTTTTAGTTTGTTTGACGATCAGGAATCGGTTTAGAAGTATTTAAACAAGAGACTAGCAATACTATGCACGTATACATGTCATCATTTAATTTCTATCAATATTGAGCAAACACAAATCTAAGAACTCTGACATAGTTTTGCTTACAGACATGCAGAAACGAAATCTCTATTATATTTTCCTCATTCATTTTAATAACCTTTTTATGCACAATTTTATGTAATAGAATTGTATCTGTAAGTGTGCGGTATTCTTTGGTGAGCAATGATTTAAAATTATTTCAATGCGATAATGAATGATTCATATTTTAAAAAAAGAACTGTTTAATCGTGTTTACTTGAATATTTCTTCATAATTATACTGGCCAATCAAAACAAGTAATTAATTTCGCACTAGTAAGATGACGTCATATTCGCCTAGTGGTTTACTAAAAGTACTTATATATAAGCGTGATAAACGATGATTTTTTTAACCTTTTCAAGTAAATATTAATATAGTATTTGACAAGAAAGAAGAGGAATTATAAAATATATTGGTGTTTATATGCGAAAGCATTACAGAAGGCAGCGAACATATAATTAACGTTAATTAAAATAAATGTATTTAAATAAATCAAAGCCTGATAGAATCTACAGATCATTGATGGCACATAAACCTTTATGAAGCTCACATTGCAACCAAAAGAAAGTGACTCTACAACACAACGAATCGAAATCTTCTCTCAGCGTATGTGCTAGAAGGACTGGTTGGTTGAGATAACGATTAGCATTCGTATAGCTTGATGAAAACTTCAATGCCAATTCTTCAACTGATACTGCAGGTATTACGAGTAGCCATAAGGCGTTCTTCATCAAACTCAAATGTACGTCTCAATCGGCCTTTATCTTAGTCTGAATGTTTAACTTCTAAATGTTGTAAACCAATTTCTGCACGTTCTTTCATTCAGAAGTTCTTTCACTATGATCTGGATAACTATTGCAAAACATTTGCCTGCAGAGTTTCCATTTCTAAACTCATAAATCATTGTGTGATCCAAACACTCCTTGAATGTTTTAAGGGCTAACAATAATGAGATCATAATTAATTTTTCCTGTACAATAAATGTTTATAAAAGAAAACGTATCTATCTATCTATCTATCTATCTATCTATCTATCTATCTATCTATCTATCATATCTATCTATCATATATATATATATATATATATATATATATATATATATATATATATATATATATATATATATATATATATATATTAAAACTAGTATTAGAAGACCTTATTTTGGGGCTAAATTTAATGTAAAAATTCACTGTAGAAGCATTTTAAAACATCTTTATTTTGTTATCAAAGGTGTTTATGTTTTAAAATCGACAGAAACAATCGGATAAATTAAAATGTTTTGTAAACAAATTCGGAATATTTAGTAAATTATTATATCATATGTTAAACTCTAGTAATATACCCACTACGGTGTGAATTCAAAAGAATGTATGATATATATGTATATATATATATATATATATATATATATATATATATATATATATATATATATATATATATATATATATGTGGGGGGGTGTATGTGCGTGTTTTTGAAAGTTTACCAAAACATTTCGTTCACGAAATCATTCATCACCACAAAAGATTTTTTCCTTTCAAAGTTTCTTTATTTATTTATCAGATTTATCAAAATTAAAGACCCTGTAATCGTGTATCATCGAGCTTATTTTTATTGGCCTAATCCCAGTCTTCACTGAATAAAATATCTTCTAAGTGAAAAATCTAAATGTATATATATATATATATATATATATATATATATATATATCCGCACATTTAACTATATTTCAGTTCATGTACAAAATTAATAATAATTTCACGATATATATATATTCATTAAATATCTATGTTATAATATAAAAGGACATCGATTCAACACGGCATCAATTTCCAAAAGCAGTGATGAAACTGTAAACTATTTCCATATTACTATTACAATAGAGGTATGAATTGCATGATAAAGTATTACAATCTCGGTTGTTTCAATCTGTGGTTTTATGACAATTTCGATATTATTTGGACAATTATGATATATAAATATTGTTTCATTCATTGTTTTTTCGTCTTTTGATCTCACTATTAATGAAAATGCGGGCAAACTTATACGTGACTGATTTAAAGTATTTAGTGTGCTGCTGTTTTTCACTTTTTAAAGTGTCCAAATGTGACTTAATTATAAAGCATTTCTGTAAAGGCTATCCCAACAAGTTACTATAGACACTAACAATGATAGAACTGTTGTAGTAATAGTAGTAGTAGTAGTAGTAGTAGTAGTAGTAGTAGTAGTAGTAGTTGTAGTAGGTGTTGTAGTAGTTGTTGTAGTAGTTGTGCTAATAGTAGTATCGTAGAGAAATAGGAGAGAAAGGAAACCATTTGGCATTAGAGAAACTTAGAAACATACGCTTCTTCTGAAAGGTCGAAAACATTGTGATAGGGAAACATTTTTAAGAAGAGAAATAAAGGGAAAACGGTGAATTTCAATGGTTGTGTATGAATAAATTGTTGGTTGTCATTCAAGGGGCACACTATCGATGTGGAGGGATGATGGGGTTTTTACATCCGAGTTTCGGGGAGGGCAAGGTCGGCGAATATGCGAGATAATGATGAAGTGACTTTCGAGGGAAACGCTTTATTTATAGAGACACGCATAATTTCATTGGCCGACATGGTTTCTTTAAAATTAATATCCGATGTCATTTTAAAATGGATTCAGTATGAAGATATGCATGGCTGAGAGGGAGAGGGAAAGAGAGCGCGCCGGTTCGGAGAAATCTGAAAGAAGTCGACGTGAAAACATACATTATAAAATATACATTATAATGGTTAAAGAAAAAGAGAATCACATGAGAGACTGTTGCTAAATTGTCTATTTAAAGGGATAAATATGCTTACGCATATGAATAAGAAACAATATCAGGCAACAAAACCCTTGTCCGGGAATAATAAAAAAAAGCCTTTGTACTCCTGCTCCCAGCCTTTATCTCTCAAACGAAAAAACAAACTATAACAAGCGACAAAAATTCACTTCAACAAAATATCATTTAGGGAAGTAAAGATATTCCATTAAAAATGCTGTTACCACATATTAGTATTAAAGTGATGTTATGCAAATCGTAAGTGACCAACTCCTAGTACGTCCCAGAATTTTACAGAAATCGTAAGAATTTATTGTTCAAATGTCCTTCAAATCGGAGATATTCGAATTTTTAAGGGTCTCCGCCCCGTATTAACCTTCACATAACCTTAAATACTAAACTTGCTTTGGAATTTTGGGAAACTTACCTTAATTGTTCTTTAATATTTCTGGTAGAAATCCGATGCAAATTAGATATAAGGTCGTTTTTTTATTTGGGAGAAATGGAGCTCCTGAAAACGGGTCACTGTAGATTTGAACAAAACTAAAAATTGCCCCCGTCTAAAAACTCATATTGTTATTTTGTCGAAAAAATGTGTGTTCGATGTTGATATAGATGTTTGTTTTCAAATAAATCACCGGAAATAGAGAGACAACCAGAGAAAAAGACAGAAATACATTTATATTATATTTATTCGGAAATCACGTATTTTCCGACCACGTATTCATTTCATCATCACAATCTTAAGGGAACATCTGCGTGTTTATATAAACAATTTACAGGCCAGATAAACAAAACCAACTATATAATTTATTACTTTGACTCGCACAAAATCTCTAACATGTTTATAAGCAGTTGACCTACATTTAAATAAGGTAATAGTATGAACTCGCAGGTAAATCATGCGTTCCCCGGGAATAAATGAAGACACTTGTGTATCTGCTCCAATTCCTGAACCCCAATATTACCATTTTCATTATTATAAATTCAAATAATTTTCACGTTTTTGCGCTTAATAGATATGCACTGAAAACGAATATCCACGATATTATTGTTAAAACCTCCATAATAAAAATTAATACCACCGTTGGATTACACGACCATTTTAATCGGAATAACCTGTTTGATCTTGATATAGGACTTCGTTTTAAATTTAATGCACTTATCTTTATATAATATTCATCATGAGACAGTTTCACGTATGCATTTCGTCCGTCAACCTAATTTTTTAAATTATACATTGAATTATTATGTTTATTTATCTGTTATTTATTCAAACCAAAATACAATAGAGTTCATTTGAAAAAATAATTACGAAATAAAATGCATCACAATGCATTTCAGATCGTTCTTAAAGTAGTCAGTGATTTTAATATTTTTTTAATAGTTGAGAAAGATTAGTTGCTTCGTTATTCTTCTAAATTTATAGCGAAATGTTTAAGTTTTTAAATTGTAGAATAAAAAACATTTCGGCTTTAAAATTCTGAATAAATCTTCATTTATTTAGAGATTGAATTTTTTGTGAATTATTTGCGTGATATAATGTTACAAATACATGTTAATGCAATGTTTTCTTTACAAAATTGTATATATATATATATTGTTTAATTTTCTTTTAACAAATAATGATAATAATAATGATAATAATAATAATAAGAAGAAGAAGAATTATGATTTTGTAATAAAAGCAAAAGATATATTTGAGAAATGCGAACCAAGAATGAAAGTAAAAATACCCCGATCAACGCTGGCTAGTAGAGCTAGATCTATCTATCTATCTATCTATCTATCTATCTATCTATCTATCTATCTATCTCTCTCTCTCTCTCTCTCTCTCTATATATATATATATATATATATATATGTATATATATATATATATATGTATATATATATATATATATATATATATATATATATATATATATATATATATATATGTATATATATTCCTGAAACAGTTTTTCATTGTAAACAACTGATGATCTCTTAAATAATGTTAGAAGCAAACTAATATAATAACTGTAAAAACTAAATTGACTTACACGAGTGATTTTCCACTGAACGATTTGGGACTTAAGGTTTTTTAAATTTTTTTTAATTTTTTAAATTTTTTATTTAGTTGTAATGGTTGAGAAACTTCCGAGACTATATATATATATATATATATATATATATATATATATATATATATATATTTGGAATAGCTATCAATAATAATGGCTACACTTATTTTAACTTATATTCAACCCAAACAAGGCAACACTATCACTGAGACATAAAGGGGTTACTGGAATTAGGAGAAACCTAAGTGGGGGAGTTGTGCATGTTAGCACGGTCAGGGAAGCATAGAATAGGGAGAGAATTCCAAAGGCCAACAGTTCAAGTAAAGTAGCTATTAGAGTATAGACATCTTTCCGGCATCTGGGGTCTTCTAGGATGGCTGGGTGTTATTTTTCTGATTGTCTGGTCGATGGGGTATATACATCAAGGTGACAGCAGTGCAGAAAATTCGTCGGAGTACATTCTATTAAAGTACTTATAAAACTAGCACAGAGATGCAACATAGCGTAGATGGGACAGGGATTATCTCTGATGTGATATCTGATCGTTCATAATAAGCCTGTGTGTATGTACTTCGTCGTTTTGAGCTACGACTGTTCAACTTAGGGTTAAGAGTTTAGGTTAATATTAACTATTATCACAAAGTGGTCAGCGTTCCTCAATGCGCTATGAGCATCCGTCACATAAACCTCAAACAATGTTGTATAGGGATCAAGAAGTAAATTTCTTGCTGATCTCCACAATCTCAAAGGCAATAATCTGTAAAAAGGAGTGTGCAATAGACAAGGTGTGGAAAGAGACAGTCTCTCAAAGGGGGGGGGGTGCAAGAGTGAAGGTCTGTGAAAGTGAGTGTGCAACAGACAAGTTATGGAAACCTACAGCTTATCAAAAGGAAGAGTGCAATAAAGAAAGTCTTTAAAAAATACAGTCTGTGAAAGGGAGTGTCCAATAGACAAGGTGTTGGATGAGACAGTCTATGAAAGAGAGTGTGCAATAGAGAACATCGTGAAAGATACATTCTGTGAAAGGGGAGTTTTTAATAGACACAGTCTGGAAAGAGACAGTTTGCTGAGGGGAATTTTACAATAGACACGGTCTAAAAAATGACAGTCTCTGAAAGTCTGGAAAGAGTCATTCTGCAGAAAAAGGAGTATGCAATAGAGGTCTTAAAAGAGACAATCTGTTCAAGAGATTGCCCCATAGATAAGGTGTGGGATGATACATTCTATGAAAGTGAGTGGGCAATAGTCAAAGGCTGGGAAAAAGCAGTCTGCGAAAGTGAGTGTTCATTAGAGAATGTCCGGAAAGAGACATTGTGTGAAAAGTTAGTTTACAATAGACATGGTCTGGAAATTGACAGTCTGTGAAAAAGAGTGAGCAATAGAAAATGTCTGGAAAGAAGCATTCTGTTAAAAGAAAGTTTACAACAGACAAGGTCTAGAAATATATAGTATAGTCTGTGAAAGGGAGTGTGCAATAGAAAAGGTCTGGAAAGAGATAGCTTGTGAAAAGGAAGAGTGTTATAAAGAATGGCCTGGAAAGAGACATTCTGTAAGAAGGGAGTTTGGAATAGACATGATCTGGAAAGAGACAGACTGTAAACAGGAGTGGACAAGATAGAAAGTCTAGAAAGAGACATCCTGTTAAAAAAAGTTTACAATAGACAAGGTCCGGGAAGAGACAGCTTGTGAAAGGGAATGTGGAATAGAGAAGGTCTGGAAAGAAGCACTCTGTGAAAAGAAGGTGCGCAATAGATTAGTTGTTGGAATAGACAGTCTGTGAGAGCGAGTGTGAAATAGATAATGTGTGGGAAGTGTCATTCTGTGAAAAGGGAGTTTACAATTGAGGTCTGGAAAAAGGCATTCTGGGAAAAGGGAGTTTAGATCAGACACGGTCTAGAAAGAGATAGTCTGTGAAGAGAGTTTGCAATAGAGAAGGTCTGGAAAAAGACATACTGTGAATATGTAGTAAACAAAAGATAACGTCTGGAAAGTGACTGTCTGTAAAATGGAGTGTGCAACAGACAAGGTATTGGAAGAGACAGATTTTCAAAAGAAGTGAGAAGGTCTTAAAAGAGACAGTTTGTGAAAGGGAGTGTCCAATAGACAAGGTGTGATATAAGACTGTCTGTGAAAGTGCGTGTGCAATAGAAATCATGTAGGAAGAGACAGTCTGTGAAAGGGAGTCTGTAATAGAGAAGGTCTGGAAAGAGACAGTTTGTGAAAGGGTGTGCGAAATTGAGAAACTATTCGTGTTGTTACCAGCTGCGTCTAGATAGCCCGATAAACCGAGACAATTACTGTGATGAACATTTAATCATCAAATATATGTATTTGGGCGCTCAGTTCTAAAGAGAGTGACGCTCTTATACAATCAGAGACATAGTCGACCAGGATACTCTCATAGGTCGAAGGAGAATAGTAGTGGCATTAGAAGTGTCTAATGCTGTGTTATATGATTTAAAGTACATGTAAACCTTGCTATATATGCTTAGCCTATGTTCTTTAGTCAAGGAGAGTATGTTACCAATATAGATCCCGAATCCGTGAATATGTATGTCCGTGTTCAAACGGCAGAGTGGAAGATATCCAGTCTTGACGAAGCGATTACAAGGGATTAATCAGTGTAGGTAAGTTTTACTTTGTGCTAGCATATCAGGAAATAAGATATTCATATTAATTAAATCACTAGAAGGTGATCTTCAATATCAGATATTTAAGATAATAAGCATAATGTGTAAACTGGTGTAACGAATGTATAACATAATAGCTAGTAACTTATTTATACAAAATGCTTATAATCGGACATATTTAAATACGTTACTTTTTACATGATTAAATAGTAGATGTGTTTGCCAGCTCGCTATCTCCTCACAAAACAAATATTTAATGGTTGCAAACACGAAACAAACGGTTTTACATTTATTTGTATCGATACAAATTGACTTTTTGCATATATCTTTAAAATATTACCGTAAAACAAAAAAAAACAGAAATAAATCAAGTTGCCTAGGCAATAGTAGGTGTGAAGGGGGTACTTCTTCGAAAGAATAGGCCGGAAACGAACACAATAGTGGTGCGTTTACCAACTTTACTGCCATCATATTCAAGAAGAAAACTATCTATTTAATTAACTTGCTGAAACAGTGTCAACGATAAATACAATATTCCTAAACTAAACTATTTGTTACATAAAAATAAAAACAATATTTGAATTTAAAAACATAATAAAAAGTATAGTACATTAATAAATTATTTTTGTGCACAGCAATATTAAAATCAGTTTACTTTACAACTGAGATCACATCAGCATGAGAAGATATAAAAACACATACGATGCTGCTGTTATATAAACTTGAATTAACCTGGAATAATTATTTTGCTGTCAACGTTAGTGCAGCAAATGGGCCCACCTTTCGCATTTATTCATATAGAAGAAGCCGAACCCCGTGGAAATCCCATGATCTCTACTGTAAAATACTTTGCAGCTGAACATTATTTTAAATGAATAAAAATAATGTTTTATCTTTCAAATTAATTTATCTATTCAATTTTTTAACTTAATAAGCTCTTTTATACGGTAGAAATTGTCAGCTTAATATACTTCACATTATTAAAACAAAGGGAATTTGTAATTCAGCGATGACGACAAAATTCTATGTATGACGATTTGGGGACAATTTATTTGAAAATTGGTCAAATAATAATGTTTAATTACAAGCAACATTAAATATTTCTCAATTTTTATTTTTGGGGTATTTCGTCTTTGTCCATAGGGGGAACTCATATTTAAAAATGTGTATGTAAGGTAATAACGTACGTACAAAAACAAGTATGCGTATTTTTATACCTATATGTTTTCGTTTATATGTGTTCTACGCTTGTAATTCGTCTGAACAAAAGCTTCATTAGTACTGACGTCATAGCATTTACACGATTACTTCTTTCCTCAAGCATTTTTGTCTGGTCTACAAGAAAACCATTCTTTTAAGTCAAGTAACATTATATTAAAACATCATGTGTTGGTATGGTAACGACAATGCATACACTTTTTCTTAGACTACGACGATCAGAATATACTTAGAAACAAAATGTTGTTTTATGACTTTTAATGAAAGGATCTATGTTTCTATCTTTCACTCTTTCTTCTTTTTCTCTTTCTGTATTTTCAGTGGATGATTGGGTCAACGCGTAAAACGATCGTCGTGATCTGCTGAAGTATTAAGAATATATAAACATTTTATATGTACATTCTATAAAGTAGACAAATGTGAAAATAAAAAATCTCTTACGTTCAAGGTATATTCAGTTAAATAATATTTATTTTCCTTCCTTAAGCAATAGATTTTCAAAGAATGTAAATGTTATCATCAGAGGAATAAGAGAGATAAGTTAGTAAAAGAAATACTAAAAGTCATAATTTAAAATAATGCAAATGCAAGTATAATATTTTAATAAAAAAGTGAAGAAAATGTCCCAAAAATAACGATTGAAAATATAAGAACATTTTACCGTTGAAGGTTTGACGAAGAAGGGTAGCAAATGCAAGAAAGCTAGGCGTCCAAAAGCCTCAAACTACTATGAAATATAGAAGATTGAATCCATCAAATGTACAAGTAATCCGGGGTTAAGAGATGATTTTCGATGCAAGCTGTGTATTAGAGGTGATTTTTTAATTATTCCATGGACTCTCGGTTACAGTTTTTTTAAGATCTGAATTCAAAATGGTAAGAAGTAATTTTCAAAATTAAACAAGGCCGTTGATAAGAAGATGCTAATCCAAGGGAGTTCAGGAAATAGACTAAAGTCGTTATAGGGGGTTAAATTCAAAGTCAAAGTCAGTTGAAAATGATGAAGAGGGAGTAGCAACGGGAGAGCGGTGAGATAGTTTAGACGGATTATGTGAAAGCGAGTTGAGTATGGAGACCCCTTGGATACATGCCCGATTCGGATATATAAACATATTTTAAAGATACGTTTTACATTCTATAAATATCGTAAGCAAATATTTCAGCAGAGATGCGCATTGGAGTAAAACATCTTACTCTCCCTGCTGGATATTGTACATAGGAGTTAATTGAATGCGTCAAAAAGTTAGCTAACAATAAGCAATCATTCTAAAAGTAAAATAGCCACATCCAAAAGTAGGTATGCTAAGATGAGTAAAAATCCCATCGTGTCACAGAAATGACAAAACTATAATGATGTTGTGCACAATGGGCAATCAACAATTCCCACACTATCTAACAACTTCTACAGCAAATGTTAAGACTAAAATGTTTGCCTAAAACTCCACTCAAAAGTCTGCAAACTACTTTCCACTAAGAACGGAAACCGCACTATATATCTGGATGATCACCCGTTTCTCATGTGCTACATATCATTAAAAAAAGTCGAAACCTCAAAAACATGTGGAATGATCTCATCCCTGCTAAAGTTATAAATGAATATATTGCATAATCTTGGTTTACCGCTATGTGAAAATAGTATCTGTGCCAACACTTTTAGCGACAAAATAAATGCCCGAAAAAGTATAATTACAGCGATAGTTCGTCACGTTGAAAATGCAAAACCTTTCTCTGAACAATAGTAAGGAGTTAGGCGACAACGATCATCTCGGTACGTATACACCACCCACTGGATAATGCAGGTCAAGCTAAGAGGTAGCGCTATATATCTTCAAAGCTTTTTACAAGTTTGGCATGAATGTCTTCACAGAAAATTCAATTCGAACAGTAGTACTGGACGAATATTTAATATAATCAGATCTTTCTTAAGTAAGAGTCAGGACCATGAAGGTCACGATGGCCGTACATCTAAATGACATCGCATCGACGCGGGTGTGCTCCAGGGGTCGATGCTTAGGCTTATATGATTCATGCCCCTCATAAATATTTATCCCTCATGTCATTAATTTCAGGCACATGAAATGAAATTTTGAAGCAACATTAAATAGAATTTTGAAGCAACATTAAATAGAATAAGTATATAAGTATATAAGTCTATAAGTGTCGGGTCCGCTGAAAAGAATGCTATCTTCCTCTAACAAGCTAGTCAACTTACTACATTTGTCAGTATCATATATCACTATAAAGCCACCATTCGTTCACGTATGGAGTATTGTTGCAATATCTTTGCTGGTGCATCAACCACTAGTCTCTCTATTGAATAAAAGCTACGAAATAATTTCTAACCTAATAGGTCTCGTACTGTTTGCCAAACTCTAGCCGATGTCGCATCCCCGCAGTGTGCATCCCCGTACTCGCTTGACAAGTACATTTCCAGCATGTTCTCAATGAACTGACTGCACTTGTTCACTCTCAACGAAAATACACTCGACACACCAAACAAACAGAAATAGACACCTATTAACTTTAGATGTCGCTAGAGGACGGCAGATTTTATACTTAAATAGGTTATTTCTTTGGACCGTTTGCCCTGGGATTTGTTTTCTCTAACCGTACGAAAATGCAGAAATTTAAATGTAATGTGAACAAACATCTTGATGCCAAACTACTCACCAAGGCTGCCCTGTGTATATGTGGCTCATATCACACTATCTCCTTACGTATAAGTGGCAATATGCCGTGTTTTGGTAAATGAAAGTATCCAGAAGTATTGTTAACATAAGAAACGCTATATATATATATATATATATATATATATATATATATATATATATATATATATATAATGAGATAAGTGTCACTACAGTAAGAAACGTCGTTGAGATGATAAACTTTTTAAATTGAAAAACCATATATATACGCGATATTTTGTCAATAAAATATTTCTTAAATCATTCTTTTTTCATCCATATTTCCGGTGTTATGAAACAATTAAGACTTCGACCATTAAAAAAAACGAAGAAAAAGGAAAATATTGTCTGCGTTATCATGAATATGGTTTGATAAAACCGAAAATTTGGATTTAAATAAACAAAAATGATTTAATAAATATTTTATTTATTTGAACAAAATTTCGCGACAAGTTGTCTGGTTTCTCAATTTTCAAAGTTTATCATTTCAACGACGTTTCAACTGGAGTAACACTTATCTCATTATTGTACACACGCGCCTCAGCGTGCTTCACTACAGATCGGACATTAAAAAAATCTCTTCGATAACATCAGAAGATCGTCGATCCGTGGTTACGCCGTAAGACCTCGACCTACAAAAAGGAAAAACAAAAAAAAAGGAAAATATTGGTTGTATTAGAATGAATAGGGTTTCATAAAACCGGACATTTGGATTTATTGGACAAAATCTCACGTCAACTTATCTGGTTTCTCTATTGTCAAAGTTTGTTGAGAATTAGTTCCTGCACTGAAGATTGCGTTAGCATGAAACATCGATGTCTGTAGGTAATAAATAATTAATATTTATTTATAAATATTATTATCAGCCCCCTCCAACAAAGGCCGGCCACTCTTGAGTGACTTTAATAACAAGCAGTACACATAGCTACATGCACGATCGGAACGCGTTCGTAGATCACTCTAGCTGCTTGGTAAATCTAGCCGCCGACTCGCTATTTACATTTAAATTCCTCTCTAATTACTAACTAATTGTCTATGGCCGATTGGATGAGACTCTTGACTACGAATCAGTAGCGATTTGTGATCGGGATTCGCGCCCGCCGACCGTTGAGAATTAGTTCCTGCACTGAAGATTGCGTCAGCATGAAACATCGATGTCTGTAGGTATTAAAATAATTAATTTATATATATATATATATATATATATGTGTAATATTGTTTGTTTTGTATAGGAGAATTAGCCAAAGTGCCGAATTACGTATGAACGAACATATTTTTTTTATTTACAGTATTACTAGTTTTATTGCACTGCGGTTTCACGGAAACACTGAGAGCCCATTTTTATTTAATTTTTCCAATAGTATCGTCTGCAAGGTTACTGTTTTTAAAAGAAAACAATGTCTGCTTTAACCTTAAACGTGTCACAGCGCTTCTGATGACATATTTATTCCTAAGTCGAAAGAAAATCAACGGAATTCAAAGAGAATTCAAGAATGTTATCTATCTTTGAAAGAGTCCGGTCGACTGAAGAAAATCGTGAATAACAAAAATAGTCGTTGTTAATAAAGACGTACCAGTCGAAGCAGACAATTTCAAGGAATTTATTTCCCGCCCCTTCGAAATATAAGTAATCTGTTTCAGTACACGAGCATAAGACAAGGCGTTATGTCCAAACGCTAAGCCTGTTACGTTAGATACCCGTTTTTTTTTGTATATCTTCATTCCCACTGTTCAGGAAGGAAGATGTTTGAAAGGGATTTTTCTTGCGGCTTTTTACCCTTTTTCACATTATTTTTTGCAGCTGTTGCTCGCTTAAAACTTCAGTCAACGTACCAATATAATCCGTGAACATGTCTTGATAAACGAGACTCTGAATTATACACGTGTCTTCTAATCTCTTCCTTTCCTTTTCTCACTCTCTTTCTCGCCTTTTATTCGCTCTCTCTCTCTCTCTCTATCTCTCTCTCTATCTCTCCCTCTCTCTCTCTCTCTCTCTACATATATATTTATCTACACGCACACACACACACACATACACACACACACACACACACACATATATATATATATATATATATATATATATATATATATATATATGTATATATTTATTTATTTAACCCAACAAGTGCATATATATTGAAAACATTAACTTAAAAACCAAATTGTATTAATTGCGAAATACTAAGTAAAGACTTATAAATATTTATTAGGCTAAATGTTTATATAATAAATATATATATATAATTATATATATATATATATATATATTAATCTTTTTCCCAATAATCGTGTAAAATATATGTGTGAATGTATATACTTTGAGAAATAAAAAAGTCAGATAGTTCTGATTGCAATACAATTTCAGCCATCACGAATCAAATAATCTTTACGAGTCAGACGACCTTTACAATAATTTCCTATCCACCTTCTTCCGGTTCTATTGCAGGGTGTTTTATATAAGAGCCCCGCCAAGAATTGGAAAAGAAGGTTTGCAAAAACATAAGCCCGTCAGTTATTAGCGTGTACACTCTTATTAACCTACTTTTGTGAATCCTGTCCCGAAATGTTTTGGGTTAGAGTTAAGATTAGAATAAAGTCCTCTGTAGAACTTGATGTGAAGGCAGACATATAAAGGGAATGATCTTTTCTTCCAAATACTCAATCACAGGGATGCTTTCCATCCGCTCGAGTAAATTATAACACATTTTACTAAACCCGCAGTTTCTCTGTTTTAGGGTTTGCCGAGTTTTTTTCAGCATGGTTCTTCTACAAAATAATCCTTTTGTGTTGGTCTAGAGAGGAAGCGTGAAAACATTAACATTCACATTTTCTGTGTTTACCGAATAAACTTCCGTTTTTTTTTCCGCAAGAAGCTACTTTCCAGAAAACATGTAACATCGTAAATGTGAACCATTCGATATTTGGCTGTGGATGAAAATTTCGAAATACGTTTATTATGTTGTTAGCTTTCAGTATGATCCTATATACGCATTGTGTACAAAGCAGAAAGGTGTGTACATTCTTCTTCTGTACAAAATGCGCATCAATCGTTCTATTGCGACTGATTGTTTACAATATTTATTTATATTTTAATATGTATGCTATGCTAAATAAGGAATTGTGTAAGAACTGAACCCGAAAACTTGCTTCATTCAATTTGATATCACTTTAATATATATATATATATATATATATATATATATATATATATATATATATATATATATATATATATATAAACTTAATCGGATTCTCCTAGTGAAACAGTTATACCATTGTATCTAACACATATACATTTGAATGTTCCGAGTAATTCAATTACGAAAATTGTCACTATTTGTTCCGTACATAAAAACAAATTCCGGTCCGATAATTTTTTTCGGTGTCAGACTCTTCACGAGATTCACTATTTATTTTCATTTAGAAAACAAAAGAGAATATTGCCCAATTAACACGTGGCGTTTGTTATAAATAGAAAATAAAGACCCGAAACACATAACTATTGCGTATTTAGTGTAGGTAAGTGTGATAAATAGTTTTTTCTTTAGAATTCTAATACTCTAAATGTACTTTCAGTCTTAATGGTGCTCTCAGTCTTTCTACTTTTTCATAGTTTTTCGACGGTAACACCACATTTGGTGCTAGACCATTTATCGGGAGGGAAGATTATTATTATTATTATTATTATTATTATTATTATTATTATCATTATTATTATCATTATTATTATTAATATTATTATTAGCATTTGTTTAATTTTAAATTGTTGAAGAATTTAATTTACATCTACATTACATTCACATATATAAGTCTGGCTATAAGTATCGTCGAAAATTAGTTAATTAAATATTTAAGTAATAACTAAGCAAACAGTTATGTATCATATTGTGAAATAAAATGTATGTTTATGACAAAGTCATTATAATTATAGTTTTTTTTCATATTAAATAAACCCTTAAAGTGTTGATATTTAAAACCAAACAAATGTTACTATATCATTGTCAGTTAGGCCTTTCTTTTCCAATATAGCTATGTAATTATTTTCGACGAAACTTATAGCCAGACTTGGAAAAATTAGATGGCGTTATAATAAAATACACACAGCACCCCTATATTTTAATTCGATTTTTTTTTCTGTGTGATTTCTCTATTTTACAATTTCTATTGCTACAGCATTCAACTAATCTGTGCTCTTTTTTCATGGCACATATTTTCCTTCTCAATGTATACATGCAAACGCATTTCTGTGTAGCTAACTTGTCATAAGTATATATTCCTACAATTTCTAAACCCCACTCACGTATTGTGCACTGTTAAAGTAATTATTGAAACGTGTATAAACGTAATATATTATGTAATTTCATCTTATGATTTAAAGGTTTTTTTTAACATTATTCACCCCAACTATGTCTCTTTCTCTCTCTCTCCCCCTTCTCTCTCTCTCTCTCTCTCTCTCTCTCTCTCTCTCTCTCTCTATATATATATATATATATATATATATATAAACATTTTGTGTAGCGTATTTGCCATCAGAAAATATATTAATAATATTACTAAGCTGTACTCACGTATTGAGCAGTGTTTAAGTTAATATCGACTAAGTATACACAATTAATATATTATGTTATTTTATATAGTATGTGTATATACATTAAATAGTAATACATTATATATAATATGTGTATATATATATATATATATATATATATATATATGTCAGTTTAGAAATAAGGAAGTACATTCGAACAGAAGCAAGCATGAGGACTAATAATTGCAAAATAGGAAATACTCAAAGCAAAACAATAAAAATTCTTTAGAATAACAGAAAAATGCAAACACAATGTTAACCAAAGCAAGAAAAATAAATTCTTTAAAAATTCCTACAATCAGATATTCTTCCTTCCCTGCTCCCAATTCTCAGTCCCTAATTCGAAGCCACCAACTCGAACATACCAAACAGTCAAAATAATAAACGTCTTGGACAGCTGCTTCCGTATTCTTTTCACAGAATCTCGTTTTCATTGGCGGTCGTGTATCACCGTACCACTAGTTCCTTTACGTGTACGGTGACAATAGTTGTGTGTGAGCCAAGAAAAGAGAGAACAAGTATCTCCCTATATTCTATACGAACTTTGTATAGCCCAAATAGCTTAGAACCATTCACCTTTTTCTGGTCTTGTACCGGCAGCAATGGTGCGTGTTACTTTTTTGTTTTCTTTTATATGTGTTCTTATTCCCCCCGCTTCGTTTTTGGCGTAGATTGCAGACCTCAAGGGAATATCAGTTTCCTCGCTCATATGTTTCCCCTCGGCACATCTGTTTCCTTTCGTCGGTTTTGACACCAACTGCAAACTTATTTCAACTAATTCCTCCTTCTCTACAACATTTAATCAATTTTCACAACTTTCTTTTTCATTTTCTTACGTTGTTTTAACCCTAATCATTTATTCAGTCGAGTTCATACTAGCTCATGTTAGATAATAACGTTCGACTGAGAGATAACACGTGCTCTGGTTGGTTGAAAATGATCACTTCTTCAATTAAAGAAAACGGTTTTAAAATAGGCAATTAATTAAGATGGTGTGAGGCAACCTTAGAATGCATGTGGCTATACACAGACATTAAAAAAGTAAATAGAACCCATTATTATCATTAATAATGAAAACCGCTGCCAGAGCTTCTTGTTGGACCTAAACGGCAGAATATTGATTATTGTCCTTCTCTGATGAATTGGACAATATATTGGTTAAGCGTGGAAAGTAGAATATCGAAATTTGCGACACTTTAATGCTGATTAATTCAATTTCATATTACCTCATAACATGGCTCCTCTGAAATTCTGAGAATTCAAATGCGCCTTTCGTCCGTGCCATACGTAAACAATAATATTAGAAACACAAAATATATCATCTCGTGTAAACAATCGAAGTTTCAAACTTTTACTGCTGCTTTGTAGGGCTCCAAGTGCTTCGTCGGTGACAGAAGCAGTAACTTTAAACATATATTAATTATTAGTGGCTGGGGCTTGTTACTTCGTTCATGTCGATTTATATGGTGCCTCGGTTTTCCTACAGGCCACCTGGATCAGACAATTGTAATTAAAATATCAGAAATATATGTAAAAAATACACAACGCGGTATGAATTATTTATTGTTCAGCTAGTTCATACAAGCTGATTCTAGATGATACATTTAGACTGACCGATACCTCAAGCTGTGCCAATTCGAACAAAATAACGTATTAAGTTATAAAGAAAAACTTCGCAACAGTAAGTTAAATAAGTTGTTTTAAGGCTAGCATGAATGAGTTTAGAAAGATCGACCAATCAACCTACCCCAGAAATCCTTAATAAAAATCATAATCCCTTCCGCAATCCAACGATATTTAGTACAAATACATTTCAGTGCCTGCCTGACTTGTCCGGCAAATCTCAGTCATGAACTCTGACACCCTCTTTCTTACAACTGCGCTGCCTTTGACTGTGATCGTCCCGTTCAGTTCAGGAATAGGTTAGCGATTATTTTGATAGACATTATAATTCTAATAATCACATGAATTAAACTCTGGGGGTTAAGATCCCATGAGTGTGAATCCCATTCAATATCACAGCTCCTACTGATGAAAGATCACAAAGGTGTTCCTGCATATCCTTGAAAAGGGATAAGACAAACGCTGTTGAAGATTCATAATTAAAATCTAGTGGACAAGTCCAACATATAGAGACATGTATGTGTACGTTATATGGTTGGATTGCTGAAATGATTGCGGATGTTTATCGACTCCATGGGCAGCATTTTGATGGTCAACCTTCATAAGGGGACGTTGTTCCCTCAGAACCATCTGCCAACTATGAGGGTTCATGAAGCAATTAACCACTCTATCAGATATTCATTTATTTTCGACCATCCAATTATTCTGTATGTTTGTACAAGGTTATCTATCATATAATGTTCTATTGTCGGAATGTAAATAACATGCGCAATTAGTATCTAAGCTGACAAATCAATAACAGTTCGTTATTTGTGTACTGTGCCATAAGCAATATGATTACGTGTTCAGATACAATTTATTTAAAAATTACTAGGTTCTGCCCCTACGACTGAGAATATCAAATATTTTTAACAATTGACCCATTAAACGTAAAAATCAGCAGCGGGAATAACTAATTTATAATTTAGTAGGGGTTGTCTACCTCAAGTTTGAAAATATAGGGTGTTGTTAAATGGCATGCCGTAACACAGGGCAACGTCTAGAAAAAACATAGATAACACATAATTCGCTATATGATTGGTCTAACAAAATCAGGTCATCAGTTACACGTTATTTAAGTTGGTTTGCAGCAAGGCTATCATGCACGCGGCTATATAAAGGAACGCTTCATCCCAATGTTACTTGTATCAGACATTGGACATTAAAAGAGTATACCGTTATAGGAAGCTACATTTAACTCGCGGAGATATTTTTATTTTTAAACCTCAAAGCATTATCAATTATTATTTAGTCCAGTTAATACCAAACGTAATTTTTACTAGAAGGGCTACCCGGCGTTGACCGGATGGAAAGTAAGTAATTTATTTTTATCAATATCAATTAATTCCTTACTGTTATCATAGGCAGGGTAAATTTTGCCATGAAAACTGAAACAACTAATAGAGATGAAATGTTACTAAAACTTACTTAAGCGAGTAAAGTTTAAAAAGAAAATATATACTCGAGATAAGTTTTACTTAAAACTTAACTGTCCTTCTTTCTATTAAATATCGAAATAAACAATTTATTTGTCGTATATTAATACCTGATTCAGTCACAAAATTATTAAGAATAAAATAATGTTTGTGTGTCCTTCTTTTCTTTTTTATTACCAGTCAAAATGATTAAGTCTCATCTCATTTGCTTATTAACAAAATGTGAATAAGTGATTATTCTTTATTGTTTAAATTCTAATCACTTATTATTAAGATTTAAATGAATAACCATGTTCTTTGTTCATGAAAATAAATTTGTATACGTGATTTTCTTCAATGTATTCATTATTATTAGTTATTAATAAAATTACAATTAATAGCCACTTTCTTTGTTACTAACAATAAATTTGCGTAGGTGATTTTCTTCATTGTCTTCATTATTATCGGTTATTAATAAGATTACAATTAATAGCCACTTTCTTAGTTCATAACAATAAATTTGCGTATGTGATTTTCTCCATTGTCTTCATTATTATCAGTAATTAATAAGATTACAATAAATAGCCACTTTCTTTGTTACCAACAATAAATTTGCGTATGTGATTTTCTCCATTGTCTTCATTATTATCAGTAATTAATAAGATTACAATAAATAGCCACTTTCTTTGTTACCAACAATAAATTTGCGTATGTGACTTTCTCCATTGTCTTCATTATTATAAGTAATTAATAAGATTACAATAAATAGCCACTTTCTTTGTTACCAACAATAAATTTGCGTATGTGATTTTCTTCATTGTCTTCATTATTATCGGTTATTACAAAGATTACAATTAATAGCCACTTTCTTTGTTCATAACAATAAATTTGCGTATGTGATTTTCTTCATTGTCTTCATTATTATCAGTTATTAATAAGATTAAAATTAATAGCCACTTTCTTAGTTTATAACAATACATTTGCGTATGTGATTTTCTTCATTGTCTTCATTATTATCAGTTATAAATAAGATTACAATTAATAGCCACTTTCTTAGTTCATAACAATAAATTTGCGTATGTGATTTTCTCCATTGTCTTCATTATTATCAGTAATTAATAAGATTACAATAAATAGCCACTTTCTTTGTTACCAACAATAAATTTGCGGATGTGATTTTCTCCATTGTCTTCATTATTATCAGTAATTAATAAGATTACAATAAATAGCCACTTTCTTTGTTACCAACAATAAATTTGCGTATGTGATTTTCTTCATTGTCTTCATTATTATCGGTTATTACAAAGATTACAATTAATAGCCACTTTCTTTGTTCATAACAATAAATTTGCGTATGTGATTTTCTTCATTGTCTTCATTATTATCAGTTATTAATAAGATTAAAATTAATAGCCACTTTCTTAGTTTATAACAATACATTTGCGTATGTGATTTTCTTCATTGTCTTCATTATTATCAGTTATAAATAAGATTACAATTATAGCCACTTTCTTTGTTCATAACAATAAATTTGCGTATGTGATTTTCTTCAGTGTCTTCATTATTATCGGTTATTACAAAGGTTACAAATAATAGCCACTTTCTTTGTTCATAACAATACATTTGCGTATGTGATTTTCTTCATTGTCTTTATTATTATCGGTTACTAATAAGATTACAATTAATAGCTACTTTCTTTGTTACTAACAATACATTTGCGTATGTGATTTTCTTCATTGTCTTCATTATTATCGGTTATTAATAAGATTACAATTAATAGCCACTTTCTTTGTTCATGACAATAAATTTGCGTATGTGATTTTCTTCATTGTCTTCATTATTATCGGTTATTAATAAGATTAAAATTAATAGCCACTTTCTTTGTTCATAACAATAAATTTGCGTATGTGATTTTCTTCATTGTCTTCATTATTATCGGTTATTAATAAGATTACAATTAATAGCCAATTTCTTTGTTCATAACAATAAATTTGCGTATGTGATTTTCTTCATTGTTTTCATTATTATCAGTTATTAATAAGATTACAATTAATAGCCACTTTCTTTGTTCATAACAATAAATTTGCGTATGTGATTTTCTTCATTGTCTTCATTATTATCGGTTATTAATAAGATTAAAATTAATAGCCACTTTCTTTGTTTATAACAATACATTTGCGTATGTGATTTTCTTCATTGTCTTCATTATTATCGGTTATTAATAAGATTACAATTAATAGCCACTTTCTTTGTTCATAACAATACATTTGCGTATGTGATTTTCTTCATTGTCTTCATTATTATCGGTTATTAATAAGATTAAAATTAATAGCCACTTTCTTTGTTCATAACAATACATTTGCGTATGTGATTTTCTTCATTGTCTTCATTATTATCGGTTATTAATAAGATTAAAATTAATAGCCACTTTCTTTGTTCATAACAATACATTTGCGTATGTGATTTTCTTCAATGTATTCATTATTATCAGTTATTAATAAGATTACAATTAATAGCCACTTTCTTTGTTCATAACAATAAATTTGCGTATGTGATTTTCTTCATTGTCTTCATTATTATCGGTTATTAATAAGATTACAATTAATAGCCACTTTCTTTGTTCATAACAATACATTTGCGTATGTGATTTTCTTCATTGTCTTCATTATTCTTGGTTATTAATAAGATTAAAATTAATAACCATGTTCTTTGTTCATCAAAATAAATTTGTATACGTGATTTTCTTCAATGTATTCATTATTATTAGTTATTAATAAAATTACAATTAATAGCCACTTTCTTTGTTACTAACAATAAATTTGCGTAGGTGATTTTCTTCATTGTCTTCATTATTATCGGTTATTAATAAGATTAAAATTAATAGCCACTTTCTTTGTTCATAACAATAAATTTGCGTATGTGATTTTCTTCAATGTATTCATTATTATCAGTTATTAATAAGATTACAATTAATAGCCACTTTCTTTGTTCATAACAATAAATTTGCGTATGTTATTTTCTTCATTGTCTTCATTATTATCGGTTGTTAATAAGATTAAAATTAATAGCCACTTTCTTTGTTCATAACAATAAATTTGCGTATGTGATTTTCTTCATTGTCTTCATTATTATCGGTTATTAATAAGATTAAAATTAATAGCCACTTTCTTTGTTCATAACAATAAATTTGCGTATGTGATTTTCTTCATTGTCTTCATTATTATCAGTTGTTAATAAGATTACAATTAATAGCCACTTTCTTTGTTACTAACAATACATTTGCGTATGTGATTTTCTTCATTGTCTTCATTATTATCGGTTGTTAATAAGATTAAAATTAATAGCCACTTTCTTTGTTCATAACAATAAATTTGCGTATGTGATTTTCTTCATTGTCTTCATTATTATCGGTTATTAATAAGATTAAAATTAATAGCCAGTTTCTTAGTTCATAACACTAAATTTGCGTATGGGATTTACTTCATTGTCTTCATTATTATCAGTTATTAATACGATTAAAATTAATAGCCACTTTCTTGGTTACTAACAATAAATTTGCGGATGTGATTTTCTTCATTGTCTTCATTATTATCAGTTATTAATAAAATTACAATTAATAGCCACTTTCTTTGTTACTAACAATAAATTTGCGTATGTGATTTTCTTCATTGTCTTCATTATTATCAGTTGTTTATAAGATTAAAATTGATAGCCACTTTCTTTGTTCATAACAATAAATTTGCGTATGTGATTTTCTTCATTGTCTTCATTATTATCGGTTATTAATAAGATTACCATTAATAGCCACTTTCTTTGTTACTAACAATACATTTTCGAAATGGCAAAATGAAGCAAATAATTATTTTGGGTTTGAATCTATCTATCCAACACTTATCGTAAGCTAATTTTTTACCTTTAAATTGTTATTTTTTAGCTTCTTACATGAAGTGGCTTCTTGCTTTGTCTGATGAAATTTTCATAACAAATATAGCAACGTTAAAGAGCGACGCATTCTTTTCTTTAATGCTTAGTAAAACATTTAAAAATCAGAATACAGTGAGAGAGGGCGAGTGAAATACATCGATAGCTAAGTGAGAGATCGGTGACCTTACATGTTTATATAATTGTGTGTACTGGATTCACACCTAAATTCATTAACATGTTAGTATTTAGATATGAACAGAGATGTAAGGTGTTAGGTGTCTAAATGTAGGTCATATTTAGTTTCATTAAGTTTTATGCTATGCTAAAAAAAGTGAAAGCCCTTTGTTAAAATTCAGATACCGCTGATTTTTAGGGAAATTAACACACACACACACACACATATATATATATATATATTTATATATATATATATATATATATATATATATATATATATACATTAGGTTAATATAGTTCGCTTGAAACATTGTTCAGTGTGTATATAAAAATAATTCATTGAAGGGCATACAATGCAGAGGTGTAACGGATGAATACGAACTAAAAGAAAATCAAGACATATAAAGGTGAAATGAGTTTTTCTATTTTAAAACTTTTATGAATATAAATTTATTTATTTATCATTTACTTTATATTTTTATATTACAATCATACTGCCGTCAGTGCAGTTGGATGGAGGTTCCGTATGATATAATATTTCGGGGAAAATCCTTACCTCAAAGTTTGTTTAACTTTAGTTTGAAACGTGCATAATATAATCGTTGCTGTGGAAATAGTTCGGCAGAAATTAGTTGAATTTAAAATAATTGGTTTTCATGGTGATTCCAATATTTTGTTTTTATCTTCGTTTTAGTGTCATTATTATTGTTACTATTTTTTATATTATTTATACTAGCAAAAATATACTCCCTCCGGTCGCATATTTTTGCTAGTTGTTTTATTTAATTGCTCAGAAAAATGTGTTTTTTTTTTTTTTACAAATAAAATAATTTTTTATTAAGTTTATTATTATCGAGTAACATAGTTTACACACATCTGGAAATCTAAAAAAAAACAACCATTAGTGTATATTTGCGAATATTAATTAATTAGAAGCTTAAAAACAAATTAATTATGTAAATTTGAAAGACGCGTGATGTTTGGAGAAGTTTTGGGATGGGTATATATAGGAGCTGATATGTAGATATATAAAGAGGCAGACAGACAGATACATAATCTCCATTATTAATAGATTTCATAATGTTTAAAAAAATTATTTTATTTATATATTTGTCAGTACTTACGTTCAATGTTTAATTTTCATCAATTTTATTTTGAGTGCGAACTTCATATGGGAAAAGAAATAACTATTTCCGTTCACTGAGTTTGGATTGGATTCCTCTTCATTAAACATTTCAATTTTAAATTATTTGTTTTTGAAGTTGACGAAAATATTCTTAACATTTATTTATTAATCTATTTATTTATTTTCGTATTTAACATTTAATGTTGAAGTTAATATTATTATTATTAGGTGGATATTTTTTAGGCATAGCTTAATGGTCTTAAACGTGTATTTCTTACAAGATTGTAAGTATTATTCTATTTCTCTTATTTCTAGTATTTCTATCTTATTTTATTGTTTGGTTATATAATTGTCGCGTCGTTTTTAATATAATTTATTTCATTATTTTATTACATATACTCATATAACTTTATAAATAATGCATATTCTAAAGTAGTCGTTACTTTTTACAGGATACCCGCGTTTTGCGTAAACAACTGCCTTAAACAGACAAAGTGTGAACCTGCAAAGTTTGAAACTACTGATGTATAAAAGTAATATCGCATAGCACCACTGCATCTCTTGATGGGTTGCTACTTAGGGTCTGGCACGAACGCTTCACAAATTTGCAAACTATGAAATACCCGGCAATGCCTTCGCAACTATCGACCCACTTCTCTCAGATAGGTTTATAAATTATTTGTTGCTGGGCAGCGGTTGGAAGCACAGGCAACCATCGCCGGCGTACCTCAAAGAAATATTCTGGGTCCAACACTATTCGTGATCTGCATTTTTGATCTAAGAAGTCATATCCTGATATCATTTAGTGACGTCTATAGAGTCGACTCTCTATGGCTGCACCTCGAAGAGCACTGGTGACCAAGATTTCGCTGATTCTCTCTATTCGGACTTGAAGAATGTGGTCCACTGTAGCAAAAAGTGATATTTTACATCAAACTTTTTTATAACGAAGTTCCCCATCTTTCATCACCAATGATCGGAACCCTGTGTTGCCCTAATCGAAATATATGTATCTCTCTCTTTGAATAAGTTCTTGTTTGAATAAGCTATTAGTACTGACGTTCCTCCCAGAAATAAAGACGTGTATTCAGTTCGTAGCTAAAATCGCTCGACATAACGTTGGATGTTTTAGCGGTCCAGTAAGTACCTAATTCAAAATACAATCCTATATATCTATATAAGAGTCAGAGACATCAAACGTTGGAATACATCTGCCACATCTGGGGAGGTGCTGATCAACGCGCTCTTCTTTACAATCCCCTTTTGTCAAAAGATGCGTTGCTAGTCTCTCTAGTTATTATCATTTCAATTAAAGGTGTTCGACTGAGCTTCAATCTTTGGTGACTCCTCGTAAAGCGTTCGCAGCAAGAACTCGTTGTACTACCTCAACAAAAGAGATCTGCTTTACTCTTTCCATTTACCTAGCGTCAGGCGGAATTGACACGGACAGAGCTTCTTTGCAAGGGCTTCAAGACTGTGGAATCCCTTATCGTGGGATTGCTTTCCTGCTGATTTTAACTTTGTTGTCTTTAAGTCATATGTCAAAACATTATTGTCTCAAAAATAATCATTTGTTTATACAATTGACGATTTAAGTACCCCCATATTGCTCCTAAGCCTTCGGTTGGTAACTATTTCTGTCTTATTTACCTTCATCCTCGAGTTGTTTGTAGTCTTGATAAATGGGGGCATAATAGTGACAAAAAAGAAGATTCTCAGACAGAAAACAAATAGGATTTGGACTTTTTGTTTAGAATAAAGACCGTATACAGGAAGCGTTGACTTACCATTATGGAAATTATGAAGCATAGTTAGCGAATGTCCAAATAATGACAAATATCTGCTTACTCCAATTTCGAACGTTCTATTAAGTGTTTTGACATATATCTTCCTATTGTACCCACACACGTGTATGAAAGTTCAGTTAATTATAAATTACCACTAATTAGAAGAATTAAATAAAATTTTCAAATATAACCTAATTCCAGAACTAAGTATATACTCTTTTTAATTATTAAAAAGAAACAGCTTTAGAAGACAAACATTGATTGTCTCAGCTTTAGTATGTCTTATTTCACTACTTTTACTTTGTTGCATAAATCTCAGAGGACCTATGCAAGTTTTCTGGCTACATAATAATTCTATATTGTTTCGTGCTTTACTAATCTTTCTAAAGTTAGCAATGTCAGATGTACATCGCTGTGGATATGTTCAATCAACGCTTTGGAGGCCTCCCACAAGGTATCTCACTGGTTAATTCTTCCATGATTGCTACGGACGTTTTCTTAAAGCGTAAAAAAAACAGCTCATTCTTCTTTCTTCTTTAGCTCTAGTAAAAAAATACATCACCCATATCTTTAGTATAGAGGGACGACAAATCCTTTGTTTCTATCGCTAATGAACTGAATAAAAACATCGCTCGTGTTACTGAATTCATTATCAAATAATGTTCAGAAGAAAAGAAGTTCGAAAATAACATAGAAGTAAAACAGAAATTGCATAAACATTTCTAAAAAAGTGGTGATCGTCTTCTACAATATTTTCTCTCAGCAAAGTGTGTCTTTTAACCTTGACATGACCATAAAATGTCAGAAGGATACGGTGGAAAAGGTGGATTAGAAAACGAGAGATTACGTAATAAGGTAAGTGTTTGTAGGTAGATGAAACAGAAAGGGTAATTGAATGAAAGGAAGAGCGCGAAAGAAGAAGTGGGAAAGAAAAAGAAAGAAAGATAGAGATGAAGAGAGGGGAGATCGAACGAGTTTCTTTTCCAAAATGCATATATGTTCTTTTTTTGTTAATCAACTCGTAATCTGGGTTTAGGAAAATCTGGAAAAAACGTGAGTTATTGTTTTAAAAAGAAAAAAACGAAAACATTGTTTTTACCATGGATAAGGTCGAACAGGAATCAATTTAGAGGCAAGTCAATCGATTGGGAAACAGATGCTAGTGAAAAACACGAGTCTGAGACTGATTCTGTGATTGATGCTAATATGAACAAAACATCGATTTATCGATTGATTATTTAGCGAAATAGAAAAATACTAAGATAAAAGGAAATGTTATTTGGTATTTCCTAGGTATATATATATATATATATATATATATATATATATATATATATATATATATATATATAAATACATGATTCCTTTTACTAGCGAGAAGTATGCCACTACTTCAATGTGTTGCTGTGTGGCCATGTTTCAGTCTGAAATGGAGGTTTACATATGTGACACAAAAACGTTCTTTCTGCTAAGCGTTCTAGCACGTCAGCTTTTTTCTTCAATTTTCTTATCGTTTTGTTTTAGCTTCGAATTGGGTTTTTTTACCCGCTATTTCAGAGACTCTTACCGAGATATCCCTTTTAAGATTCTAACCGTCCCCTTAAGCAAACATTTTTGTATCACTCTTGCACTTTGGCTACAGGGGATATCCGCCAGGTTGTTTTTGATTCTTTATATGAGTCCGGTTGCTCTAATAATTATTGGAATGATCGAGATCTTCCTAAGATTTCAGTTACTTTGCATGTCCTACATCAGACCTTGGCATTTCCTCATCTATTTATTCTCAGTTTTGCTCGACTCGAAATCATTAAGGACACTGACTTCCAGTGATTATGTAAGATTTAGCAGCTCTATTTTATAGGTATGTAGCTGTAGGAATTACAGGGTCATATTAAATGGGGTATGACTTATTTCCAACTGTTGTTTTCTGTTATAAGTTCCCATACCTTTCTGCTACACTAGATATTCAACTTTGTATAGATGGCTCAGTGGAAGCATTTACACACTCCATTATGTCGCATTGTATCGTAGCCGTCCTCTTGCAGAACCTTACAACTTGATGGCATGTGGCTCACACTCTCTTCTTATGTGTAGCGGAACCTGCACTTGTTTTCGTTGCTGAGATCACTCATCATGTTAAAAGCATTGGTCATACAGACTTCACCTTGGACAGATATTATAAATCTTATAATGTCTTGTCAGGCCAATTGTAGATTTGCAGACAAAACCACACATATATGAAAACTTAGCACTGGGGTCGTGCTGATATAGCTTCCTCATGAAACTGATGCTCCTGTCTGTGATTGTGTGATATAAAATAGTTTAAAGTCGACCTTTTCACAGGAGACACTTCTACATTAAGGGTACTTCCGTTCCTGTCTTATTTTCTCTGCACTAAACTTTCATCCTGCTTTTTTAAAACACGCTTAATGACAGAATAATCTACGCGTCGCTCTTCTAAATCCATACATCTTCTCTGATATGGTTTCCTCTATAAATATATTTAGAAACATACACACAGAGATATATGTATATATATATATATATATATATATATATATATATATATATATATGTATATAGAACATGTATATATATATATATTATATAAATATATATATATATATATATATATATATGTATATATATATATATACATATATATATATACATATATATATACATATATATATACATATATATATATATATATACATATATATATATATACATATATATATATACATATATATATATATACATATATATATATACATATATATATATATATATATATATACATATATATATATATATATATATATATATATATATATATATATATATATATATATATGTATATATGCAACTTGAAACGAATTTTGAAACCAGCAAAAAGCCGAAATTATTTTTTTTTTAAATAGACATGTTATTTATTTTAAATTCCAATTTTCGATTCACACAGGAATTGTCATCAGGATAATAGACAATTTATTTTTTCATTTTTTACACGCCATGGTGTCGCTTGATTTTGTACTTCAGTTGTTAACGAAGCTAGTGTAATAATATCCACAAGTGGGGTGTGTGTGCTCTGGTCGCACGTTATAAGTATTAGTAAATGCTTTCGACTGTATAAAATGCAGTTAAATGTTGCAACTTGAAACGGTTCCTGAAACCAGCAAAAGGTAGAGATTCTTTTTTTTTTTTAAACAACATATTATTTATTTCAAATTAAAATTTACGATTCACACAGAAATCTTCATCAGGATAATAGACAATATGGTTTCCTTCTTTTTTTCTTCTTTTTTTTAAGCACAAGATCAAGCAACCCCATGTCGTTTAGAAAAAAGAAAAAAGGATAGAATTTGTTAATATTAAATAAATAACATGTTAATTTAAAAAAAAAGAGTCTCTGCATCTTGCTGGTTTCAGAACCCGTTTCAAGTTGCAAAATATAAATGCATTCTATACAGTGGAAACAATTTACTAATATATATATGTATATATACATATATATATATATATATACATTTCTCTCTATATATACACAAATATAACACAATTATTCACACTTTGTAACATTGCTTGGTATTTGAATAACAATTTAGAAATTTATGAAAGCCAAATAAAAACGTGAGTTTTTTTTATTTGATTATCTATTTATTTTAAAGCCATATGAGCCTTTTGCATAACATCTGTTTCAATTATAGACATTTTTACTCTTTTTTGTCAATATTCCTGTTGAAAACATAAACATATCTCGTTAATATTAGTCTGCGAGATTAAGCGAACGGCTGACTTTGCAAGTTACATGTATAATTATGTTGCTGAAGAAATCATTTACACTTTGTAACATTGCTTCGTATTTGAATACAAATTTGGACATTTATTAAAGACAAATAATTATCTATTTTTTCATGTGAATAATAGTTCGCGCTATCAAAACGAACTACTATTAACGAGAAACTTTTATGTCTCTCACGGGAGTGAGTAATAGAAACAACGTGTCAAAAAATATGTGTTTAAAATAAATAAGTAATTTATATTGAAAAAATTCATTGTTATTTAGCTTTCATAAATGTCTAAATTGTTATCTATATATTTATAAATATATATATATACATATATATACATATTATTACACACACATATATATATATATATATATATATATATATATATTAAACAAAACTTTGTTAAAAATAATTCTTATGTTTTATTATACTTTTTTAATTCAATTTTTCTAATGATCTTTTGTAGCTACATTGGGGTTAACACCTTACTACCATATCCCGCCGCCTCACCATGCATCTTGTAAATTATGGCTCGATTTATCAACATCTACAAAAAATACATCATAGCACCTACTGATGTAAGACAAATTATAGTTAATAACACTAAAATTCACATTCGAAAACCAATTAAAAAAATACTGGCAGCTATCTTCAGTAAAACACAACAACCTACAATTAATAACATTACACATGAAACCAATAGCAACATTTTAAAATGTTTAACGTCATACAATTTTATTTTGTGACGCTATTCTTGCGTCTGTGAGTTTACAATATTAACGTCTTTCGTTGAACAGCTTGGAAACATTCTCTTGACGTCAAACTTCTCGTGCCATTTATTGTCCATTTGTTTAAATTCTTCTCTTTCCTCCAACATATCTGTGCATATAATTCGACATAAGTTCGAAAACGTTCGTGATACATATGGAACTGTCTGCTACACCTCTCAAAGGTTACTTCACTTATTTAGCCGTTCCTGAGTTAGTCACCAGGTAGTGCTCGGGAAAATTTGCTGTAGTAATGAAGGCCGCAGATGTTAAAGGGTCCTTGTCCGGTAACTACCGCTCTCCCATGTTTTGATTAACAAATTAGAGGTAACTGTCCGGCGCTGGTAAGCAGCTTGGTACCTCTGCAGGGCATAGCTTCATTTTAAAGCAGAACAATGGAAGAAAATTAATCAAAACATCCGTTGGTTGGTTTTTGTATAAAATAATTATTTGGGTAGAAAATCGTTCAGTTACAAGCAGTTTACTTTTACACTTCTCTCTTGTACTTCAGTGTTTTGGACAGAGAAATCTGAACATGTTCTGGGAAATTTATGTTGGACAATATCACTGTAAGTCCGAGGTATCTCTCCCAACGAAGTGGATTTAGTGAGAGAGCAAACGTGAGTCTCAGTGCGTATGTCGGGACTCTATATTTTGTTACTCACTCGAGGCTTGTTACACTTGTTCTCTATATTGAGAATTTGACGGACATGACTCATCCTATCTCTCAATAGAATTCAGTCAGTAATAAAAACTATATATATATATTCTCATTATTTTTTCCTATATTAGTAATTTACACCCTAGATGCTGAGTTGTTAACATGTACTACTTCACCGTATCCTTTCATGTTCCTTCATCTGTTTATATTATACTGTAACCTCAGTGGAAAGGGAGATTCTTTCTCCCTCGAACTTATTCTGAGACAAACATCTATTTCCATTAATTACATTACCGATAAACACGGGGGAGTGTCATTCAGCAGACACCCAACCTCCCAATCGCCCCACACGACCACGCCAGGCCCGGTAATGTATGGGATCATTTAAAATATTAACTGCCATTTCTTGCACATGGTTGAATTCATCGACGCATGTTATCTAGACATTTTAACGGGCATTACACGCCGAGAATGTAAACAGCCTACCCTGTACGTGACACAGTGAAAATCTGGCGGGGAACTCATTTCTTACAGTGGTCACTCTATATCTGAAATCCTCAAGCAAAGAAAACAATCTCTTCTCTCATCAGTTTTCGCTGGGTGTAGAACCCAGCGAAAACTGATGAGAGAAGAGATTGCGCCAATACACTTTTTCAAATTTCTTTTTCGTTTTCGTTTTAATCTGTTTAGATCTGACAATATTATCACAATTCGACATTATCTAGGAAATTAAACCATTTTCTTTCGACATACGAAAGCCAGGTGAACCATGATGAATGCAATCGCTTTATTTCTATGGTTTCCTATCTCCCAAAATATCGAGAAAAACAAAAACTTTTTTTCTTTTATCGACTTCGTTTTTACTTTGTTTAAAATAAACTGAAAGCTTTCTTAGGAAAAACCAAGGTACGGTTTCGATTTAACCATTTTCCGTTCGATTATATTGTCACAGAATATACATAAATTGGTTTAATTTTAACAAAAATAGATTATTGGAAAAATTAAACAAATAATGAATGTATAATTAAACACAAACTATCCTGTTATTTTTCACAATGTTTGCATAAATGAAATAAGGCTTCCTAAATACACACACACAATATATATATATATATATATATATATATATATATATATATATATATATATATATATGTATATATATATATATATATATATATTATAACTAGGAAAAATACAAAATAATTGACATAATCATCATTATGTAATCTTCAATGAATATTTTGTGAACATATGTAACTGAAAAGTTTATTTAAAAATATATTGTACATCACATAGTAACAGAAAGTAAACGCATCATTATTTTGTCAGATGTTATGTTAGACAGTTGAATTGTAAAATAACTACAAACACATTGAACAAAATAGAAATATCTGAGCTCTGTGGAAGCTACAATCCTGTCTATTAAGCCACGCTTACACCTGCAGTATTCACATTAATTTTTTTGGAAAATTGAGATAAATCCTTTTCTGTATACTTTAGTTTTATCACACACACATATAGAGAGTTCAAATTTACTACACAATATTCTAAATTAGCTACGCAGGAGGTTGAGTGACTTCGATTTCTCTGTACAAGGGTTTGTCACTATAACCTGATAGTATGATACCCTGAAAGAAAAAATATTCAAAATAAAAGCAAAAATTTGATCCCCTCGACACGGCTATACACTGGTTCATACGAGGAATGGTGCACTATATATATATATATATATATATATATATATATATATATATATATATATATATATATATAATATTGTATAAATACTTGGTATACATCTTTTTTATGAAAATATTTTAACTACGAATTTGCAGGCATGCTTTATTACTAGCTGGGAATCAGATGAAACTGCTGAAGTTTTTCTCCTGGTGTGATAATAATAATAACCATTTTCTGTAACACGTCTACACATGGAGAAATTATGCTGAGTGTATAATTTTAGAGCATGATTACAAAATATAAATTATATCATAAATGGTGTATTCTACTCAATTGAAATATATACGCTCTGTTATGTTCGGTTAGTATTTATTTGCTGACTAAAGGAGATTAATTTGTAGAAGCTGTTACATTTTTCAATTGTGTTAGAGTTTATAATGAGTGCTCGTTCTAGAAGAGTTCTCCGTGATATATTTCAAATGAACTTAATGTGTCTACATACATTTTTACTCAAACCATGAAATCAAATTTAAAATAGACCTGATCATGTGTTTCGTTCAACTTGTACTCAGAATGTATAGTCCACACGATCTAGAAGAATTAAACTACACCACCCATTCTCTCAAAACATTGCAATACTTTACATATTTCATAGGAAGGCAAAGGAAACACCCTACAAAAACTTTACAGAAACAGAAAGAAAAAACTCATATAGAACAATTTTTTCATATACAGACATAGCTTTTATTTGCGCACGCCACTAATACATTAATTTACAACACTCTAAATACACTAAGAATTCCAATAATGCAAACTACATCACAAACCATGAAACACACACTGAAAATAGAAAAATATTTCCTAAACTCCCACATCTAAGGCAGGAATATATATATTGTCTCATGCAATAAGTGCCATCAAATACATATTGACAACACTTTATAAGAACGAAAAAAACGCCTGTGTGAACATAAAAGAGACATAAACAAATAACAATTCCCTAAGTCCACTATTCTTTCATACATTACAACATGATCATTCTTTTAACGCTAAACAAGTTAGACTCATTAAATTTATTCTGAATAAGTCTTGGCGAATACTTCTTGAATCAACATGTATTATAAATTCTGACACAATTAAACAACGTAAAGGCTTCTACAACTTATTATCTTTAATTTGCACATTAATACTTACCAAACAGAACTGGAATGTATACAACAATCACAACAGATGTGTGTATATAACATTGATATTATAAATAAAAACAACTCCTCATTCATTTAAAAATCGCGGCATACAGCTATAGTCTGTTCGAAAAAAAATATGTTCACGTCATAATCGCACTAACTTTTTAAAAGTTTGAACGACTATGGATCGTTGGAAAAACACAACAACAAATATGTTTCACATCGCAAACGTACAACATATTTTGGATATTTTACATGAATGTTATTTCTTCAAATCAGTCACCTAGAGAACGTCTTGAACAAGAACCAAATCCTGATAAATAGATATATATATATAAAATTGTTTTTTTCATTTTCTATCTCTATACATATATATGAATAATGTTTTAATGCAGTCAGACTGATTCTCGTTCTTCAAGTATATGGAGTTGGCCGTATATTTCCATTCAAGCTCATTTATTAATAAGTCCATGTCTCTGGTTGGGTGTTGACCTTGTCACATAGTTTCTGTGACTCTCTTGACTGGCTTATAATTCTGACCTTCCATTATCGGGAAAAATCCTTAATTTGATGACGGGTTGTTTAGACCCTAATCCATTAACTAACTTTAAAAAAAAACTGTTTATTTCACTTTCAATTGCTAGGATTTTTACCGCGAAGGAACTATTTTTTAACGGTTAGTCATTTTTAAGACTTCACACTCTTCCCCTAAAAACCACACCTACACTTCGTAAATAACTTAATTTTAAACTTAACTTTTAATTACTCTTATCCATTCTTTTTTTTTATTTCATGCTCACATTTGTTAAACTGTTTATTATTTTATATGTGATATTTACAACTTATGTAATTTGCTCTAATAAATGGCATTTCCATTTCATCATTTTGAAAAACCCTGGGTGCATTTCCACTTTCAGAATTCTGCTGTCATTATTACTATGATGTTCTTGGATCGTTATCGATATTATTTCTTCATATCCCCTAATATTATATCTTAGATTCATATTCAATATAGACCATATCGATATGTATCACCTTAACTCTGAATATCATTATCACTAAAATATTTGTATTACTATTATTATTATCATTATGAACTCCATTATTACCAATGGCATATGAATATATATATATATATATATATATATATATATATATATATATATATATATATATATATATATATATTAATGTCGCTCCTCGTAAAATAAGTAGAGCCCTCTAATGGTAGTACAAAAACAGCATGACGTCACTTGTTTTATATACATCATTCCTTCTTCAATAGAAGTAGAATGCCTGGACATCGTGCCACTTTTAAATGTGTTAAATTATCATTGTTTATCGGCTGTTCAAATATTGGCCGTGCGGTTAACGACGTTGGATTCAAGTTGAAAAATACTATATGTATGTGTGTATATATATGTGTTTGTGTGTATGTGTGTGAGTGTGTGTATGTATATATATATATATATGAATATATGTGTATATGTATATATATGCATGCGTGTGCATGTGTATATATATACTTATAATTAGTAGTAGTAGTATTATTGTCTTATTTTAATTAATTATTATTGTTGTTATAATTATTATTTTTTACCTTTTTTATTTTTTTATAATAATATTTTATTATTATTTTATTTATTTACTATGATTACTACTTATAGCCACCATTATCTATATATTAATATGATAGCGTGTGTGTTCTTGTGTCACGCTTTCAGCAAAAGCTCTGCGTATGCGTGCCGCACCTAGATTTTGAAAAACATTGAATTCGCCTAATTTTCGAAACATTTTCAAGTATTTCCCTTTGGCGCAACGGTTACCGACGTAGTATTATTGACGTCAGCCCGACTGGTATATAGTTCGATCCCAACCAACGTCTAAGACGTGTTTCTACATTTCGAGGAGAAGGAGAAGAGAGGTATTGAGGGGACGACCGTGAAGACACATATTAATACAATAGCGTGTGTTATGTTGTGTCATGCTTACATCAAAAGCAACGACCTTCCGAATCTTTGTATGCTACTCATGCTACATATATAGGTTAGGAACAAGATAATTAGTATTAAAAACATAATTTCCTGTAATTTACACGGGTCCCGCTAGTATATATTATTACCATAACCATCTCTCCTTTTATTATTAGTTTTATAAATTAATATTATTATTATTAATATTATTAATACTACTATTATTCTTATTATTATAATTATCATTATTATTATAATAATTATTAAGATTATTGTGGTTACCATTATTATCATTATTATAGCTATCATTATTATTTTTACTATTATTAATATTAGTTGTATTATTACAACCGATGATTTCTCTATTATCAAATTATTCATTTTGTATTATCATATTTACAACTACTATGATTAATATTAATTGATATCTTATTTATTGTTCTTTATCTTCTAATATTTCCTGATTATTTTATCCAACTATTGCTTACTATTATCGATTATTATTATTGATTATAATTATTATCATCAATATTTTTAAATATTATTATTTGTCATTTCTGCACTATTATCGAGATTATTATTATTATAATTAATATTAATGTTTTTTTTACTATTATTATCATAATTATTATAGTTTGTAGTGGTAACAATGACACTATAACCACTTTTATTATTATTGTCAATACAATTACTATAACCACAGTTATCTTCATCTTTCCAAATTTTTAATTTTAGTTTCTATTTTTTTTCCTTTTCATTCTTTCCAAATATGATCTAAGGGTAAGATCGGATTCTAACTCTGCCTGATGAGATCTGTTGATCGATAACATCTACATGGCAGTGTCGCAGATTTTGTACATGTCTGTGTAAATAAAAATAATCATATATAAAAGCTCTATTTGATATTGAGCACTTTTTTTATAAACCCGGTAAAATTCTTTGGATTACCACCCTGTGGATGTTTTACCTGGATTATTATATATATATATATATATATATATATATATATATATATATATATATATATATATATATGAGATAAAAAAATTAAATATGATTCCTAATCGTCTGAAACGTCTCTGAAACGATTATACGCCAGACCATTGTTGACTTTAAAGTCTTAAAACTGTGATAAATAATGTTATGTCATTTGATTTATTATTTAATTACTATTCATTCTCTCTCTCCCACTCTCTCTTTCTCTCTCTCTCTCTCTCTCTCTCTCTCTCTCTCTCTCTCTCTCTCTATATATATATATATATATATATATATATATATATATATATATATATATATATAAATCAATGTCTGTGCGTACGTGTGGGATATGTATGCCCTCTATAAAACGGAAGTATCAAGAATCTACATACAATACACAAGTGTATACTTATGTCCAATTAAACGGGCAAGGCAATGCAAGTGTTCCAGAATCTGTAAGTCCACCATTCCTTAAAACTGTAAGTCCACAATTACTTAAAATTTTGATATATCTAATTTTAATGAAAGTTTAGTCATATGTAAAATACTTCTGGGGAAGACATCAGTTTTGCTAACGAATCTCTATGTACCATCCTAACCTAAAAAGGCTATTAGACCTAAAACACCTTCAAAATTTCAAATATTTTCCTATTCTAATCAAATGTATATTATATGTAACCCATTCTCCGCGGAAGAAAGTAGAAGTGGTCCCGAAAATCTACATTACACGTCATAAGTGAGCTATGGCGAAAGAACCCCCTCAACACTTTTAATACGTATATGCAATTTTAATGAAAATTAATCATATGCATAAGACATACATTCAGAGAATTTATTCCACCTATATAAGGAGATGAGACGAGAGACGTGGGGGGGGGGGCAATGCAAACAAAGAGAGTAATATGATAGTCAACAGGTACATAGTAGTCATCATCATTCAATTCTGAACAACGTCGTATATATATTAATATATATACATATATATATATATATATATATATATATATATATATATATATATATATAGTGTGTGTGTGTGTGAAAGCGAATAATTTTGGAAATAAATCCAAGAGAGCTCAATGTAGAAAACAGAGCAAGAATAGTATATAGAAAGAAAAAAATCACAAACACATTGCAACTGTCAGCATTTATAATTCATTTCGATTTCGAAATAAATTATAAATTCTGACAGTTGCAATGTGTTTGTGAATATTTTCTTTCTATATTATATATATATATATATATATATATATATATATATATATATATATATATATATATATATATATTGAGTGGAATACTTTTTCAGTTTTCTTTATTTTCTCTGTTTACAGGTAAATACATCCGACACCATCATTTGTGAAAACACAATTCTGATTTATATAGCATGAGATTGATTGCTGCTCTGTTTTATTAAGAAAGAGTAATTTGAAACAAAATACCTATTTTCTTCTCTAAAATAATAATTAACGGAATATTCATTTGCTTTTAATGATATACTACCCTACTTTGACATTCTTTTTATATGCCGAAGAAAATAATTCTTCATCTATTGGACATTTTACAAAACTGATATTGTGATAATGAATAAATATGTAATCTCAGAAACGTGCGTACACATAGATGACGTGGTAGAATATTCATTACTTAAATTTGATTTGAAGATTCGGCAGCCTAATTAATAAGTTTTGAATAAATAGAATTTCATCCAATAAATAAATGAAATATTGAATTAATCTTAACTAATTATAATGTTAACAATAATATTGGACCAATTTATAGATATGAACTAAAATCTATCTATATATAATTAAATTATAATCATGTTTTCATAAATAAATATTATCGCCGTTTTAGATTTCATATGTCTCCCCCACCTCTCTCTCTCTCTCTCCCTCTCTCTCTCGCTCTCTCTCTCTCTCTCTCAAAGGCAAATTGATAGTAAATATATTTTTGCGTCATCATTTTTGCAACAAATTAGGCTAATAGCTTTCATTAAATGGTCCAAACACGATCTTTATTTCCAAAGAATAAAAAACGCTTAATAATCTGTGGATTGAAGAATAAGAAACATGCATAGTAGAGTCTGTCACAAAAAGAAAAACAGATAGAGCCATAAAGGTTATTACGACAAGTTTAGAAAAATAATATTATACTCCACGCTATAATAAAGCGATATACACACACACACACATATATATATATATATATATATATATATATATATATATATATATATATATATCGACTAGTCTTCTATTTCTGCCCGCTTCTAGGTACATATAGATCTTAATTTCCCTTAATTACGTGACAGATTCTTGCACTGATGAGAGCATTATGCTTGAACTACTAGTGTATGTATGTATTAATAATTTAATATTAATTTATAAATATTATAATAAGCCCTTTTAAGAAATTTTAGCACTCTCGCAATGTTAAAAATAGACTGTCAAAAAGCTTTAACGCAAATTTCTCAATACGTTCCTCGAACACTCTCGACTAGTCTTCTATCTGTGCCCGCTTCTAGGTAGATATTGGTCTTACTTTCACTTAATTACGTGGCAGTTTCCGGTGGCCGAGTGGATATGGCGACTGTTTGCAGATTCCGTCAACCGTCTGAAATTGTTACTTTCCTGCACTGATTAGAGCAATAAGCTTCAAACGCTAGCGTCTGTAGGTATTAATCATTTAATATTTATTCATAATTATATATATATATATATATATATATATATATATATATATATATATATATATATATATATATATATATATAACCGTTTCGGCACAAAAAATTAACGTGTATTAACTTCTGGATAAATGCATTCTTACTATTTAGGGGAAGTGAGAAGACACATGACGAGTCATACAACATCGCACCTGCAATCTATTTCCATTTCCTGTCTTTTATTTCTTTCCTTAAACTCTCTATAACGATTAATAGTTTAGTTTTTAATTCAAGTTTGAGACGTTTTCTTTCTATCTTTCTTATTTACTTTTAAACATTTCCGAGTTAGACGTTATTTTATATAACTCTGAAAATAAGTGCAAGCATTTGCGAAGTATATTTTTCCTATTTAAACGCGATGTGTACACATAATATTATAATAATAAAGGTTTCACCATTGTTAGCTTCGGTAATTAAACCATGCGATGGATTTCACTCTGTTCATGAAGACATAGACTTCTCACTATGTCAGTTTTACGGCATTCTAAGGGTTATTTAATAGTAAAGGTGTATTTAATATTTAAGGGTTATTTAATGCCTAATCACGATTCATATTATTTACCTTCTTGCCAGTAAGTTAGACAACATGTCATAGTGTGGGTTTGAGAATCCAACGCACTCTTGCCAAAAGAGGTCGGGGAAGTCCCGTCGGTAATACCCGGTAAGAACGGTTTAGCCGATTACCTATGCATTGACCCTTTCTCTCAAAGAATGTAAGTCCTAGGAAAGTGGAACACCTAGAATAATCAGGACTGATTGTTAAAAATAATAGGTTCACTGCCGACTAAAGTGTTTGCACTCTTATTTATGGATAACTGAATGGGCAGCTACCATTTCAACCGCAGATACGTTAATATAATAAATAGATATATATTATATATATATAAAGATATAGAAAGAAACATAGGTTGATGACGTTAAATCTCTTGACCTAGGTATGCCTACGGTGGTTTATATAATGTTTTTCAATTATATTGACTTGATGTTGGTGGGTGTCAATTGTATTATACCTGTGGTGGTACTACAGGCAACCACATGTGTATAAAACAATTTAAATATAAAGTATCATGTAAGCCTTTGGCTGCCCAGAAATCCTATACCATAAAGCGTTCTGTATTACACGACTATGTCTCCGTCCAGCTGCGTCAAACTCTCTTTAATTCATACTTAATACACAGGGCGTGCGAAATATAACGCCATCAATTAAAAAATCATTATCTTCATTTTTGGTTATGCACGATGTCAAATGCAAAATCCTAGGAGATTTGTGTTGGCAAAGTCAGCATCACCCAAGGGTACGATACGCACTTTAATTTTATTTGGAAAATCAAAGTCAATTTTCGTCAGTTGGGAAACTTATATGACTTAGTGTGGTAAGTGAAACTGAACTATGGTACTGTCTATAACTAGACTCCCGCGAAAATGTGAACAGGACCTACACAAAACCAAAGGTTGACCAGCATTTCACTGATTTAAACTTTGACTGGTGAACGATTCAAGGGCTGTAGCAAACATCGCCTTCAAGAAACAGCGGTACTCGCAACGGGGGACGAGGGTACAATAGAACATTGACTAGAAATTCGCGGAAAGCTATCGCTGAACTAACTGATCGAATAAGGGAAACATTTCTGCTTATATCGACACAAAAATAACATTGAAGCTGAAGCACTACTATGAAGTGTATGTGATGGAATAAAGGCGCTGCTAATTGGCAGACATCCGGGACAACGAAATGGTCGTCTATTAATTGTAACTTCGCAGAATATATATATATATATATATATATATATATATATATATATATATATATATATAATTTGCTTTCTATTGCTTTCTGACGGAACATTGTGTTTTCGTTTTTGCATCTATTACATGAACTGAAGTCGCATTTTTTGCGTATGTGATTTGTCCTAGAAAAACCTTGGAAACTAGTAAAGGTACATTTACAATTAATACATGTTGGGATTCAGTATGACTCAGATAAGGTTATGGTAAAACATACTCTAATGTTCATTGGGTCGAAGTTAGCGGAAACCGAATTAGTTCATCGAGGGGGGCAAACACTTTTAATTCAGGAAAAAATATTCTGTAGTTGTTTGAAGAATGACTTAAAAATTCCGTCAAATAGGCGGTTGGTGCTGACATTTCATTAATTGTTTCTCTTTCGTTCATGCTATTTTATCGAAGCAGTTGCAAAAGTTTGCACATTAAAGAGCGAGAGAGAGGTTTTCGGAGAAAGAGGCGTGAATCAAGTAACTGTCGATGTGTAGAGAGAAATAGAGCAAGAGAGAGATAGAAGGTGGACAATGTCATAAGTCTTATACACATTTTTGTGTATCTCTTCTATTTTTGTGTTCATGCGCACAGACGAGGGCAGGGATCCCGGCTAGTATCTTATAGTGGATGATTGTCATATCCGATATCGATGAAACGGGTAAAAGAGGAACTTTTTAAGAATACTGAAGGAACACTATGAGGGTAATAAATTAAAACTGAACTGGATGAGGTAGAAATTAGAACTGTAATTAATTGTTAAAAAGCTTACGTTTATAAATGAGGCCGTGAATGGCAGGCCACTGTGTATCTTAATTTCTTCTTATTTCTTAATCAGTTGTGCTTTGTTGAGGTCATAGCAATTTATTAGATGATAATATATATAATGTCTACATTTAAAACAAGATATAGATAATTATTCGGAAATCCTGATATATATTGTAGTTATGTATATCACAATTTCTGTCAATGATTATTTCAGTAATTCCTTTAATGTATTTATTTGCAGATATAATGCTTATATATTAGTAATCTATGTGGGGTCCCTATAGACAGACAGGTTAGAGAATCTTCATGAGATCTAAAAATGTATTCCAATGTAAGATTTACAGGGGAAGACAATGGAAGTATTCCAGAATCTGCAAGTACACCCACAAATGGGCATATGGGGTAATACGCCCCTTATAACTTTTAATATATTATATTTTGATGAAATGTAAATTATATGTATCAAATAATCAGGGTAAGAGAATAGAAGTGGCCCCAAAATACTTGAGTACCCTCCTGAACTGAGTGATTTATGTGCGCCGAACTACTATTTTAATAAAATTTATATCATATGCATAAAATTCTCCTCGTAAGTGGCCACAAATCTCTGCATATTCCTCTATGTACGGAATATCTACGTGTCCACACTTGTAAGTGTCCCAGTGAGATAAAAAAAACTCGGATAACTTTAAATACGTATACCCGATTTTAATAAATGTGAAACCATATATATATACGACACAAATTCAGAGAGGTGTCCAATATGTTAGCCTCTTCAGACTATTTAAAAGCGGGAGAAGGGGTCAGTAAAAAACAACTAAAGTAGCATGGCGTCATGAGCATAGTGAAAAAGTGCGTAGTAGTAATCCTCATTCAATCCCGAGTAACGTCGTGTCTGTGTAAATGTTCAGTTTTCCAGTATTTCTTTTCTTCAATAAATACTAGTCGATTATCCGACTGACTTTTAAAACGTTGATTTATATTTACATAGAGACTTTACAGAAGGCTAATAACAATACGGAAATATGATAAAAAGACGACTGGAAACCACAGAACAAAGGTCTTGTTTTTGTTAAAATCGATGTATTTATTATTTCTAATATTTTTTTTTATAAATGTTACTTGCTTTGATTGCGACTTCGCTCATTAGATATATAAGTGTGGAGGTCGTATATCACAATATTTCGGGACAATATTCTATTCCTCAGGTGTATGTATTCTATTTAATCCGAATTGTGTATCATACAACAATGTAATGATAATGAGTAAAGTATGCAGCCGACATATGCTGCTGGATGGACGTTTCAATTGAAAATGTATTTATTTATGTTTGGATTTCGCACAGTTGTTTTACAAGATATTATATGCTGATTAACGCATGCTTCATCTTTTTATACATTTCTAATAATTTCTTTCAGAATACAAAATTGTTCCCATACAACGAAGATAAAAATAAAAGAAATAGGTACGTACATACACAAAAAGACGAATTTTCCATTATTTCTTTTTTCAGAATGCAAATAATATGAAATATGTAACTTAGAATTACAATGGTAAAACCATATTCAGTGTTCGTATAAAGAGTATTCCGTAGTCCTCATTCTTTCCTGGGCAACTCCAGATATGCTTGCTCGTAGATACATGAATATTACATAGATTTATTCTACCTCAAACGTTAGTCTCATTGTGTCCAAAGACAGGTTTTCAACAGATTTTAAGTTTTAAAGAAGCAATGTTTCGATATAATACGTACAGTAATAATAAAGTTTACCTATTATATATATATATATATATATATATATATATATATATATATATATATATATATATATATATAGTCACCCACAGACTGTTTCACTGTATCATAACTCTTCAGTGTGGCTAAAGGCTAAACTAATTCAAACTGGATGTATTTATTTCACGATGTTTTGGGTTGAAGGATGTGGCTAATTACTATTACAGGTGTGTTTACTCCTATTGTCGCATTCATATTATAAACAAAGAAAACGCGACTAGACGGATGAAATATAATATATAGGAAACGGTGATTTCAAACGAACCCAATTTCTTCTAAGAGCCAGTATTAATAATCGACTAAAGCAAGTATGAAACAAAATTCTATATAAAGCTTTTGTTTACGAAGCTATATCGATCGGAGAAATAAATGAACATTCTGAGTTTACTACATGTATCATGTATCTCCCTCTTTTTCACTCACTCCTTCTGTATATTGAGAGTGACCGAGTGAGAGAGAGAGAGAGAGAGAGAGAGAGAGAGAGATAAAGAAACAGATAGATTGATAGATAGATAGATAGATAGAGCAAGAGATAGATAGATAGATATATACATCGATGATTGCTTTTTATGCATACATTCGGATCATTATAATCAGTATGTCTCTGCTATACATGTTATTAAAGGTATATCGTCGTTATCATGAATGTAATAATACACCTTTTTCCAGTTTGGTATATCCTCTTCCGCTAAACAAGCCCACACAAAAACACTAAATAAGCTGCTGTTGTTTCCAGAGAGTAAACTGCGATATAGACATTTCGCATCAGAGCGAGACTCACAACGTACGTAGACATGTCTATGTTGCTATAGTTTTTCACATCAACCTAATCCTCTGACTGAAAGCCGAATTATTCAACAAAAATCGAAGGACACATCGCATTGAGGATTATCGTTGCCTTTCCGCTCTTATATATATATATATATATATATATATATATATATATATATATATATATATATATATATATATATATATTATGCAGACTTGCAAGAAGTAAATAGGCATAATTATTAGTAGTAGTAATGAATACTGCTGTCAGAGGAGTCTGATGAACCTAAACAAGATTAAATTGATATTTTTCCGTCTTTAATTAATTTGACTATCGCTCCGTTAGCAGTGAAAAGTAAACATATTGACGTTTGCAAAAATCTGCCATCAATTAAGTACACTATCAGTTAATTTTATGATATTCCCAATTTGAAACAAAGAATTCTAATACTTAATTGGTATATGTCATAATTAAAAAGTAAAATATTATAGATATGTTGATATCTGAAACACACAAATATCCATATTTAAAACTTTCCATGGCAAGATGCGAATTTCATGTAAAAAGGAAGAAGTTATCCGACTGTATGTTTTAAAAATGACGAGGATATATTTTGATGTGAAACGGGCTTGATTCGTTTGAAAATACGTTCCCTATATAATATACATTTTAAAGATAAGTAATAAGCAAAAAGAAAAATATGTGTTCACATCGACAAAATCTTAACAAATTACTATCTATATATTTATCTCTCTCTCTCTCTCTCTCTCTCTCTCTCTATATATATATATATATATATATATATATATATATATATATATATATATATAATGGAAAATATTAAAAAAAAAAACCAAAAATACTATTTATGTATTTATCAACGTTTCGTCTTTATTGTAAGACTCTCTCAGGGTGACTTGTTAGAAGAAAAAATCACACAAGTACAAAAACGTTTTACAACAGGAAACTGTCACTTACTTAAGGGAAATTAAGATCGATATGTATCTAGAAACGGGCACAGATAGAAGCCTGGTCGAGAGTGTTCGACGAGCGTATTCGCAAGTTTGCATTAGAGCGTTTTGACAGTCTATCGACTTTAATTTCTAAAATGGGCTTAGTATAATATTCATGAATAAATATTAAATTATTAATACCTGCAGACGCTAGTGTTTCCAGCTTACTGCTCTCATCAGTGCAGGAATGTAACAATTTCAGGAAAGTAACAATATATATATATATATATATATATATATATATATATATATATATATATATATATATATATATATAAGAACAACAAGGGCGTACACAATGTTCAGATGTAATTCGATTATTTTAGAAACAATCGTAAAAAGAAGCAAATTAAAAACGTTTACCTCAACGAAAACAGAATTTGGTCATTATATTGATATTATATAAATATTATAAATATTCTGTGCAATCCTATTTACTGTGTGAATTTAGAAGTGTCCAAAAATAAAAAGGTAACATTTCAAAGAGACGGTATAAATAACTCATAATTTATTCCGTTTATTTTTTGTGTTCTATTCTTTCTTTTTCACTAATCAAATGACTTCTTATTTATTCTCCCTCTATTATTCATTTATTTATTCATTCATTGAGTTCACACGAGTGTCAGCAGATTTTAAACACTAAACATTTGATAAAGTTGTCTTACCTCGAAACATATTGTGGAACACCGGCACACACAATAGTTCACTGTGTAGAAATGTTTACTAAACTAGAAGAATTTAATATGATATTTTCATATTAAATTCTTACTTCTTCACTTCGTTTTTGTTCTTTTTAACACCGGCATTTCCTGCATTGTGATAGCCTTCTATAACCATCTCCCCTTTCTCTCTCTCTATATATATATTTAAATCTATATACATATCACACGCAATGCTTCAAGCAAACTACATCTTTTCTTATTATTTCTTTATTGATGTATATCCTACATGATTTGCTTCTTTTTCGTTACTTGAACGTGTTATTTCGACTTTCTCTTTTCTATTTCTCTTATATTTCTACTAATTATCATGTTCATCTCTGTAATTTTTTTCTTTATTCAGTAATTCTTTTATATGGCGTATTTACATATAACATTGGGTTGAAGTTTCACGTTACGATTCATCTTACTTTTAAAGTTTATGTTACTTTTTATTTATAATTTTAGTTTATTTTTTAAAATTTTATATTCGATTCTTCGATTAGAATTATTTGATATTTTTTCTTAGATTATTTAGAGGACGCTCCAAGTAACCGATTTTTCCGCCATAAAATGTCAACCCGACCTCTCTCCTGTGCCCCACCCACCGTCCTTGTTGGTTGTCACAAAAGGACAGATAAGTTGTTAAGTAAAGAACTTAGACAGCTCTGCCGCCATATTGCTTAGTTTGGCGGCCATCTTTGTTGAGTTTGCTAGAATACAACAAGACAGAAGGAATACGACAACATTACGATGAGAAGACGATAGAACGATGGAGGGGTGCCACAAAGGCTGGTAGGGATGGGGTTTGCCGTTATTTAGGGGAAGCTGGGAAAGAAGACGGGGGGGGGGGAGATTGATCAGTGACATAACGGTCATGGAGACCTGCCGGATGGAATGATCCAGAAAGGCTGACAGGCATGGGTAAGAAAAAAAACTCGTGCAAGATCAACCAAAAAGAACAAAAATGATACAGAGATAGAAACAATAGTATTATTTATATGCGTGCACAAACACACACACCCACACACACATACACACACACACACACACACACACACATATATATATATATATATATATATATATATATATATATATATAAGTTAAAATATACGAATTCATCAATATGGATGAAGGAAAATAGTAAAATAGTGTAATAAGTGTTCCCCCCTCTCTCACCTTTTCTTTTCTTCTGTCTCTTATATTCTCACCCTGTCTTTCTCAATATATATACATATATATATACACACACACGCACATATATATATATATATATATATATATATATATATATATATATATATATATATATATATATGTATGTATAATCTATGCTGTTATCTTACTTGTATATTCATGTGTTGTCGCCTTGAATATTGGATGAGGTAACTAAGGCGACTAGCGTAACTAAGGTGGGAATGATGAGAGAACTATTGAAGTTAGTTATTAAAAGAGAGAGAGAGAGAGAGTAAGAAAGAGAGAGACGAATAGATGGAAGGAGGTTACGGGAGAGATGGGAAGAAAAAGAGGGGGAAGCGAAAAGGGGGAAGAAGTAGAAAAGACAAAAAATAAAATAGAGTGAATAAAAAACGAACCATTATTATAAAAAAGTATCTTTCTCTATATAAAGCAAAGTTGTGTGTATGTGTTTCGCAGCATCACAGCTACGCACTGGGAGTGAGAGCCACACAGACCTCATATTTGGAATCAACAACTCTGATCTCATGTCTTATCAATATCAGAATTCCTTGAAACTTTCTTAACAACATTAACAACATAGGAAAACTATATGGATTACACTTAAAAGTGCTCCCACGTCCATCCTATTCTCCAGATATAGCCCCGAGTGACTATTGTTTCTTTGCAGATTAAACATGAATACCGAAGGGAAAAATGGTTGGTTCTAATAAAAAATGGATATCGGAAACTGAAACGTAGTTTGATGACAAAGACACATCTTTATAAAAAAAAATCAGCGTTATTATATATATATATATATATATATATATATATATATATATATATATGCAAACATTGTTGAAAATAACTAAATTCGTTATAACTTTTTTATTTTTTCAAAACTAAATAAATGTTCCATAGGTTTCACAGGTTTTAGGAACGTTTTCAACCCTTCGTCGAACAATCCCCAGGTGTCAAAGGCAAATGAACTAAATAGCTGAAGAAAGAAGAGCATTTTAAAACGACGGCGGAAAAACGCTCATATAATGTTTTTCGCATTGTTACAAGAAGACGTTAATGATTTAAATTCTGCAACACTGGATGAAATCACAGAAAAAAATCACATTACGTGAAGCGTTTTAAAATGTTACCACTGATTTCATATGTGATGCTGTTAATTGTAGGTCGTTGTGTTTTTATGTAGATAACTTCCAGTATTTTTATTTTTTTAATTGGTTTCGGAATGTATAATTTATATATATATATACATATATATATATATATATATATATATAAAGTTTAAAGTTCATATTTTTTTTAAGCATCTATTTGACATTTATTAAAGAATAAGGTAAAAAGAATTACCTTTTTAAGCATATAAAGATGCGATATCATTTTTTAAAGAGAAAAGAAAAAGAAAAAAAGAAATCGGTTTCGATTTATTTTCTTTAAAAAATGATATCGCATCTTTATATGCTTAAAAAGGTAATTCTTTTTACCTTATTCTTTAATATATATATATATATAAATATAGAGAGATAGGGAAAGAGAGTGGGTTGAAATAAATAAAATTAGCACATTTATTATATCAGTTTCAAGAATTGAAACTCAATAAATATTAGGCGTACGATCGTTTCTAAGGCGCTTTGGAATAATTTGGAATAATAATTGTACGCCAAATGTTCGTTGAGTTCGAATATTTGGAACTGATATAAATAATAAGCTAATTTTATTTATCTCAACTTACTCTGCGATAGCCATATTTGATCTAAAATTAAATCATTAAGCTGATATGAATAACTGCAGTAGTTAGAGTATTTCAAATGCCTGAATTTTTACTAAACATATAATAGCTATAGGGGAGTCATTCTGTTGTATATTTATACTCTATTTAAGTCAATAAATATTGATTCCAGATTTTTATTTTCATTTTCATTTTTATTATATATATATATATATATATATATATATATATATATATGTATATATATATATATATATATATATGTATATATATATATATATATAGGTGTATGTGTGTGTGTCTGTGTGTGTGTGTTTGTATGCATGTACCCAAAATTAGAAATATCATTTAAATGAAACATGTGCAAAAGACGTAACATGTAAATCACTATAGCGATGGATGGTATTTATCTTCATTATCTTCTTTATTCATTCATCATGTATGTACAATTTGTCATTTATATATTATTCGTCATGTATGTACTATTCGGCATTAATATACTATTCGCATTATTAATTATCTATCTATTATTCTCTATTTATATACTATTAGTTATTTATATACTATTCGCCATTTATATTCTATTTGTTATTTATGCACCATTGGTCATTTATGCACTATTCGCATTATATATTATGTATGTATCATTCGTTATTCATGTACTATTCGCCATTTATATACTATTAACCATTTATAAACTATTCGTCATTTATATACTATTCGTCATTTACCATTCGATATTCATATATTATTCCTCATTTATGTACTATTCGCATTATTCATCATTTATATACAATTTTTCAGGTATATATTTGTACTAGTTCCCCCTAATATATAGATCAGAGATTACACTTATAGTAATAAATATAAATTACATTAAATTAGATGTTAATGAGATCAATAGATTAAGTAATCCATGATCCAGAATAGCTAATAGCGACTGTAATTTAAGATTAGGAGATGAATTTTATAGAAAATCAACCACAAAGTAAAACGTTACCCCTAATAGTAGAATTGTCTATGACGGGATATCATAATGTGTGTTTGTGTTTTATCGTTAATCTGAATAATTCAGTATATATTAGAGAAATATGAAGAAGATTTTCTTCAAACATAATCATTATTATTGATATTTTCACAGTAAAATAAAACCTCTGTTACTTATTTAAACACTAAAAAATCCATTATTTTATAGAAGATTCTTACGCAATCAGATTAACTAATGATTACCAGCATTGGATTCATGGCAAAATATTAGCCTTTTAATATTATGATTGCCCTTGTTACAGGGCTTATTTTAACAGAATGCCACAGAATAGACCGTCTTCTTTGGGTGTTTATTCATGTACGATGTAAACCAAGACTCTACGAATTCGAACTCGCGAATCTGTACAGACTTAGTAAAGTTATTTCATACTCAAAGAGAGCTTTACTCTCGATTCTATTTCAGCGGAGTTTGATAGATGGACACACCCAAACACTTCCACACAAATTCACACACCTCCCCCCCTACATATATAAATATATACTCGCAGGTCTAGCCGACGTTGCTAGAGGTAATGAGAAACAATAGAAGAGGTTAGAATGTGTGTATAACATCTTTATATTAAAACTCCGATATCTCTACCTATATCAATCTCTCTTTCTCTCTTTTTCCCTTCCCCGTTTTTCTACATCCGTATTCCCCACCTCTTTCACTCCTGACACGCCTATTCCTCTCTCTTGTTTTAATATATTGATAATAATAATAATAATAATAATAATAATAATAATGATGATGATGATGATGATGATGATGATGATGATGATGATGATGACGACGACGACGACAACAACAACAACAACAGCAATAATAAAAATCATAATCATAATAATGATGATGATGATGATGATGATGATGATGATGCTGATGATAATAATAATAATAATAATAATAATAATAATAATAATAATAATAATAATAATAATAATAATAATACTAATAATAATAATGTAAGTCATTCACATGATCTTTCAGTTTTAAATTAATTGTTCCCGGGCAACACAGAGTGTCTACCTCATTCACGTTCTTAAAAATATAACAACATCTATGTTTGTTTAAATTTATTCCCGGGACGCTCCGAGTTTCTTATACCCCCCTTAACAACTATATAATGACACCTATATTTGTTTTAATGTATTCCCGAGAAACGCTGAGTTTCTTGTCTTCCACTTCTCCATCAAACATATATTACATGGAAAATTTACTACTGCATTATTGCATATACCTGCTCTATCTACAATATTGAACACTGACTCCCGAGCAAGGCACATCCAATTTTCTGGTATACAATAGGATAACAAAATACAGTCAACATATTTCTCCCGAGCAACGCGGCGTTTAAAACACCTGCTCTATGTAAGATTGATGTATTAAGATGTTCATGACTCTCGAGAAACGCTGGATTAATACACCTGCTCTATCTATAATATTGAGCACTTTTAATTAACCACTTACCTAATATAATACTGTATCATTACTATAATGGCTCCCGGGCAACACCAAGCAATCAAAAGTTATATTTAGGATGATGATTTACCAAATATAACAGTGTAATCTTAAATGTATTCTTCCCGTTTAGAGCGCTACTGAAACTACCCAAATAAAATGTAGGGTGCCCCCAGATCACTACTAAAAGCACTCTTTCAAAGTTTCTTGCTCATCCTCCCTAGTCCGAAGATGAGCTTATGAAACGTTAAATAATATTAAAGAAAACACCGAGCAAAAGGAATACATTGAAATTACAGTGTTTTCTTTCAAAATTATAGCTGAAAAACTCGCCCCCCCCCCCCGACGAAATCTGCTGCACTTAGAGATCTGTGAATGTTTCCATTAGCTTCCCGGGTCAATTTTACACAGGAATACACTTTTAGATGTGTTGTAGATTCTCTTACCTTTTTTCTATTGGGCGCCCAGACATACAGACAGACATTGCTTTATATATATATGTATATAGAGAGAAATATTAAGTCATCCACAGCCATACTGTTTTGCTTTATCACTGCTCTTTAGTTTGGTTGGACAAGAAACTGGCTTGCGCTGAGATCGAAACGCTATCGTCTAGACGATAGTCGGCGCTCAAACCACTCGGGCATTACTTGGTCTGCTGAAAGTAAATGAAATAAGAATGATAAACATTGTCAAATGCCGAAAGCTCCATTTGTTAACACAAAGAGTGTTGCGTTATGCTCACTTTATATATATATATATATATATATATATATATATAGAGAGAGAGAGAGAGAGTAGAACAGGCGTAAAAAGTGAGAGAGAAATATGAGATAAAGAGAGATAGAGACAGACAGAGAGAGACAGAGAGATGAGAGTGAGCGACATTCTAAAACTAGTATAGCTTTTTTTTACAATTAGCTTAAACGTGTGTACTAATCCAACTCGTATTTTGGTTTTAATCTTCATAAGGGGGCATAAAAGTGGTGCAAAGCTGTTCTGTTCGACAAATTCATTTATTAATGTTACCTGTCAAGATATAACACCTTAGTTTCATTACTCCGACTTTCTTTCTTCATTCACTCTATAAGCGTTATATTACATTTAGGCCGAGTTTCTTATACGATCTGAAACTGTTGACGAAATCTATTACGTTTTATTAAGGAAGAAACTATCCGGCCGTCACCTTGAGATTGGGCAAAAGCGGCGTAGCTGTTAAGGACGGTTAATCACGTGACTGGTGAGTTGGTTCGTTCCAGGACGTCTCACAGCCTTTCAAGCACGAATGGACAAAGTGCATTGACATATTAAAAGCTGCTAACACCTTACCGGTGTTTAGTTGCCCGGAGGGATTCTTCAAGGCTTGTCCATTGGAAAATGTCCACATTTCTTTTAGTTGCATCCGGAATCATCTCGTTCGGAGATATGGGCGGAAACTTGAAGATTGAAGTAAGAAAAACTACAGAATAAAACATATAGAATTTTAGTTGTTTATTTCCTAATTGGATTTATTTCTTTATTTTATTTTAGATGCGTCCTTGGGCGGCTTTGTTAGTCTGTCTACCCATCCGTAACGCTTCAGCTAAAAATTACATAAGTTTGTCACGTTAACTTTTGAAATAGCCTTTCAGTTTGTTTTTAATACTTCATTTTTTTAATATGTCGTCGGTAACATATCGGTTGTCGTTCTTCAGTCACACTTATTTTTTATACTAATGGTTCAAAACCTACCAAGGCCAGAAGTCGCTCGAGTAGAGCAGTTAACGAGATGTTCAATACCATGAAAAAATTCAGAACTATGATTAATTTACAGGACGACATTAGAGATATTTTTGACATTGGACTTAACACGACCACGTTGTAGTCTGTAGGGAAACACTCCCGCGGTAACGTGTTCTACATGTTAGAAGTTCTTGGAAATAAACTTTGTTCATGGAAGTTCCTCATGCATTTAGGTACGCAGAGAAATAAGAGAGTTCTTTGTAGTATTGGTAGATGGGCGAGTTCTACTTGAGAAGGTATTTTGGGGGGAAGCGTAAAATAGCATTTCCGTGTGGTAGTCACGGTTATGTTTTTACATGTGAATTAATTTTCTTTGTCACACATGTTTGAAATACGATTTTCAATATATCTGTCGCGCTTGAGTTTGAGGGAAGTGACTGTTGTGAACTGGTTAACGATGCGGGGTGACACCCTGAGTGTGAAAAGTTCGAAACCACTTCATGACATAGATTCACTTTCACTTATGGATACTACCAACTTTCAAGTAAGTAAGTAGATTGTTCTTGAAGAATCGGGGAAACCAATGTCAACAACAGAATCAAGGTTGTCAAAAAAATCGTATTTTGCTGATTCATGAAAATTTACTTTTGACCTAAGTTTATAAATAGCCTTTCTTTTCCTCTGTTACGCTTAAGTTAAAAAAAAACAACTTAGTCGCCTGTCACACTTGAGTTGGAAATATTTTTTTTAGCGCTAAACTGTGACTTTCGTAACATCTTCACTCGAAAAGTGACGTCATGCTAGTAAGTAACACGCGAGATTTGTCGAACAGTCATACTATTGATAATGAATGGGAGCTTTTTAAAAAAATGGATTAGTAAACTTTAAAAGTAACATTTAAAAAAGAAAAGAAAGGAACACAACTTAATTCATACTGAAACCGAACTTTATTCAATATAAATTTTTAAAAAATTTCAAAATCAATGTTTCAGTTGTGTGTTATTGCTGCGTTAAAGTAAATTACCATCACTTCATTTCATGGATTTTTAAAGACTAAAATTCGTTTATTATTTTAATTGTGAACAATCGGAAAAATTTATTTACACAAGTTATTAAAATAAAAACATGCAAAGCCTAGCAACACTGATTATAAGTTTTTTAAAGTTACAATAATATCAACCTATTATTGTTGTGTAGAAAATATTGTTGGTTTCCATGTGTGTAAAATTACTTTCGTTTTTGGATAGAAATATGTTCGTGTTTCTTGACGTAATAAAACAGTTGAACGAGGATATTAATTAAACCAGAATCTTTATAGGCAACATAAAATAAAATGTGGATTCTCTTTGAGATAACAATCTTAAATAACTACTGTAAATACGATTCTAATTTCATGTTGTGCAGACGGTTTTAATGTTAGATAAAAAAAAAACCCAAGAAAACGGGCACTCTGGATTGAGACAAAAAGTAAAATTGCATCTGTCTAAAAGAATTTCTCATTCACCTTTACTACTGACCGAGGACAGAAAAGACAAAGTGTAGTATTAAAACTTATATTACAATTTTGATTATTTTATTGCAAAAATATAAATATACAGTTTAAATTTACAACCAAATCAGGTGCAAGGTGATCAAAAGTGTGAGGAGTGGAATTTTGTCATCCTTTGTCTATCCTACTCTTTGCTAAAATCATTACTCATCATGATACCACATTTATAAGTACCATTACTCATCATGATACCACATTTATATGTACCATTACTCATCATGATACCACATTTATATGTACCATTACTCAGCATGATACCACATTTATATGTACCATTACTCATCATGATACCACATTTATATGTACTATTACTCACCATGATACCACATTTATATGTACCATTACTCACCATGATACCACATTTATATGTACCATTACTCATCATGATACCACATTTATATGTACCATTACTCATCATGATACCACATTTATATGTACCATTACTCATCATGATACCACATTTATATGTACCAATTCATTGAAAGTGATGAGATGACAAAGAAATCTTGTTGTTAAGACTCTCGCAACCTTCCAGAAAATATAGACAGCTCAATGTAATTAGACAAACAAACAAAAAACAGACGATAAATAATATAAAAAACAAAAACGATTAACAATTAAAAACTGATTAAATAATGAACTTTGTACATGTAATAAAAATGCGCAACTATTTTGAAAACAATACATAAACGAAGTTATTTTATTGTAAATTTTACGTATTTTAAATTGTATTTCTTGTCTAAAATTATATTTAAGTGTTTAAAACTTAAATACAATGAGTTAATCATTGTGATTTTTTAGCACAAAACATAGTTTAACTGTGTTAGAATGTTATTAAACACATAAAACACGAAGTGGCACTAAAAATTAAGTTTTTCCATACAAAAAAAAATGTGAACCGAATTTTTAGTTGATATTATTTTATGACAGTCGACGTGTAAGCATAAAAGTTAATTGTGCATCAAAACAAAGAAAACCTTTTATCTCATGCAAACTTGTTAGTATGTAGGCAAATTGTTCAAATTTAAGAGAAAAGCAAGTATTTTTTATTTTTATTTTAGCCCTTTCTATCAAGGCAGGTTTGAATTTTAGTCTATGAGTTTTTTCATAGTTTCACCTTCAAATGACTATTATATTTCCAACCATGAAAACGACATGAACACACTCATCGGTTTCCATTTTTTTGAATACCAAACAATTACAAGGTCAAAGAATCTTCATAGAGTTAAACAACCGCCGTGACGTCAGCAGATAAACCCGACTCAGTGAGCAAGCGTTCTTAACGAAGGTCACGGCCAAACGTTCTCTTTATTATTATTGTTATTATTCGTCATTTTCTTATTCATTTTGTTGTTCTTCTTCTTTTTTTTCTTTTTCTGTTTCTTCTTATTATTATTGTTATCAACTCGCTGAGTGTTATCACACAAGAAATCATCTGTGATTGCCCACTAACAATAACCGGTGTTCTTCCCTGGAGTTAGAGTAACAACAAGTCTCCTCAGATGTCCAGTATGTTCCACCTTATTCGATAATCATTGCAGTATCGCAACAGCCGCTTTAACCGATTGCTTTTTGTTGTTGTTGTTGTTGTTGTTATTATTATTATTATTATTATTATTATTATTATTATTATTATTATTATTATTATTATTATTATTATTATTATTATTATTATTATTATTATTATTATTATTATTATTATTATTATTACTCACTAGGAGTTATCACACAGGCCATCTCGAGTTATTTCTCACTGATAAATACCGGTTATGTTCCCGGGACTCGGAGTGAGAACAAGTCTCCCTAAATTTCCAGTATTCTCCATCTCTTTCTATAATTATTGTAAATGACTTTGCATTCTCGTAACACTCGCTTACCATCGATTTGTCATTGACCTTCTCTTGGATTTGGGTGGTAAAAAGCCTCCACAAGGTGCCAGTACTCTTCGTACTCTTCCATTTTGAAGTCTTGTTAGTGCATTCCCTCCTCGTTTTTTCCATCCTCCTTGTCCATTCACAACTATTTTGCGTGGTATCAGCTGAACGTGGTGGCATTTTTTATTAAGGATGGGGGGCAGTTAAATGACAATTTTGCCGTTTTAGTTCCCTTGGGTTCATGTGGTCATATACTTTCTGTGTTGTTTTTGTGTTATTTCTATTACAACTTCCATATAACTTGTTAGCCTTCGCAGTTTATGTGGGTTGGTTTCAGAATTCGAGGATTTTACCGGAAGATTTCAGCTGTTTTCATTATTACAGTCCGTTTTATAGTCTCGGCTTTCCCTTTGATTCCAAATTTCCCAGTCTGTTTCCGAGTTTTTTTCTGGATTGTCTCTAGTGCTTTCTTAATTATTGGTGTTATTTTAACTTACTTCATGTTCCATATCTCTTTCAGTTATTATTATTATTATTATTATTATTATTATTATTATTATTATTATTATTATTATTATTATTATTATTATTATCATCATTATTATTATTATTATTATTATTATTATTATTATTATCATCATCATTATTGACTAAGAGTTATTACACGAGTCATTATCAGTGAATCCTCACCAAGAGATGTTCATTGGAGTCTCTTTCGATAACCATTGCAAATAAATGTGAGTCATAGGACCAGTTATTTACTGTTGATTACTCACTGATTACGACCGTTGATTAGCTCTAGAATTGTAGTGGCAATAAGCATCGCCGAGATCCCAGCACGGTCAATGCTCAGTACACGGACTGTGCTCTACCTCATCGTTCTTTCCATTCTCTTTGATTATTTACGGTCATTTTGTGTGGTACCAGCCGATACTAATGCTAAAACAAGGTGGTGTGTTTGTGTTAAGTATTATTATGATTATGATTATTATTGTTATCATTATTATTGCTGTTGTTGTATTGTCTTTGTTGTTGCTGTTGTGTTGTTGTTTCACATCGTCATCTCTGTATCGACCTATTATTCCATATTTCCTTTCTTTTTTTTCTTTCCGTTCTTATATTCTCTTTTTGCATTGTACTTTTCATTTGCACTTTTAATTTTCTTTTCGTTCTATCGCTGTCTCCACGCGTTTTTTTCGTGATCAGTCGTTTATTTTTTTTATATTTTTTCTCCGTTTCTTTCTTTCTCTTCTCCTTTTTCTCCTTTTCTCTTCTTCTACTTTTATTTGTGTTTATTATTCTATATTATTATAATTTTTGGTTACATACAATTTTGCCTGTTCTCTTTCTTTCCTTCTAAATTTCTTCTTATTCTCTTTTCTTTCTCCGCTTATACACTTACAAATGAAAGAAAACCAAGGCAAGCAGAAAGACCGAAAAACCAAAACTACTCATGTAAGATGAGGAAGACTCAACGGAAATTGCCAAGACAAGACGCAACACAAAGTTTTTATCCAAACAACGAAACGTGAAGCCGTTATTGTTTCAGCTTGGTGAAGGCTCGACAGTTGTTTTATGCCCACTGGTCAATGAGCGTAGATTTTAGCCGAGAAATGACAGCGAACCCGGTGGATAGCGCGTGGCCATATCAACAATCGACTCGAGAGGTTTATTGCAATGACAGATCTGCTACAAGATATTCCGGAAATCAACAGTGCATCATTCGACGTTGGCGTTCTGAAATGGACACGGAAGATGGCGGACGTCAAGGAAGCTGTAAAAGTGGAAATGAAAGGGATATTTTCATTGGCTACTATTTTAGGAAATGGAGATTTTCATTGGTTACTATTTTAGGAGAAGTGTGTATAGGAAATTACTACAATAGTTTGAAGTTCAGAAAATAGAAAATCATGAATGAAATTTAAGAAGATACTAAAAAAATATATTCCAGAAATAAAGTTATGAGAAAGAAAGGTTACGAACGGTCGATTTGTGTGCGAGATTCTATATAAAGAAACATTGCAGGACTACACATTTGTGTTGTTAGTGGAATCGATAATATTCAAGGAAGGGGACGTATCCGATCTTGTGTAGGTTTCGAAAAATAAATAGTCAGTGATAGTAGTGAATACCCAAATGTAAAAGAAGTAAAATAAAAAGTCAGTGATAGTAGTGAATACCCAAATGTAAAAGGAGTAAAATATACAGACATAAACTAAGAACCGAGGAGACCAAATGTATCAGGAACTAGGAGAGCGACAACAGATCTTTTTAAGCATACTATCATGTACGTGTATGCACCCACTTTTTAAAGTACAAAAATATACTTCGTCAGTGTTCATATAAAATAACGTTTTAAGAATATAATTAACAGGAATAGGAGTGACAGAAATCAAAATGAACTAAGGATGAAAAAGAATAGATGCAGAGAAAAAAGTTAAGATTCACTAGGAGAGCGACACTCAGAGATAGATAGAGGAAGAAGGCCCAAGAGAAAGAGAGTGAGGGGAAAAGATTCTAAAAATCAATTCTCACTCGTAAAAATAAAAATAATTTCATCACAATCTTTTACGAATAATAAACGTTTCCTGTTTTTATAACATGTTCTCACATGGGACAATTTTAAGGTTAAGAGTTAATCACTGAATTGCACAAGATACACATCGTGGATCTATAGGAACACTCTGAAACGGATAAATAAAGTTCAAATGTAACCTGTTTTTAAGTATAATATTATGTACAAGCGTACATCATCCAGCAAAATACGACCGAAAAATGATGCTTCGCGAGTGTTCGCACTAATAATCATATTCCTATAAAAAACGTATACATCGCTAAAGTTCAAAAACGAAATAAGAAAGAAAAAAGGATAGTGTCTAAAATAGAAAATTTAACAAAAACATAAAATACAGGAAAAAGATATCAATCAGTATAGATAGAAGAAAGGGAAAACGTTTCTTTATAAAAAAAAGAGTGATAGATTTTTATCTGAATTCGTTTAAAACGGTGGGGAATGTCTGACTTGTTATTTAATTTCTGTTTCCCCTCTGAAGTATTTAATGATATCTCGTCAGATATGTATTCAGCGTTGCATTGTGTGTCCTCTGGTAGTTGCTTGGCATGAGTTCTGTGCGGCCTTCGCACTGAATTACATTCTGATGTTAGCATCCACTAAAGAAGATCATTGATGATTTAATGTTTAGCTCTCAAACAGTGACCAGCAAACCTGGTTGTGTTTTATCTGATCTTATGAAAGATGTCCATAATGTTGATCCTTTTTATGGGGATTTCTCCAGATGTTGAGAGAAACATTTAGCATTCTTATACAAATCAATTGAATTATTTACTTTTATTTTCTTAGTTGACATTTTTACATCTACATTTTGCTAATCTACAGTAATCGGGACATCACACATTATAGTTCCATTTCTATTCAAAGATTCTTAACCAAAGTTATAGCACGTGCAGTTCTTATGATTTAGTGAACATTTTATCAGACACGAATGCATTTTTCATTCGATCGTCTCTTCGTCTTATAATAACACATTGTTGTGGTAAGCTGCATGCTGAAATTACTGCATAAGTTATTCGCTAACTATTTATCAACTTCAAAAGTAATGACAAATATAAGATTTCCACCACATTTAATAAAAGGAAATATAATTAAAATACGAAATGGTTATTCATGTTAGTAAATTTTCTTTTTTTCCTAGTGCATATACGTATCTTATTGTCATTTCTTTTTTTATTTTACGATATAATTACGATTTACATGTGACTTCCTTTGTATAAATGTAACGTAAATATTTAGATAGAGATTGATGTGTAAATTGAATTAATTAAGCAATCGTAAGTTAATAAATTGTTCTTCTGAAGAAAGGAATAGTTTTTACCAAGCTACAGAAACGAAGAGACATATCACTTCAACAGTGTGGAGCTTACTTTCTTTCGAGAGTTCTTCCTAAAAGTGCCGACGCGATGAATAGTTAATAGGAAAGTAAGGATTTCAAAATATCTTCTCATATTTGTACAATGCTAACATTGCTAGTTATGTTGCAAGGAAAAATTAAAGACGATCAGAAGCAATGTTGTGGTAGGCGAAGTAAGAAATATCCTTCTCATGTATGTGTTGCCATAATAAAGCTAGAGAGTCTGGTTTACTTTGAAGAAGAAAGAACGCCATATTAAAACATCTTCTAATTCCAGAAAGTAACATTACGGCCACTCTTACTTCCAAACTTGCGGCACCATATATTCCCAAACCCTCACTCATCCAAGTCTAGATGAGTCTCAATCTAGCTTCACATTAGTAATATGACAGGTGCTAATGAATCAACTACATATTCGATAGTCTAAATAATATAGTGCAGTGGTTATACAGTAATATAGTATAGTGGTTATACAAAACACTGGAATTTACTTGCTTAGCATTGAAACAAGATTTGGCACAAGACCGGAAGGTTGGAAAGACCAGCTTACTCTAGTGGACACTCTGGTCTGATTGATAAAGTAGTCGAGAATAGGGAGGTTAATATTCCCCGGTAGAGGAACCATATGCTATCAACAATAAATAAACCATACTCAAGAAGGACGAGATAATGTATTGGAGGGTACACCTCCTATGACCGAGTTGAACAAAACCTAATTCTGACAAACAAGGGTCAGATGGTTAAAGTCAGTCCCTAGGTTGCCATAATGATAAAAAGGCAAACCTTGGCTAGTATGACAACTGACATCTAAAACAGTGGCTGCGAAGAAATGAATGTGCTCCTAGCTTTGAATCCCATAATATAATGTTATTGGCATATTTCATTTTTATAATGTTTTAGATTTTTAAATAAAATAAAATACACTAACATGCCGCTTTTGTTGGTAATGTATACCCGCAGCGAACAATTGTATTACTCTTTTATTGAAGAATCCTCTGATGCAGAGTTTTTTAATGCATGGTTATTTTTAAAGAATTTTAAGGCCATGAATTATTTTCGTCTCCATAGTTTAAATGTTTTTTAATTCCTTTCAGTTTTCGAAGGTTTAATAAGTATTTTTCTCACTATTGAATATAAGTTTAAAATGTCGAGAGAAACTAAATGTATTCTAGTTGATTTAATATGATAATTACATTATTTTTAATAACATTGTTATCAAGTTCATTTTTCTATTTCAATGAATAATCGATTAACATTAAAATGTGTAAGTCACATAGAAGCGAGAAACACAGACATACACAGGCCCATGAGAAGTAGAAACATACTTTTAGAAATAAAGATACACTTTTATTCAATTAACTTGTATAAGCAATGCAACATCTTATATACATATGAATTCGAAACTAGTCTAATGTATATCTACATTTTACAACAAAAGCCCGAACACTTGTTTCGATGGCGCCTGGACTAACACAACTGATAATGAAGGCTTAACTTGAAACAAAAAAAAAACAACGAAATACACTCACATATACACTCACATATACACTAACATATACACTAACATATACACTTTTCTGTGATCGACATGAAAAACCCATCTGGGATTCTAAGGGAAAAAAGAGAATGCGAAAAGTTTTAAAGATATGTCTAGGAGCGGCATTTGGACATTCTTCAGTTCTTTTTTGTCAGTTGTGCATTCTTTGTGTCAATTCGGACATGCCTCTCGTCAAACTGATTTATCAAAATATATATGCAGAACCAAAAGTTTATTAAGCTTGTGATCTCTAGTTATATAAAGTAAAGTGTGTGTATATGTTTATATGTTTATCGATGTACGATTCTCTCCTAAACTGATTAACCGATCATTATAAAGTGTAGGCATAAGCTGCTAGACGTACGGATGTGTAATGTGGGGTGTATTTAGTTTAATTTAGTTTCCCGTAAAATGAGTAAAAAGGGGGTGAAATCCCTTCATGTCAATTTAGATTCGTCTAATTTCTGTGAAATTTATACAATACGACTTAAACCACAATTTATAAATATTTCCAGAATTTCAATTTCTTTCAAATATTGAAAAGAACATTTAGGGGCAGAATTTCAAATATATAGCATTTGCATTACATTTGATCTACAATCATTGGACACTAAATAATCAATTTTCCTGAATTATTATTTATCTTAAGACCCTTTAAGCTTAAGCTTTAGATATTAGACATTTCGTAGAACTCGAATCATGTATTGGATTTTAAACAACATTGGAATAATGATTCTAGAATAATGATTCTAGAAATTAAATTCACTTGTATTATATCTAAATTAATTTTACCCTTCTGCGAGTTATCTATATTAATAAAATCGTGAGATAGCTGAAGCCGTGTATGTTCTCGCTTTAATGTAGTTGTTATAATTACACATTTAAATGGGTGTAAAATTATGTTAAAACAGAATAGTCCACTCAATGTAAGATAAAGCAAGAGAACGAAAAATCGCATAAGAATTTAAAAAAATAAATTGGAATGTTGCGTCACAAAGACTAACATTTGAATTATGAGCTGATAATACATATGGTTTCTGTACCGCATAGAAGAGTGGTCGTCTTTCGGACAGCTCGTTTCCTACACTAAGATAGATGGTTTTAGGAATGTCCCACGGTGTATTATATATATATATATATATATACTGTATACTGTTAAAGAAGAAAAACTCCGAAATAATTATTCAACTCGAAATACTTCTCTACTGTCAACAAACGTATAGAGAATAAGGAAGCGAACAACACCATCACTGCGGCTACTGCTGCTACGTATTATCTACACCGCAAGACTGCAGTGTTTTACGCGATGAGCCCCCGACCGGATAATCTGAGGGAGTCAAGAATTGACCCATCAGAATCCTACATCATGTGTTTTACATTTATTACCAATCGAGTATTTATTAAAATCAACAATGAGATAGCATAAAGTAATACGGAATTAAAAAATATATATATTTCGAGTTTCATCAATATTTACCATCTCACCTAGTTTAGTAAACATTCTGGCACTACATAGCTATTTACCTCCTCCCTGCATTCGTATCCTAAATAGGACTTTCCCTGTTTATTAGCCTACTTTCTGGTTTCGAACCTTTTACTATTAGATTCCTTGCATTGGCAAATTAGAAGGTAACACAATCAAACCCGGAAGTATTTATGTGATTTAAAAGAAAATATAGCGAAACAAGGGTTAAAGTATAAAGAATGGCTACATAATATTATGTCATAAAAAGAAAGGATTAAAAACTTGTACTATATTTTAATAGGTCGGAATGGCTTTCACACCGTCGTTGTTATTATGTTCGTTGTACTCTGCGGCCTTCTTGGCTACGTTTGATTCGGGAATTTCAAACTGAACACTTTACTTAATTCCAGGTAAAATGTATGTAAATAGATTGACTGACAGATTGACATACATCGCCTCTCAGAACGCTGTTCGTGTCGCGTTATGTATCGTTCTTTTATCTGACCACAAATTCGAAATTTGTTTGAAGACGATGTTCGAGGGAGCAAAAGGCGGAACGTCTGCTACCCTCTGTCTAAAGTATGGCTCTGTTTTTCTTTGCTCTATTTTCTCGCTATTGATGACCGTAATTCTGAAAATTGTTTTTCTTCAAACATCTCTCAGCACAACATAATTCAAACGAAAAAAACTAAATGTTTATATTTCTATTTTCATCACAGCCTTGAAATTATCAAAACAACCATAGTGCTATTCCAAATGCGACCTCTACTTACACACGGACACTGCCCTACATCTCATTAACATCTAGATTATGATTCCTGTTTACTGTTCTGCTACACCGATACACCCGAGTGATTTCGTTACACCTGCAAGTATCAAACACATATTGCAAAGTAAATCAGTTCACTTTTTAATGCGGTACTCTATCTCGCTGGTGTGAATGTGCGTGTTCATGCCGTTATCGTCCGCTTGTTGTACCGGTCTAAAGTCGTTGCTCAATTCCGACACAATAGCGGTGTAAATTCTGTGGTCTCAATCATTACTGCAACAGAAAAAGTGCCCCTTAATATGACAGAAAAACTCAATTTTAAAAGTAATAAAGGTTTATTTTCTTTGGGCGTTACAATAATAGCCATTTTGATTCTACTGAATAACAGACTTGCAAATGAGAATCATTAACCCGATCAAATCAAAATACAAGGCCAACCGAACACAAAAAGGGCATCTGTTTTTGAGGGGCACCGAACACCATGTAATCGTCAGACCCCAGAAAACGAAACTGATAACCTCCTCATCTGCTGGAATATATATATATAGATATTCTGGAACCAAACCGAAAAAGATCGCATGAAATAATTAGCTTTGAACATAAGAAACTACTGTATTGAGCGTCCTGTATTTAGCCGGCATTTATTTTGGGAAAAACTTAAGATGGGCATAACCACAGCAGGGAATCTGTAGAACCATTACATTTTACAAGTAGACAAATCGACTTCTGGGTGGCCGAATCCAAAATCAGATATATTTCCCATATTTGTGGTGATTCCTCTTTAGTTAGTTTAATATAACTCACTGGCAGCTAGTCTGTTATTCGCATGCATTGCAACTATGCAACCCACTAAACACGCTAACATCTGTGCATGTTTCATTTGTAAAACCTTTCACACCGATTGAGTAAAATATTTTACTTTTCCGCTCCTTAATTATTTTCCGTGGATCTTATTTATTTACCCCATAACTTTTCCCTTAGTACTTTGTCGTTTACAAGTATCTGCCTGTCATATTTTATTTATCTGGAAATTCCTCCTACGTTGTTGCAAACTGAAACCCTCTCCTTGAAAACGACAGGGTTGACATAAAAAAGAAGTCGGTCGTGCATTACTCTGGGAAACTAGGATCGGAATCTATTGCAACCTTTACATTTTTGTCATACAAAAGAGGTACACAGAGCTTGAAAGCATTTTGATAAGCTAGATACATAGATTCACGTTCGGTGGGTTGATGTCTCGTCTCCGTTCAGAAACATAGGTAACGATAGAATAATGAACGAACAGAAAAAGAGAATAATGCCGACAAATGGATAATGAAGATTTTAATACATATCTTTCTGACATTCCGGTTATGGCGTTGGCATACACAAGGCTTGATCGCCACCACCTCCAATTTCACAGACGCGATCTTTGTGACAGATTACAAAAATTAAGAGAGTTAATTACACCTTATCTCGGCATAATTTTCCTGCTGTTTACATATTTATTCTCTTCTTCGTGTAGTTGTTTTTGTGTTTTTCGTTATTTTCTTTCATCTGACAATTATAAATTCCTTATTCATTTGTAATTCACTCTTTGAATTTTTGGAAATTATTAGATGAGGATTGACCATTTTTATTATTTGGATTATTCGAACTATTCTTATCATGATAGATAGTATTCTAACCACTATTCAACTCGCAGAAGACTTTGACTAAGAACCTATCATACAGGGTGGCCCAAAAGTAAGTTTACAGTTATCATTTAATATTTGAAGTGTTTTAACTAGGTTATTCGCAAAACTTAGCAAGTAACTTCAACCATATAAAAAATAGTTTAATAACTGTAAACCTACTTTTGGGCCACCCTGTACATAGCAGTTTTATCCGTTGCGCTACGAGCGATACTAAGAATACAATTACCATTTACTTAAGGCTTCTAATCGGTCATGGCTGAAAGAATGAGAAGAAGCTACCCCTATGAATTTAATAAAATGTTCCGTTCGAAATTCCGTACAGAGTCACGAGTTCGAGAATACGAACCTGAAAAAAGTCGGAGGTTACATCAGCCAAGACGCTTTCTATGATGTGAAAGCATCATTTGTCTTTTCCATTTCGCATATTTGAAGATACTAGCAGGAAGATCCGACGTTGCTCGGGTTTCAATGAAAAGCACTATGCCCATTTTACCACGCTCATAACATCATATTGCTTTTCTTTTTGCTTATTTTATCCACGTTTAACCCTCTAACATGGTCGAGATAAATTGAGAATTTCGGAAACTCTCTGAATCAGTGTATTCTAGGGTGTACACATCATTTATACCGGGTATACGCATTCGAGGTTTTAAGGGGTTCTTTGTCCTTCGTGGCCTTCTTTAAGGGGACACATAGAGATTTGACATATTTCGGCATCGTGGAGATTTAGGGCAACTTCCTTTGTTTTCCACAGAGCATTTCACCCATATGATTTAAATTGCATCAAAATAAGATATATTACACTTTTTATGAAAGTTTCTGCTCCCATAGCCTTCTTAAAGATAAGGATCACCTTCATTGCCTTCTCCGGTAGTATTATAATTATGATTTAAATTTAATAAAAATAGGGTATATTTTAAGTTTTAGTGGAGTATAATTCTATAGCCTTTGTAGGGTGACACTTAGAGATTCGGGACCACTTACATCATCTTCGACATACACCTTTAAGTAGAAATACACTTTTAGTGTTTATATAGATTCCCTAACTCTTTTTTCTATAGAGAACACACAGAGATAGAGCTTTATCTATACAGCGATATGTTTAAAACATCAGATCGAATAAATAAAACTATTTATACGTAAAAGATATTACCATCTTCATACACTATACATACATTTTTATATAGCATTGTGTTTTACGTATGCTTCGCTTATAGAAAAGCAGCAGTCTGTGTGTACAACAAGAAGAAGAAAATAATTACATCTACCTGAAACATATGCATTCTTTTTAATCTGCGTCGGGCATTTTTAAGACAACTGGACACATATATTAATATTTTATTCATATTATTTAGTTTATTTTGGTCAGTGATAATTTTCGGACGACATTTGTCCTTCGTCGGTTATATTTATATATATATATATATATATATATATATATATATATATATATATATATATATATATAAATATATATATATATATATATATATATTTATTTATATTTTTTTATATATATATATATATATAATGCAATTTTCTGCATCTTAATCACTTAGAAAAGTGAGACAATCTAAATAATAGTAAACAAAATAACAACGAACGCTACAATCACCAATAAAAATAATTACATAAATATATATATATATATATATATATATATATATATATATATATATATAAATATATATATATATATATATATATATATATATATATATATATATATATATATATATATATATATTTATATATATATATATCCTAGTGGGACTCCCTTGAAATCACACAGTGCCAGACATTAATTATTTCAAGAAAAATATTATTCATCAAAGAAAATTATACCGATTGATGTAGTTTCTATATCAATCGGTATAATTTACTTTGAATAATAATAATATTCTTTTTAAAATAATAAATGTGTGTAATAGTCAATATTATTTAGAAAGAAAATGACTTTTCTGCCGTAAAAATTAGTGTTATTTTAAGCTAAACATTCTATGAATGAATAAAACAAATTTGTTTCTGCTATAATCAAGTATTTATTTAAAATTCTAACAACTTATTCTTTAAAAAATCAAAATAATTTTTAGCTAAATATTTTTCAAAGTATTTTAAAATGGATTCGCTTAAAATTGTACAGTTTTAGTCAACGGGAAAACATAATTTTATTTTAGAACAATTCGTTATAAAATCGGTAAAGTCGGAGTTCTTAACCTTAACGACATCACATAAATTATCAATTACCAGCCTGACTGATCGGACGATCTCATTTATTTAAATATATGTGATTTGTTAAATATGTGTGATAACGTATGTACGAACACAACTTGCTTTGGGCATGTGTAGATTTGTTTGCATCCACATATTTTGTAAACAAATAGTATGTAAACGATAGTGTCCATTGAACTTAACGATAGGTTCCCTGACGAGTACTACCGGATCAGAGTAGACATGGGAGTAAGACTAACTACGATGTGTTTTTATGTTCTATAAATCCCTAAATGGGATATATATTCTGAATGCAGATACTGAAAACTATACTATGGACTTATTGGCAGTGATAGAAACAATGTTTCCTTCCTAGAACTTCATATTTGTGGAAGTAAATACCACGAAGCTGCTTCTCAACTTACTACAACATGGTCATCTTCAAGGCCAATATTAACAAATACTTGCTGAGCTGTTTTCTTGAATAATTTAATTCTTCCAATTTCACACATCATTTCCAATCCTCTCATGGTGTTTTTCATCGTCCAACTAAAATCTAGTCAATCATAATCCTCAAGTAACTTCCTGCCTTGATAAACGGTGACCCATTATATACAAAATTGTACCTAACACAACTCAGCCGTACGGTATGAGCCGTGCTTTTCTATCAAACGATACGTTATGCACCTTGTCCTTCGATTGGTTGACTGGCACAGACTGGTTATTCTTGCTGTCCATTGATCAATCTGCGTCGGTCTGTTATTTTCTTTTTGTGATTTCTCCCCTGGGCGTAACAATATCAGATTTATACCGGACAATTCGTAATCAATAGAGAAAGTCTGGTTTTATGTTACTTGGCGCCGCAGAGTTTTCATGTGTCTCGAAGTTCTGCCTTAATCGACTCACAAAAAGCGAAGGAAACATAACAAAGACAAATGTACAGAATTCAAGTTTTTTAAAGAAGAAACATACATTGATATTTAAATAGAACGTTTCGTTTATTGAATCTGTTCAAATTATATACCCGTTAAGGGCCAATATTTGTTCCTATAAAAATGTGAATTACAGACATGGCCATGGATGAAAATATAAATGCAAGCAGCGATGTTAAAACACATACATTGAAATATATGTCGTTCATTCCATAAGAATAGGCTATGATAATTTGTCATTGTGATGTCGCCATGTGGCGAGTATATCATACACGCTTTTTATCAGGAGATATGCGTGTCGTTGTGTTTGTATTTGTTCTCGATCGATTAACAGCAACACCCAGGATGTTTTTGATCGATGATTAATTCGAATGGCAAATATACGCATGCATCAATTGTCGCTATTATACACACATACTATAATATGATATAATGTATTATGTATAGATTTTCAGTATTTACTCCAACAGTGCTCAATACATGAGTAAAGCTAAATAGTACGTTATGAAAATATATTTATGTAGATTAAACTACACAGAGGCGTCCGCGTTTCGTCACTGTAGGGAATCGTCATGCTGATGATTCCAAACGGGGATGAAACGTGGACATCACCGTGTAGCTAAATTGCCATAAATATATTTTCATAACTTTATATATATATATATATATATATATATACATATTTATATATACATACATATATATATATATACATATTTATGTATACATATATATATATATACATATTTATATATACATATATATATATATATATATATATATATATATATATATATATATATATATATGAATCGGATACATGCTATGATAAACTTCTCCTTGTTCACATTAGGCATCACTTTACTAAGTAGAATATTAGGGATTATTTAGTGTTATGAGAGTGCTCATTAACATATTTAGCAACAAACTTCTATACATAAAAGTCAAAAGGATTGAAATAGGAGGCTGAGGTGCCCAGAAGTCAGCGGCCTTCTGATTACAATTTATAGACATTGTTTTGAAGTTTATTAGCTCTAAGTAAGCGGTGCCTCTTCCCCTTTTATTACGTAAAATCACATTTACTCATTACATAAGACTTTTATATCGTGTATTCATAGGTTACATTTTAGATTAGTCTTCCTGGCACACGCTGTTCTTTTGCTATCTTCTTCCTTAGTCGTCGAGGATTAACACCAACGGTGTGCTGCATTTGCCGAATTAATGCCGATGTTATAATATGTTCAGTGTGTCTATAATGTTTCTTATCTTTTGGTAATAGAGTCACCTTTAGCTTTTGCAAACTTTGCAAACGCAAATATAAAGCGACTTTTATAAATAGTTCATCTTCTCTTCACACTCTTTCTCACACACGTGATATTGCTAGTCTCACTCTTTTCTATTAATACTATTATGGCATGTGTTCTTCGGAATCATGTGATCTATTCTCTGTTTCTTTTGCTCCAGCTCGTTTGACTGGTTAGTCAAGTTGTCCCCATCAATTCGCTGTGTTCATACCCCATTTGAATACTACTTTTGATACCTCATTGTAATACAGCGTTTTATACCTCATTGTTATATATCTTCCTATTGCAGTAGCTTCCTGCAAAGATTTTCATAAAAAAGTGTTATTACTAAATTACTATATTAAGCTTTTATAGTCAGGATAAGTGTGTGTCTCTTCATTTGTTGTACAAATAACGCATGCCTCAAATACCGTACGCATCCCGTGTATACATTCACACGCAGTAAGCTTTAGTAAAAAATCATAAACTGATGAAAAAATATATATACAGGGTGTTTCAAAAGTCTTGGGAACATAACGATTTTTAATAACTCAAAAACTATTAGGAGTTGAAAAATGAAATTGGTACCGTTGGAAAGGTTAAAGTTTCAAGTTTTGTGGGGAATCTTCAAAGTTGCTCAATATGAGCACCATTCGTCACACGGCAGACATCTAGTCGATAGTCCATTTCCTGCCAAACGCGTTCCAGCATCTTGACGTCAATGGTTCCCACAACTGCCGTTACTCGAGCCTTTAGTTCGTCAATATCTCTTGGAAGGGGCGGCACATAGACTTGTTGCTTGACAAAGCCCCAAAGGAAAAAGTCACACGGGGTAAGATCTGGAGACCTAGGAGGCCAGGGTATGAGAACGTCATCACCTCGCCCAGATCTCCCAATCCATCTACCAGGCAGCCTTGTGTTAAGAAACTGCCTTACTCTAAGACTCCAGTGTGGTGGTGCACCATCTTGTTGAAAAATGAAGTCATCAGATTCTGCTTGTTCCAACTGAGCCATTAACCAGTCTTCCAGCATGTTGAGATAGGATTCACCAGTGATAGTTGCCTCTTCAAAGAAGAACGGTCCATAGACACCTTTCTTGGAAATTGCACAAAACACGTTCACTTTTGGTGAATCTCGCTCGTGCTCAAGAAGTTCATGAGGATTCTCAGTACCCCATATGCGAGTGTTATGCTTGTTAACTTTGCCATTCAGATGGAAGGTCGCCTCATCGCTAAAAACAAGCCGGTCATCAAAGCCGTTATCTTCCAACTTCTCTTGCATTGCAATGCAAAAGTCACGGCGAAGTCGCTTATCAGTGTCCTTCAACTTTTGGACCAACTTGAGCTTGTAAGGTACCATTTGCAGTCGTTTCCTTAAGACACGCCAGACAGTTGCTGGAGCAAGCTGAAGTTCCCTGCTGGCTCTTCTCACTGATTTACGGGGCTCCGCTGAAAGGCTGTCCGAACTTGCTCAACTGCATCTTCTGAAGTTGAAGGGCGACCTGTTCGCTTACTTGGGCACAAACACCCATCTTTCACAAATTTAGCATGCCATCTGACAATGGATTTCCTTTCAGGGGCTTCTTTTTTAAATTTCCTGCGAAATGCACGCTGAACACATGTCCACGATTTAGTCTTTGCAAATTGGAGGACGCAAAATGCCTTGTCTTGTTTAGAGAACGCCATTACTGCACCTGGAAAGATAACACGAAAATCATTAGTATGACCAAAAACTTGATTAAGCAAGCTTTAAAATGGCACCAGTTTCATTTTTCTACCTGGAATAGTTCATGAGATATACGCATTTGTAATGTTCCCAAGACTTTTGAAACACCCTGTATAATTCAGAGCGGCAACAAATTACATCTTATCAGGCCGGATGCCATGTTTAAACTGGTAGATATCTGTTCCCATTTCTGTGCGTTTGGATACCGAAGTAGCCATTCTGTAGCAGATAATATCTCCAAAAATGATCACGATAGTAGGTCATATTTATTTTATCGTCCAGTATTCCTAATAGAACCAAACGATGTGGCCGGGTTCAACTAACAGACTTTTAAGGTTACGTGTTTATAATAGTTTAGGAATATTTGCTCAAATATTCTTCGTTGTATTTATCTTCTTATTTAGTTTAGATTTGTATGAATATATATATATATATATATATATATATATATATATATATATATATATATATATATATATATAGTTACTAGCAGGGGTTCTCTCATCTCGGCTCTTTCCATTCTCCTTGACGTTTCACGACGATTTTGTGTTGTATGAGCTGAGGCTGTTGCTACTACATCTGTGTTCTTTATTTTTTGTTTGTTTTCAGTGTGTATTATTATTTGTACTCACTAGGAGTTCTCACACAGATCATCGTCAGTGATTGCTCACCGACAACAACCAGGGGCATTTTCTGGATCTGAGTGACAACAATCCTCCCCAGATTTCTAGTATTCTTCACTTCTTTTCGATAACCACTGCGAATATCATTGCAGTATCGCAAACGCCTTTTACCATTGATTTTTCGCTGGTAGGGACCATTGGTTTTCTCTGGGATTTGGGTGGCAAAAAGCCTCCGCAAGGTCTCAGCATTCTCAGCACTTTTTCCCTGTAGGTCTGGTTTAGGCTGTCCCTCCTCGGTATTCTCATCCTCCTCGAACCTCTATAAATATTGTGTCTGGTGTCAGCTTTGGCTGGCACCATTTTTAAAAAATGTCTTTTAATTTTTTTTTTATTTATTTTATTATTTTTGATTTTTTAATTTTTTAATTTTGTAACTTTTTTTATTGTAGTTTTTTATTTTTATTATTATTATTATTAATAATAATATTATTGTTATTATTATCATTATAATTATTATTATTAATATTTTTGTTATTATTATTTTTATTATGATTTACTCACTAGGAGTTATCACACTGGTCATCGTCAGTGATCGCCCACTGCCACCCACCTGTGGTATTCCCTGGAGTTTGAGTGACAACAAGTCTCCTTAGACTTCCAGTATGCTCCACCTCTTTTCGTTTATCACCGCTGATGACCTTGCGGTATCTTAACAGCCACCCACCACCGATTTCCCGCTGATAACGGCCATTGGTACCCTCTGGGGCCCGAGTGGCAAACAGCCTCCCCAAGGTCCCAGAGCTGTCCGCGCTCTTTCAGTGGAGGTCTGGTTTGCGCTTTCCCTCCTCGGCCCTCTGCCCATAATTTTCGTGGCGTCAGCCTATGCTTGCGCCTCTCTCGTGCGGTTGTATTTTCCCCGGTTCTGTTGTCTTGTGCTTCCATGTGTTTGTTCTCGATTCGTTGCTTATGTGGGTTGGTTTCCGCATTCGAGGACATTTCTCAGGATTGTAGCTGTTTTGATCATTACTGTCCTTTGTATGGTCTCAGTTATCCCTTTGATTCCTATTTCTCCTAGTCTTTACTCCATGTTTTTGGGGACTGTTCCTAGTGCTTCTATGATTATTGGTGTTATACTGACTTTCTTCATGTTCCATATTCCTTTAAATTATCTGGCAAGTTCGGTATATTTGCTTCTTTTTTCCGTCTCTTTGATCTTCACTCTGTGGTCCGCTGGAACGGCAAAGTCTACGATTTTGCAGGATTTTTCTTTCTTGTTGATTATTATCATATCCGGTCTCCTTGCTGTTATGGGTTTGTCTGTTTGTACATTCATATCCGATATGATTTTGTGTTTTTCGTTTTCTAGTACAGTTTCTGGTTTGTGTTTGTACCGTTTTTTTGCATATTCGAAATTCAGTTGTTTGCACATTTCCCGGTGTACTTCCTTCCCCACGCTGGCATATCTGTTCTTGTATTCCTTTTGGACTAGCTTGCCGCATTCACTTATTATATGGTTTATCGTGTCGTCTCTTCGTCCACACAATCGGCATTTGGTGTTTTCCTGGGTTTTATCTCTCTTTGCTTTAATAAAGTTTGTCATTATCGCATTGTTCCGTGCGGCCGTCAGCAGAGATTCCGTTTCTCTGTTCAAGTGTCCTTTTCTTAGCCATGCCCAGCTGTTTTCATTGGATGCATCGCTTGTGAGTCTTATAAAGCGTCCATGTAGTTGTTTTTCTTCCCACTTTTCCTTTCTTGTCTTTTTGTTTCTGGTTTCAGTGCTTCCAGAGTAGTTTGTTGGGCTGGTGTCTCTTGCTGTGGTGATCAGTCTTTCCGTGGTCTGGGTTACATATTTCTCCAGCTCTTTTTTGGTGTCTTCCACACAGTCTTCTATACTTACCAGTCCTCTACCTCCTTCATTTCTTTTCATGTAGAGTCTGTCCATATCGTCTTTTGAGTGCAATGCATTGTGCATAGTCATTAGTTTTCTTGTCCTCTGGTCAAGGTGCCTGAGTTCTTCTTTGGTCCAGTTATGAATGGTCCAGAGTATCATATTAGTGATACAGCCCATGTGTTTATCCCTTTTACTAGGTTTCTGCTATATAGTTTAGTTTCTAAGAGTTTCCTTGTTCTTCGTAGATATTCTTTTCCAATCTTCTCTTTCATTTCTGTATATTTGATTGTGTCTGCTTCCAGAACTCCCAGGTATTTATAACCAACTTGTTCTCCTAGCGCCCTCATCTCCTCTTGGTTGGGGAGTTCTATACCTTCTGTCGTCTCCAGTTTTCCTCCTTTGATCTCTAGCTGTGCACATTTTTCTATCCCAAACTCCATTTGGATATCCTGGCTGAATATCCTGGTTGAGTTTATCAGCTTTTCCAGTTCTTTTTTGATTTTGCAAACAGTTTAAGGTCATCCATGTACATCAGGTGGTTTATTCTTTGTTCTCTATTCGTGAACCTGTATCCGGCATCACACTTTCTGAGTATGTAGTTGAGTGGCATCATGGCTATTATAAACAATAGTGGTGATAGAGGGTCTCCTTGAAAAATGCCTCTCTGTATTTTTATCTCAGACAGGTATTGTCCTCCGGCTGTCAGTTTTAGTCTCCATGTTTCCATTGCTTTCTGGATGAGATTAACAATCCTGTTTGGTATCTTGTATATTCTTAAGCATTCAATTATCCATGTTTGGGGGATTCTGTCGTAGGCTTTCTTGTAGTCAATCCATGCCATGGCTATGTTCTTTTGTCTGCTCTTCACTTCCTTCAGTGTTTTTTGATCAATGTATAGTTGATCATGTGCCCCTCTTTGTCCTTTCCGGCATCCTTTTTGTTCCTCGGGGAGCAGTCCACGTTTGTCCAGGGATTGGTAGATTTGTTCTCTCAGTGGTGCTGTGAGAATTTTCCACATTATTGGTAGACATGTTATCGGTCTGTAGTTGCTGGGGGTCGTTCCCTTTTTTGGGGTCTTTTTGTATTAATGTTGTTCTTCCTTCCGTCATCCATTCTGGTAAGTATGTTTTGCGGATACATCCAATCAGTTTCTGCGCTAGTCTTTCATGCAGTGTCGTGAATCTTTTAAACCAGTATGCATGCAGTATTGCCATTTTTCTTAGGGTTTTCTTGATCGTTTCTTTGTTGATTTCTGTTTCGGTTCCTTCTTCGATTTCCTGCAGTTCATCTTTCATGTTTTTCAACCATTGGGCATTCTTGTTGTGCTTTTTTGGTGCTTCCCATATCTTGCTCCAGAATTGTTTTGTTTCTGTTTGGTTCGGTTGCTCTGTTGTTGTTTTTTCTCCATTTACGTTTTTGTAAAACTGGCTTTCATTGTTTTTAAAGGTCCTGTTCTGTTTGCTCTGTTTTGATTTGTACCTGTATCGTCTCAGTCTTCCTTCTATTGCTGCTATTCTTTGTTTTATTTCTTCATGTTTCTCATTTAGTTTTTCCTTGCGTTTCTGATTTTTGCTTCTTAATCGTTTCATGTCCTCCTTCCTTCTGTTCACGGTTTTAGCTTCTTTCCGAAGTTTGGTGATCTGGGTTTCCAGTCTGATTTCCCATCCAGGTTTTGTCGGTCCTTTCTTTTGTCCACTCTCTTCGTTTCTTTGTTTCATACTTACCGATTCTACCCCTGCATATATCAGGTTGTTTAGGTCTGTAATAGTTTCTGTTGGGATGTGTGTGAGGAGTCTGTTTACTCTTTCTGTTTCTGCTTGTAACTTCTTCGCTACTTCATTCCTGAGAGATTGGAGTTTTGTTTTGTTTTATAACATGTATCGTCTAATGTTCTCCACTTCACTTGCTTCTTTTTCGTTATTATTATTATTATTATTATTATTATTATTATTATTATTATTATTATTATTATTATTATTATTTACCTACACGGAGATTTCACATAAGTCATCATCAGTGATTGTTCACTGACCATAACTGGTGGTATACCCTGGGATTTCAGTCTCAACAAGTCTCTAAAACTTTATATGATTCTCCACCTCTTTCAAATAACCGTAACACGTGAGTTTAAGTTGTCGCAATAGCCGGTTACCATTGATGACTCTCTTATAACGCCCATTAGTTTTCTCTCGGATGTCGGTGGCAATAAGCCTAATGAAGGCCACAGTACTCTCCGCCTTATTCCTGAGTATGTCTGGTTGTTGCTCACCTTCCTCGTCTTTCTACCCTTCTTGACTTTTCACTACCACTTTGTATAATATAAGCCAAGGCTGGGGACATCGGAGTGTTTCTTTGAAGGTGGGTAGTTTCTAAAATGTACTGAAGTAACAATAACCGTTGTTCATGTTGTGGTGTTCTTTTTATGTGTTTTTTAAACTTTTATTGCAACTTCCTGCTAGCTGGTTTGCGTTCGTAGTTTATATGGGTTGGTTTCCGTATTTGAGGCTTTTCCTTCAGATTTCAACTGTTTTCGTTATTGCTGTCCCTTTTATAGTCTCAGTCGTTTCTTTGGTTTTAATTGTTGCCAGTTTATTTCAAGAGTTTTCGGGACTAGCATTATTGGTATTACATTGACTTTCTGCATTTTCTATATCCCTTTTAGTTGTAAGTTCCGTAGATTTTCTTTAATTTTCGGTATCCATTCTCTCCATATTGTGAACTGCCGGGATTGGAAAATCTAATATTTGGCAGTTTCTTTCGATTCTGACAACCCTGTTTCTTTTTCTTCAGTTGTTTATTATTATTATTATTATTATTATTATTATTATTGTTATTATTATTATTATTATTATAATGATTATTATTATTATAATTATTATTATCATATAGAAGTATCATTAGTTTTTTATTATCTATCAATTTATAAGGTTAATATGTTAATAAGTATATATATTTTTATTATAAGATTTACTCCTAAACTAATGAACCGATCATTATGAATTTTACAACACAGATTTTCAGCGTAATTGTTCCAAATGTGGACTTCATTTAGTTGTATCAAATTTTATATTAAGTGGGTAAAAAAGGTGGAAGCCTATGATTTTCGTGAAATTTTAACAATATTTTGCAGACAACAAATACATATTCCCCAAATGTCATTTTTTTATAGTATTTTAAAATGTCTTTAAGGGAATACTAAAAGCACAAAATTCCATTTAAAAATTCAAATATATTACATTTCAATTTCTTAGTAAGCCACCTTGAGCTTAAGTTTAAAATTGTAGACATTTCCTAAATCAAAAGTCACGTAATGGATTTTATTATCAAAATTAGAATGAGGATCTAAACATTGGGTTTAGTATAGTTATATCTAGATTTTGATATGTGTAATTGAACAGAAAAGTCGTGTAAAATATTTCTGTTCGGGGAATGACTTTTACCTGACTGAGTCAGAGGGCGAGTTTAATACATAAATTGCTATGAAAAAGGTGGATGTTGTGTTAAGTATATTATATGAAGGCTAATAAAATATGTAAATATATATTTGTTCATAACATGACTTAATCCCACAACTGATGTTTACCTAGGCATGTATTTCCCTATCATTAGGGAAAATAAGACTTAAGGAAAAAGACGGTGCTCAACTTACATTGAGTATAATAACTATAATATTCAAAATAATTAGAATACACAAACGTTTTATATATATATATATATATATATATATATATATATATATATATATATATATATATATATATATATATATATATATATATATATATATATATATATGTATGTATATATATATGCACTTTAATAACAAGCAGTGCAAATAGCTATATGCACGATCCGAACGCCGTTCGTAAGATCACTCTTTACTGCTTGGTATCTAGCCGCCGATTCGCTATTTACATTTAAAATTCCTCTATATTTACTAACTAATTGGCTATGGCCGATGGATAAGATCCTCGACTACGAATCCGTGGCGATTTGTGATCGGGGTTCGCGCCCACCGACCGTTGAGAATTAGTTCCTACACTGAAGATTGCGTTAGCATGAAACATCGATGTCTGTAGGTAATTAAAATAATTAATAAATATTTATTCATAAATATTATTGTATATATATATATACATATTTACATATATACATATATACACACACATATACACACACATATACATATATATAGTAAAGTATAGAAATATACTTAGAGCAATTAAGCTACAAAGAGGCGTCGGTATTTCAACCTCGCAGGGGATCGTCAGGCTTACGATTAGGATGTGGGAATCGAACACGGGCGCTTCTGTGTAGCATAAATGCCATATATACATTTTACTACTTTACTATTAAGCTCTACCAACGTATTGAGCACTGTTGAAGTAAATACTGGAAATGTATACACAATATATTATATCACCTTATAATAGTATGCGTGTATACATGAAATAATAATGAACACACACACACATATATATATATATATATATATATATATATATACATATGCATATGTATTTGTGTGTATATATATATATATATATATATATATATATTTCTCATTTTCCCTGTATGTATATGTATAGACGCAATCGTGGGAACTGCAAATGTTAGTAACATATCGTATCATATAACTAATGTCTAAGGCTAGAAATAGAAAGGTCGTGTGACCGGCGGTCGAGAGTTGTTGAATGCCAGGAAATGGTGTGAACATCTTTGAACAGGCTGCCTTCAGTTCGAAGTTCTTGGCTGTGGAATCTCTGTCAGTAAGATCATAAAAATGGTCTTTCTTCAAGTAGCCTATCAATAAAGGGAAAGGAAGAAGAGAGAGACGAAGCAGTAATAGAAAGGGGTGTTACCTTTTAAGTACAAAGTTTACTACTTGGCATTAAAAACCTTTCGTTTCCAGGGATAAGATTAAAAAAGATATTAAAAAAGTCAAAATTCTACACTTATGTACAATGGCGTTTTTGCTTAGATTAATGTGGAGGCTTTCTTAGTCGGTCTAACAGTCTCATCCTTCTAGGCATAATTTGCTTCTCATCCTTGTTTTGGTCTGAAGTTGCTTAGTTGGCTGTAATAGAACAATGGAAAGAGCCATGAGAAGGAAGTAACCAGGCCATGACTGGAAGGATGCAGAGAGTACTGGGATCTGGGAAGGCGTATTGCCGCCCCAATCTCAGATGAGACGAAGGGTCGTTACCATAGAGAAGCCAATGGTAAGCGGATGATGCGTTAACGCAAAATTATTTAATGTGATCATCGAAAGAGTACTCGAAATCTTGGCAGACTTGTTGTCAATCAGACACCAGGGAATACCAGCGATTATGGCCATTGAGCAATGACTGATGATTCGAAACCCGACCGTTTTCAACAGCAATCACACATCTAACCCATACACTATCACGCTCGTCACGAAAATAAGAGAAACTAATTTCTTACATCAATTTACATAACCGACTCTAACAGAATAATCGCGTCTTAATCTGAGGTTAAATTTAATGGCTTACATAACAATACCCTAAATATGCTAACATCTCGCTAACTCTCCCATTCTCTGTGCATGTATATATATATATATATATATATATATATATATATATATATATATATATATATATATATATTAGGGTAGGTCGATTTTACACTTTTTTTTAAATATTAAAAAAAGGCACGTACCGAAAGTTGTATATAGACCTATTAAATACTCATGCAAAAAATTAGATCAAAAACTTCAGCGGTTTTTTGAGCGTTTGGTATCAAAGATCGTAGCCAAGAATATACTGAAAATTCCTCGTTTTTGCAACATTTGCTTGAATACTGGTGTGAAAACCAAATAAATTGTGCATTTAAAATCAGGGAATGTCTTTTTATTTTATAAAAATGATATTAATTAAAGAAATCTTCAAATAGAAAATTTGCCCCCCCCCCCTCATTTTCAGTATCTGCTTTTGTAAACTACCTTTTAACGTTATGAATTAAACAGTAATATTTGAATACCTAAAAAAATGATTTTTTTCTGTTATAAGTGAAAATATAACAAGCAAAGAAATAAGGAAAAACCTAACACTATTTTAATGGAGCTTAATATTGAGAGTCAAATTGCTCCATATAAGACCCCTTAGACAAAAATGCTGGTCTCAATTTCTGACTCAAAACTTTGGCTGTAATGTGTTGATGCCTTGCTTCAAAACCATATACAGTTTGTGAAGCTTCTGTTATTAACTTAACTGCCCGTTCCACGCCCTGAGAATGCCAAACATGCAGTATAATTTTAAATCTATTAATTGTGTCCAATGTGTGGCATTAAAATTAATAGGTGGTATTCTTTTTAATCTTTTTCTGGTTGACTCCTCACTCCTGAAAGAACAAATTAATTAATTGAATTATTAAAAAATTCCAATCTGTACTGCTTTAATAATTATGGTGAAATTAGATAAAATCTTTAAAAATCATTCTATAAATTGGAATAAATAATTGAGTCAGAGATATATGAATAAATATTACTTACCTAATGGCCAAAATTCTTTTTAAAGCTTCTTCTCTTACTTCAATCTCCTCAGATTTAACCATGGAATATAGAAAGTTTTCAGGCAGTAAACAAAATGTATTACCTTGTATATTTCTAAATGTGATATCTTAGATTTCCTGAGGCTGCTCCTTAATCCTCTGGATCATATTAAAAATGTGCACTTGCTGATTGTGGAATTTACTATTTCTTTTAATTTCAAACCAAGAAGTGGCATACACATTTACAATAAAATTTACTACATAGTGTAGTTTTGTTGTGTGCCTTTGTGGGTATGCACCACGAGTCCATAAACACATGAGCCTGATGGCCAAAGTTAACCATCTTGCTTGGTTTAAAGGACCAATTTTCCAGGAGGTATATCTAGAGTCAACCTTACCTCTAGAAATACCTACTGTGTATTCATAAAGGAGTCTTTGGTCAGAACTAAGATCATGTATTTCATCAATTTTAAAAATTGACTCTAGAGGATTGCTAATAGTGGAAAATGATATTTGGGGTAAATCATGGCAATCATTTGAGCATAATTTCCCCAGAGGGCCACTGAATGTTGTAGGACCCTTTGCGCAACCATCTATGTTTTTAAAAAGGGCTCTGAAAGGTAGTTCATTATGATGCAAAGAGCAACCAATTGTGTGAAGATTTTTAAAAAGTTTTTTTTCTAAAATTGCAACCATTCCACCTTCGCAACCTGTGTTGGTATTAGTGTTGTCAACAAGTATAGCCTTGATACTGTTCTCACTGTGGAATTCATGCAAAACATCCACCACTTGATCTGCATGAACAGCACCTGTTGCACCACTATTTGGAAGAACTCTGTGACAGATATTTACTTTCACATGGTGTTTCTTTTGTAAAAGTTAAATGGTGTTCTGGTCCCTTAGTTTTTTTCATAATTTTCTGTCTATTTTCATCCACAATTTCCTTATACATCAATGTGTCCTTATCCATTCTCCCATCAACTCCAATACATATAATATTTTAGGTGGGGTAAAAACCCCTGGCTGAAATAGTTTTATTTGTCTACCTCCAACAAGGTAAGATGTGACACAAGGTCATGAAAGTGGGTTTAGATAAGCCTGCGCTATAGAGGTGAGCACTCTGGCCATTAAAAAATTGACTGGGCAGCCCCGTCGGCATTCCCCCATAGGGGCGTCTCAGACAGTTAGCAATAAAATTACTCTTCCCCAAAGAGGGAAGGCAAAGCCTGGGAGGGTGCACCTCCTAGAATTGCACAGGACGGACAAGCCACAATAGACGGGCGTAAATCCAGACCCAAAGGCCCGGACGATACCGATTTATTTGGTGGGGTAAAAACCCCTGGCTGAACTAGATTTTATTTATCTACCTCCAACAAGGTAAGATTGACACAAGGTCAGGAAAGTGGGATGAGAAAGCCAGTGCTCGAGAGGTGAGCACTCTGGCAATTTAAAAATTGCCTGGGCAGCTCCGTCGGCATTCCCCGGTAGGGCCGTTTCAGACAGTAAGCAATAAACTTACTCCTCCCCAAAGAGGGAAGGCAAAACCTGGGAGGTGCACCTCCTAGAACTGCACAGGACGGACAAGCCCCAATAGACAGGCGTGAAACCAGACCCAAAGACCCGGACGGTACCGGTTTATTTGGTGGGGTAAAAACCCCTGGCTGAACTAGTTTTTATTTATCTAACTCCCACAAGGTAAGGTGTGACAAAAGGTCGGGAAAATGGGATTAGATAAGCCAGCGCTCGACAATTCAATATATATTTGTGATAACAGAATCAACACGTGAATTCAAATTCGCTCGTTGAATTTTCAACCGGTGAATACCATAAAAAATATCCAATAAATAAAACGCCTATGTAAATAAATAATTATTTATATATAAAATTAAATATTATAGTGTTTTATTCCTTTTTAATTTGAATATGTACATTTAATTTCTTAAGAAAAGGAATAATAAACTTTAAAATATTTATTATTAAGTAATGTATTACTTTTTTTTGTTAAAATCCGGGTTTAATTTAAGGCGACACATCTGCCGGTGAAATCTAGGCTGTGAGAAAAAAATCTCGATTTATTTGATCTTAAAGTTGCAATGCTCAAATAAATACAAAGTTTTGAAGAAAAATATTTCTTGTGGTAACTTTTGACATTATTTGGCAACTTTCTTCGAGTGCGATAATTTACAGTTTCAAAATCGACCTTTCCTAGTATATATATATATAATGATAAATAATGGAAAAAGTGTTTTGACTTAATTGAAATAAAAAAAATTAAAAAACAACAAATATTATTTATGTATTCATCAATCTTTCGACTTCATTATAAGACTTCCTCAGGATTATTTTCTGAATAAAAAAACAAAAAGGAAGAGGCTATATTTCCGGTCCCGGCAAAATAACGAATCCTGCGTTATTTTGCCGGTTCATGTATATTTAACTAAATTGTGAAACATGCAGTGACGCCCGGCACAATAATTATTTACTAATGTAAAGGGATCTTTATTATGCCGGTTCATTATTTTGAAAAACCTAATTGTTATCGCCTTGCGAAAGAAAAGGTAATTAAATAAATAAGGGCAAATATTTAAAAACAATTTGTTTTCATCATCAGTTGTGTCGGTTAAAGAAATAAAAAAAATCGACCTGCCCTATTGTGTCGGTTAAAGAAATATCTGCTTACTTTTCATAATAGAATTAATGTTGATGAATGTTCCCAACATTACTAAGTCTGCTTTCGATTTAAGTAATTGAAATGTTCCTTAAGTTATATATAAGTTATATATAAAGAAAAAAATAAGCAACAAATAAATGTTACCAAAAGCAACATAAATTATTATTCTACCTACCTGTATGAGTTTATTTGTTTATTTGATTATTTATTTTGATAAATGATTTTTTTAATAAAAATAAACAATCAAATAAACACATAAACTTATACAGGTAGAAGAAGAATGTGTGTTGCCTTTGGTAACATTTACTTGTTAAAAATGTGCTTTACAAAGGAAAGATTTTAATGTAAAATTCTGATTTTCTTTCTGAAGAAAAACTTCGATAATGTTAAAATATACAGAAAATCACTGGATTTAAACAGTTTCTATTTTAAAATGTTCTTTCAATGAAATCATAAAATAAGTCGTAATTTTGAAGAGTTCACTCCTAATCGAATCAACCGGAAGTAAAAATTAATTTTATCGTTATTTTAAAATATATTGTCGCTTAATAAAGTTTTAAATTATACAAAAAATCAATCAGGCAAAGATTAATTAAAAACAAACAAAAAAAATCAATCAGGCAAAGTTTTAAATAAAAATAAACAAAAAAAAACAATCAGGCAAAGTTTTAAATTATAAATAAAATTTCGTTTGATAAAGTTTTAAATAATACAAAAAAAATAATTTAAATAATAAAAAAAAAAGTAATTTATAGTTAAATAAACACGAGCCGGCAAAATAACGTAAGACTCATTATTGTGCCGGGCGTCACTGTATGTTTAACAATTTAGTTAAATATACATGAACCGGCAAAATAACGCAGGAATCGTTATTTTGCCGGGACCGGCAATATAGCCTATTCGAAACAAAAAACAAGTACCAAATGTTTGAAACAGGAAGTGGTAGCGGGTGTAATATAAAAATTGGGGCCGCTTGTAGAAAAATCAAGTATGACATCAAAATAGATGGAGTCAATGGGAGATTGAGTTGCCAGTAGAGAGTGTGGGGGATTGTGGAAAGAGCGGAAGGGTTAAAATAATTAGGGTCGTATGAGGAGGGGGGGAGCGACGGGAGGGGGGAGAAGTCGAAAGACAAGATCAGGCGCGGGGAAGGTACGTACAATACGGTGAGGGGGATAACGGGAGAGTGAATTTGAAATTACTTTATAGAAAGGTTTGATCATTGCTAAGAAAATAAATTATTGAAAAAAAGGCGAAGACAACACCGTAAACAAAGGGAGATTTATTTTTTGAAAATAAAGTCTAATCTGTGGAAAAATAAGAGAGAAAGGAATAGTGCCGACACGTGAAATGTTAACATTCCCAGAAGTTTTGACTGAAACTACAGTAAATATTAATCTATCCTCAAGCAAATAATAGTTTTAAAACATTTCATTTAATCTCTGCCACTCGAACGGCATATTCCCATCAAATTGCGATATATACCAAATTACTAGTCAAAAGTCTGTCGCTTGAGAGGGCACCTGGCCGGAAGGTTGGGAAAGATTTATCAAATCCATACCCGATTCTGACGAAGAATAGTCTGATTGAATAAACCTGACTCTATGTGCCAGAATGATGCCAAAGTATATATGAACATTTGGGCCGCGGCGCGACTTAGAATATACCTTTCAATCCACTATTATCTTCGTTCAACTACTTTAATAGTTGCGTGTGTGTTCCCAGTGGTATGCCTTTCCATTCTATCACGTTTTCTAAGCAGAACAGGGCTTCTATAACCCGTCCTTAGAGATTACTTAGAGAGTATACGTTGAAGTCAAAACTAACGTAAACAATAGTTTGCGAACGGGAAGCAGTTCCAACCATGTGGGTTGATTTGATTCGGTTTTGTTTAACTTCCATTTTTTGGTGCAATCTACGAATTACACAAGTGTCGTGGCAAGATTGTTTTTATGACATCCGTTGCGGCCGGCATTCGTTCAGTTGTTTAAATAAAATATCGCCCGTTTCTCGCGTTTCAGGTTGAGATGCGAGTCTCTCTATTTTACAGTTTTTACTCGTTCCCAGCAACCGTTCAATCTAAAAAGATATACAGTGATTTTTTCTTCTTCTTTATTGGTTTCGGATGTATACACATATCATTTGCCTACTTCAACTGAAGCAGAAGAATGCATTCTAAAGGTATAAAAGTTCAACTATTTTAAACAACCACATATATTTATATATATGTTTATCTATATAAGAATAAGCTATGCCAATTGGATGTTCGTTCAACGTTATCACCTTCCACCGCTTTTTTTTTAAAGATGGGAGTGTTCGATCGCTTGTGTCAAACGTGACACTCGCTATTAAACATTCTTAAATGTCCATCAGTTTTGGTATTGAGTTATGTTTGAAAATAGATATGTGTAATTCTTCGAATTGATGTAATTTGTAATTAACTGAACAAGTCACACATTTTTAAGTTAGGTAACTATGCATTACTCTATCCCTGTCTGACAGTATGTGTATTCGACCGCTGTGAAAGATTACATTTAGTGAAAGATTTAAACACTTTGTTTGATTTTCCTACTTAGTTCGTTTATTATGCCATTTAATTTGCATAGGGTGTTCGTAAACACCGTAAGCGTTTATGTGAATTTAATACCAAAATAAGTATCCTTACTTCCATATTATCAAAGAGACGTATTCATTTTGATATGCAAGAAAAATGTCAGAGTTCTGAATTTTTTCATGAAATAAAAATAGAATGAATAGTGATATGTGTAGTTAAACTGGGAGCCATATCTATACATATATACATATAATATTGATAAATAATTATTAAATTATTAATACCTACAAATGCTAGCGTTTCAAGCGTATTTCTGTCATCAGTGCAGGAAAGTAACAATTTCAGATGGTCGGGGGCGCGAACCTGGTTCACAGAGTCAGCTTAGGGTAATTAAGATTTATATGTACCTAGAAGCGGGCACAGATAGAAGACTAGTCGAGAGTGTTCGACGAACGTATTCGGAACTTTGCATTAGAGCTTTGACAGTCTATTTTTAACATCCCCGAGAGTGCTCAACTTTAATTTCTTAATGGGGCTTAGTATAATATTTATAAATAAATATTAAATCATTAATACCTACAGACGCTAGCGTTTCAAGCGTATTGCTCTTATCAGTGCAGGAAAGTAACAATTTCAGACGGTATATATATATATATATATATATATATATATATATATATATATATATATATATATATATATATATATTAGAAGACTGCCCGTCTAAAGATGGGTGAATTTAGCTCCTGGAACATACTTGTTTTGTCTCACTTTATGTCATATTACGGAGATTAAAATCAAGATATTATGATACAAAACCTTATGTCTATAATCGTTAATATAATATTGATGACAAATATCTCAAATTTAAATCTGAAGCTCATGTAATCTAAAGAAGTAAGTAAAGAGCAAGGAATTTCGCTTAATTGGTGTCTAGCCAGTATAGACCATTTACATTTAAAATATTTGAATTTTCAAATGGGCGGTTATGCCTATATTCTGCACTTTACAAAACCCTTTAAAATACACCAAAAAACTTAAATTTGTGAAATATTTGTCAATTAGTGGTCAAAAATTCAGATATGTCCGATTTAGGGAAAATGTTAACATTTTCCCTAAATCGGACATATCTGAATTTTCGACCACTATGCACAAAATTAAATTTAAAAAAATGTAGTTCATATAGTGATCATTTGCGCTACGCAGCGGTGCCACTCAATTTATTAGCAACATATGACTCCTGCACATAAAAAATATACGAACATCTAAACATTCATAACTATTTCATATAATTCTTATCATAAAAATACATGATAAAATATTCATAAGTTTTATGATTGATAGATTAAAAGAACTCCATTTTAATTGTTCTAATTAACTACAATTTGCAAATACCTCGTAAAGTCTATAATCTCACACTGTATGTTCTTCAGGACACTAACCATTATTCTAAATGCCGTCTTTGACTCTTGTCACTCTCTCTCCTTCTCTCTTACTCCCTTTCTCTCTCTCTCTCGCGTACTTTTCTGTCCGTGTATCTTGTTAAGTACGAGTCTAAGACAATAAAAAAAAGATGGAATAAAAGATTGGAACAATTTATTATTAACACATTGAAATATCACAACTGACAAGCTATATATTCCGTAGTGAAGATGAAAAGGGGGGGATGAGACAAAAGAACGAGAAAGATAGATTAATAGCGAGCAGAGAGAGGGCAGTTTTGAAAAAAATCTTTATTTGTATTTAAATTAAACTAGCTTTTCAGACTCACTTTTTCCTGATAAAATCAATTTAATCCGAAATGAACAGGCGACACAACGAGTTATATTTTAGTATATATACATATATATATATATATATATATATATATATATATATATATATATATATATATATATATATATATATGAGTGCAGATTAGTAGTCCGAGGCTATAGCAATGCGATGTAGTTGCCGGAAGATGGAAAAAGTGAACAGAAATAAACGATGAGAGAAAATGAAACTCCAAACGATTTATTAATAATTTCACGAAAAACTGATTAAATACCAGAATAGTAAATACTGTCTGGTATATAAAAAGTTCGGCAAAAGGTAATCTTAAATTTTCGAAAGAAAAACTTTTATTTTCAAAAGACAACAATAGAAGACTGAGAGGGTCGAAAAAACGAGAAAACCCGGTGTCAAACCATTGAAATACCGCAGCAGACAATTGGAAGTAGGAACGCAGAAAATGTCAAAATTTAATTAATTAATTATTCAACTAAAGTTAAAATATTATAAACATTTGTTTATTTATATACTAATTTTATTATATTTTATTTTATATGATTTATTAATTTTTTACTCTTTTTTCTTTATTCAATTCTGAATTTAAATTTACGTGTGGGCCGTTATTATTATAATATGTGCCATCAAATGGGGGATAACTTAGGAAAGAATATGTTTAGAAATGAGATTTGAAATTTGAAAAGGAATTTAAATAGTAGAATGGATCAATGCCAAGGAGGTAGAAAGGAACCGTTGGAACGGGGGAAGGGGGGGAATAAGAAGAAACGTCGGAGAAAGGGGGGGAATAGGGATAAAAAATACATACACAAATATACATATATAAAGTGTAAATATCTAAATACATATCTATTTTTTATGTTAATTTAAGAGTATTCCAAGGGTATAACACTCCTAGAACTAAATTTACATAAATTTATTCTATTTATTGATTTATAGATTATTTTCTTTAATTTTCTTTTGTTATTATTATTTATTCGTATATTTTATTTATTCTTCTATTATTATAATTTCTTTTTTTTATTTATTTTATTTATTTAAAAAAAATGTTTTATTATTATTATTTTGTTTTATTGAATTTCAAACTTTAGTTAAGGGATTACAAATGTATCAGCATACACATACCCACACATGAGAATACACACATATTCACATACATGTATATATGCCTACACATACACAAGGCCTAAATATATGTAAATGAAGTGCATATCATTCCATTCCATAATTATAATATGTAACATGTAAAAATGTGGGGTGGGTGGCGCTGGCAAATACAGAGGAGACAATGACAAATAAAAATGTGAGGTGGGTGGCGCTGGCAAATAAAGAGGAGACAAAGACAAGTAAGTTGGGGTGGGAGTGTGAGGATGTAAGAATGAGAAGATGAAAGTGGAAGACAACTCAGATCTGTTATTCAGGCTTGGACGAAATTTAGAGATTAGAATAGCTTCCGAAATTCGAAGCTGACCTATATTGCGGACGGAGTTGAGGATGCGGACACTAATAAGGCGATGTGTGTTGCCACATGATATTAAGTGTTTGTGGAAGGAAGAAATGCGGGTGTTTAGATGCTCTTAAATGCGTTGGTGTAGAGGCCTAACGGTACTACCGATGTAGAATTTTTGACACTTAGCGCATTGTAGGTTGTATACTGTATAGGTGCGGAGGGAGAGGTCAGAGTTGAGGATGGGGCAACTAGCTAGAGAGCCGGGGTCTGGGGTGTAGTGGCTTTTTTTGGATAAATGTTGTCGGCGAGAAGTGCCTGTCTGAGAAAGTTGTATGTTAAGGTTCTCACTACGTATGGCATTGCGGATAGCGGAAGTGATACGGTCGCTTAAGAAGGGGAGCTTAAGGAAGCAAGTGTTGGTGAGAGTGCGGTGTCTACGTCTTCTGGTGTTGTTAAGGCTTGATATGGTAGTTAGGGGGAAACCGTTGGTTAATAGGGTTTGGTGGAAGGCTTCCGTGTGTGTTGTTTTATCGGAAGTAGAAGAGCATTTGTCCTGTTTGCGGGTGATTTCGGTTTGTGCGTAACTAATTTTGGATTTAGGGGTTGTGCAGATTTGTAGTGGATGAAGAGGTTCACTTTCTATAGAAAACCCGCCTACAGGAACCTCTTCATCAACTACAAATCCGCACTACCCCTCAAATCCAAAATTAGTTACGCACAAACCGAAATCACCCGCATACAGGACAAATGCTCTGGAAAGAGGATATAGGAAACTCCATTGTTAACAAAAAATCGGATAGGTATAGGAGCGTCACCAACAAAGCCTTTGTTCGCGGGAAGCCCAACGATTGGCTGAAGGAACAACAAAGAATCTGATTGGTTAACTAGCAAACCATGTATATAAGAACACCTGACAAAAATAACTCCACGCATCTAGCCTGAAGATTCCCCCCGGGGATGAAACGCGGGAGCCTCTGTGTAGCTTGATTGCCATATGTATTTTCATTGCTTACTACCTAGCTCTACTTACGTATCGAGCACTGTTGAAGTAAATACTGAAAACCGATACATAAAAAATTATATCTCCTCATAATATTTTATGTGGATACATGAAGTACAAATATATATATATATATATATATATATATATATATATATATATATTTGTATATATACATACATATTTTGTATATGTATATATATTTATATATATATTTGTGTATATATATATTTGTATATATATATATATTTGTATACATATATTTGTATATGTATATATACATATTTGTATATATATATATATATATATATATTTGTATATATATATATATTTGTATATATATATATTTGTATACATATATTTGTATATGTATATATATATATATATATATATATATATTTGTATATATATAAATATATATATATATATTTGTCTGTATATATATATGTATACATATACATATATATGTATATATTTTCATATATATATATATATATATATATATGTATATATATATATATATATATTTGTATATATATATATTTGTATATATTTTAATATATTTGTATATATATACATATTTGTATATATATATATATATATCTGTATACATTTGTGTGTATATATATATATATATATATATTTGTATATATGTATATATGTATATATTTGCATATATATATGTCTGTATATATATATATATTTATATATTTGTATATAGTTGTATATATTTGTATATATATATACATATTTGTATATATATATATATGTATATACATATATATATATATATATATGCATTTGTGTGTATATATATTTATATATATATATATATATTCCATGATAAATGTCAATATACTTAAATCATATGCCTTTAATAGGGTTAAGATGAAAATTCATATACACTAAATGTACAAAATCAAGGAAATTCACAAATGTTTAGACTGTTATTGTCATTAAGGGTATGCGAGCACTAAGGGCTATGAATTTTTCTTTTTTTTAATCCACTCATGCATAGATATGTATACTGTAGTGATGTGATAATGAAATGGTTTGGTTTATATGTAGTCATACCCTCAATGACAATAAAAGTGTAAAAATCCTGGAATTACCTTGCTTTTGTACATTTAGTGTATATTAATTTTCATCTTAACCCTATTAAGGGCAAATGATTTCAGTATACTGGCATTTATCATGGAATATCACTACTTTTGTAAAGGCTATGCCTCAAGACAATGGTAATTATAAAGGTTTTTTTTGAATTTTCTGGAAAACTAAAGTATATTGTAAACTGAAATTAAAATGCCATTAACTAGACCCTAGAACTTCTATCTCTGCCCAGAATCAGCTGAATCCATCAAATAGTTGATGAGATACAGGGCGGCACACACGTACGTACGTACATAAACACGGATAACACAAAATCACTCCTGACCTTTCTGGATCTCTGGGTTGCCTTGACTAATGATGCTGAAATTGTATATACTTATAGAAACTATCAAATGAAAATTTTGTGCAAAGTTTTAACTAATTTGGTTTATTGGTTTTTGAGTTATGACTGATCAAAGAAATGAGATTTCTTGAATAGGTCGTTTTTGAAGTCTATTAAGGGATAGAGCGCTTTCGCACCTCCCTTGATTTGTATATATTAGTATATAGTTGTGTATATATATATATTTGTATACATTTGTATATAAATATTTTTATAGATTTGTATATATTTATATATATATATATGTGTATATATATATTTGCATATATTTGTATATATATATATATATATGTATATATATATATATATATATTTAATAAAATGACGTAAGAAGCCCTTTTTAACAATGCGTGAAAGAATTTATTTCTTTTTTTTTCTTTTTCCAATCAATTTCGAAGTTTACAAACTTCATCTTCAGGGATGTATTTTTTTTTTTTTTTATAAAATAAACAAAACTTTACTTTTGTTTATATAAGTAGCATCGAGATGGTGTGACGCTCTCCACCAAGATGGAATAGGGCGGAAGTGAAAAATATTAAGAACGATTATGCCAGGGGCAAGCCGGGAGTTATAAAGATATTGTTCGTTCTTTTTTTTTTTTTTTTTAAGCATTGAATAAAATGTAATAAAATGACGTAAGAAGCCCTTTTTAACAATGCGTGAAAGAATTTATTTCTTTTTTTTTCTTTTTCCAATCAATTTCAAAGTTTACAAACTTCATCTTCAGGGATGTATTTTTTTTTTTTTTTATAAAATAAACAAACCTTTACTTTTGTTTATATAAGTAGCATCGAGATGGTGTGACGCTCTCCACCAAGATGGAATAGGGCGGAAGTGAAAAATATTAAGAACGATTATGCCAGGGGCAAGCCGGGAGTTATAAAGATATTGTTCGTTCTTTTTTTTTTTTTTTTTAAGCATTGAATAAAATGTAATAAAATGACGTAAGAAGCCCTTTTTAACAATGCGTGAAAGAATTTATTTCTTTTTTTTTCTTTTTCCAATCAATTTCGAAGTTTACAAACTTCATCTTCAGGGATGTATTTTTTTTTTTTTATATAAAATAAACAAACCTTTACTTTTGTTTATATAAGTAGCATCGAGATGGTGTGACGCTCTCCACCAAGATGGAATAGGGCGGAAGTGAAAAATATTAAGAACGATTATGCCAGGGGCAAGCCGGGAGTTATAAAGATATTGTTCGTTCTTTTTTTTTTTTTTTTAAGCATTGAATAAAATGTAATAAAATGACGTAAGAAGCCCTTTTTAACAATGCGTGAAAGAATTTATTTCTTTTTTTTTCTTTTTCCAATCAATTTCGAAGTTTACAAACTTCATCTTCAGGGATGTATTTTTTTTTTTTTTTTTATAAAATAAACAAACCTTTACTTTTGTTTATATAAGTAGCATCGAGATGGTGTGACGCTCTCCACCAAGATGGAATAGGGCGGAAGTGAAAAATATTAAGAACGATTATGCCAGGGGCAAGCCGGGAGTTATAAAGATATTGTTCGTTCTTTTATTTTTTTTTAAGCATTGAATAAAATGTAATAAAATGACGTAAGAAGCCCTTTTTAACAATGCGTGAAAGAATTTATTTCTTTTTTTTTCTTTTTCCAATCAATTTCGAAGTTTACAAACTTCATCTTCAGGGATGTATTTTTTTTTTTTTTTTTATAAAATAAACAAACCTTTACTTTTGTTTATATAAGTAGCATCGAGATGGTGTGACGCTCTCCACCAAGATGGAATAGGGCGGAAGTGAAAAATATTAAGAACGATTATGCCAGGGGCAAGCCGGGAGTTATAAAGATATTGTTCGTTCTTTTTTTTTTAAGCATTGAATAAAATGTAATAAAATGACGTAAGAAGCCCTTTTTAACAATGCGTGAAAGAATTTATTTCTTTTTTTTTTCTTTCACGCATTGTTAAAAAGGGCTTCTTACGTCATTTTATTACATTTTATTCAATGCTTAAAAAAAAAAAAAAAAAAAAGAACGAACAATATATATATATTTGTATATACTTGTATATATATATATATTTGTATATATTTGTATATATATATACATTTATTTGTATATCCTTGTATATATATATATATATATATATATATATATATATATATATATATATTTGTATATATATATATATATATATTTGTATATATATATATATATTTGTATATATGTGTATATATATATATTTGTATATATTTGTATATATATATATATATATAAATATATATATATATATATATATATATATATATATATATGCATATGAACAGTTCGAATGCAAAACGCGGTAGACAACATTTAAAAAATTACGAAGCTCGCACTATAAGAAGTTTATCATTTCATCACTCGACTACCTACTCAAACTATGTTTCACATATGATTTTATTGAAAATTAGCTTATATTCGAGTCTATATAAAATATATCCGTTCTTCTATAGATCAAGGTTTTCAATTTAAACACATTGGATTTATCGCGTTTTGCATTCAAACTCTTCATATATACATTTGTGTGTATATATGTATATATATATATATATTTATATATATATATATGTATATGTGTATATATATATATATATATGTATATGTGCATTTGTATATACTTGTATATATATATATATTTGTATATATTTGTATATATATATATATATTGTATATATGTATATATATACATGTATATATATGTATATATATATATATATATATATATATATTAATATGTATACACACATATATATACATATATATATATATATATATATATATATATATATATATATATATATATATATATATGGGGAATTACTTTCATCCTCCTTTTTCATATATATATATATATAGATATATACATATATTAATATGTATATATATATATATATATATATATATATATATATTTAAATGGATATATATATATATACATATATATATATACATACATGTGTCTGTGAAGAAAACTTTTTGATAAAATTCGAAAACTAAAAAATAATTGAAAAAGACAGACAGATCAATCAATGCAGTAAAGTCAATTTCGATAGTGAGATTTTATCTTGTCTTTATTATAATGACAAACTTTGTCATAGTTTATTTTTCAATGTTGCACAAATTACATGAACATGAAAGTGAAGAGTAAGGACACAAAAAGGGGAGAAGCAGACAGAACACCGTAGACAGAGGAAAGCGAAAAACAAAGGGAAAGATTACGGTCAGATTTCATATTATTAGCTAAGTTATAAAAGTGCAGTTTTCAAAGACTAAGCACATTGATACAAACTAGTTTATACCGGCTTTTTGTGCGGTATCAGCACAGTACCTGGAGTTGCAATTTCCATCTTTACTTGGTTTTTACCGATTCATAGCTTGTATGATAAAAATAGTTGTTACATTTTATGGGGAAAATACGCAATTAATCTATTGACGTATTGTTTTTTTTATTCGCGAAAAGAAGATAAGTTTTGTGTTTAAGCAGAAATAATTCGCTTTAAACAAATACTGAATATTCTTTATGTAACCTGGTTGCAGATTATTATTGCAGATCACTTGGTTTGAAACAAAAATGACATGTGTGTATAGTATGCTATATAAATGTTTATTTATAAAACACTACCTGGTTAAAAGTATCAATTAGACTTACGTGATATATGAACTCGGGTATTGACCTCGTAACAACTACTGCTTTAATAATGCGCACTCTGCCTATTCCGTTTGTCCACGAATCGCATGTTTCTACTTGAGTACGAACAGAAAAACTAAAGAAACAACTGAAGTTTTGCTTAACATATAGACTCATTTATTTTAGTTTTTGATCTTCATAATATTTTTACATTCTTCCTTTTAATTTGTTTTACCAAAACAAATTGGACTAGTTTTCTGACGTGGCCATAAAATATACGGGATCTGATGGGTAAATGTTTGTACATTATACATTAGTGTATAAATGTCATGCCCTGCACCACTAATGCTACTATTATTAATTGTCCCTTATGTTCCTTTTCTTCTTTATATACATCTTTTATTTATTTACGGAATCTTATTTCTTCCCTCTCAGGCGGCTGCTACTAATCCTTCTATTCTCCTTTTTTACCATCATTTTAACCTGCCGTAATTTCCACATCGCATCGCCCAATCCACACTTACCCCCACCCTTAATCATTCGATTTGTAATCAACGAACAAAACAAGATTAATGCAACGTTAATTTTACATAATATGCTGAATTTGAGACGCGGATCTTCATTGTTTTGAAACGATCTATAGAAAGTTGGCGTTGACGTACATTAGTCAAGGATTTGCTTACTTAGTCTTTCCGATCGACAACACGAAAACAATAAAAACTTGCTATGAACAATAACGAATCTTTATTGGAACACAATGGTGTAAAAAATATATATACAAAATTGTTTATGCTGTTTTGGATGGAGAGAAAATAAAACTTAAATCTGATTGGTGCTTATTCTAGGATGAGAACTCTTGGAGTTTTCGTGCCAACTTTGTTCCTTAGTGAAGGTTGATTCAGAGAAAGTTTTCAATTTCCTATCTGCGATAAGTCGCCAATTTCTCTCTGCTGTACCCCTGAAGAATTAGTTTTTTAACAGAAAATGTGCATTCACGGTGACTATTCTGATTGACCAACCAACCACAGACCATTTTGCATTTTTCTACTATTAAGAGTGATCAGTCAATCTAAATCTTCGTTTCAAGTAGGTAAAAGCGCACCCAGTAAGGTGACAATATAGGTGCTTTGCCTATAATAAGGAATTAGCACGCAGTTTAATTTTGACAAACACGCGGATTATCCGATAGGGAGCAATGCTCGCAGTGATCCGATTTGGATAATTCAGTATTTTATTTTAATGGATTACGTCGAAGCTCCTTCCATTTAAAAATGATAAGAAACGTTTCAAATAAGCGATTACCATAGTTAATAGCACTTTACCCAAGAGTCTAACTGTGAAGCTTGGTCTAATATTTAGGTAACATCAATTGAAACAAATAGATTGAATTTACTGTCAAGTGTGTTGAAATAGAACGTCACCCGACGAGAAAACTACTCTCACCGGCCAATATCATATATCTCTACAAAACGACAATCCGTTCATGCATGGGGCATTCTAACATATAGGCTGATGCACTAACCACTATTCTCTCCCTCTTAGTTAGTGCTCCCAAAAGAGTCTCTATTCATATAAGTCCCACACTGTATACCAAGTTCCATCCCCTGTCTCATTGCTGCAATGTTGCATCCTTGGTCTTTTTTTACTTTAATCGAATGTGCTCTGACGAACTTGCTGCACTTGTGCCCTCTCAACGTAAATCCCCCTGACCAACCCGACGATCAAAAAATATCACCTCTTTTATTTAGAGGTCCTCAGATGCCGGAAAGCTTTTTATTATAATTGCTTCTTTCCTTGAAGTGCTTGCCTTTAGAACTCCCTCACCGCTCCCTGTTTCCTCGAATGTATCAACACACATGAATGTAAATGTAATGTAGTAAAAATATCTCGATTTCTAATTCCCTACTTACTATGCCTTATAAATCTGGCGCCTTATCCACAGTAGCCCCTTAGGTTTTGGGTGAATAAAAGTGTACAAAAGCACCATCAACATATATCATCGTGTCTAACTCTAGCACTTATAGTATGTATTGATGGCTTAAAACTTAAACTTTTGTATTGGTTATTTCAAAATACAACTAAATGAACTGACTATGGAGAAAGAGTTATTTTATCGCTTAAATAGTGTATTTCTTTATTCTCGTTTACTTTTAATCGCTGACATTTTGATGAGTGTAAATAACCGAACAAATGTTGTCGCCATTGTTGGTTCTGTGAAAGAAAAAGGCACACAAAGAGAACATGGATCGAAAGCCTCAAGAGGGAATAGGAACAATGTTACTTACTTAATTCACAAACTAGTAACCATAGATTAGTAACAAGCAAATGGAATGTAATTAGATATGTGTTGCTCTACCTAATATTTATGGAGATTAATATGTATCCCATAAAACATTCACATAGTAACACACATCATTGGTTTGATGTTTGAATCGTCTGACCGGCAAAACAGTCGTCCTTCACACTGATGAATGAAACACATCTGGATTTGGATAAGAATTTAAAATGTTTGACATAATATTGTTTAAAGCCCCCTTAAAAAGAACTTTTAAGACAATTAAAAACAGCTATCAAAATTAATGCGTAATGTGATGATCCGTTCGAGAGTTGAACACTGTTATGGCAGCCTGCTTGATATATCCGCTTATAAACACATGAATAGCTTTTAATTCTCTTTTCACCTATCGCTCTTCGATTGGCAATGTTGATATAGCAGTTCGCGTTGAAAAAGTTAAATGGTTACGTGGGTCTGAAGTTCGAATCGTGTGACCGGCAAAACAGTCATCCTTCACACTGATGATTTCCGGAAATGAGTATGCGGATAAGAATGAAAATACTTATCATAATAGTCCATCTATCTATCTGTCTATCTATCTATCTATCTTTCTTTCTCTCTGTCTCTCTCTCTCTCTCTCTCTCTCTCTCTATATATATATATATATATATATATATATATATATATATATATATATATATAATTCAATGACTTTGTGTAAGTGTGTGTGTGTTTCCTATAGAAAGAAAAGTAAGAGAATCTAAATAAAATCGCAAAGTGTATTTAGAAATTACCGAAGACGACAATAATGTATTTCTTAATTACTAAGTACTCAATCAAGGGGCCTATAGGGTATAACCTCCTTAAAATTTGAATATATACTATTTTTATGAAATTTAGATAACATGCATAAAATTGTCCGGAAAAGACAATGGAAGTTACCCTGAATCTCTAAGTGCCTTCATAACAAAAAGAGCTATGGGGGACTGAACCTCAATTAAAGCTTCAAATATATGCTATCGTGATGAAATTTATATCGTTTGTAGGAGAATCTCCGAGAAAGACAGTGGAAGTAGTTCCGAATATCTACATTACGTGTCCCAAATATATACGTGCCTCACCTCTAAATGATCTATGAGGGAAGACCTCTCGTACAATTTCACATAGGTATATCCGAGTTTTATGAAATTCAAACCATTTGTATAATACAATAATTCAGAGAGTTTTCACACATTTCAGCTTCTTTCAGCTATATTAGACGCCGAAAAAGAAAGGGCAGACCAGTATAAATAAAGAAAGTAATATGGTGTTATTAACATAGTGAAAACGTACATAGCAGTGATCGTAATCTAATCCTAAAACGTCGGATCCTGCATCTAGTGTATATCTATCTATCTATCTATCTATCTATCTATCTATCTATATATCTATCTATCTATCTATCTATCTATCTATCTATCTATCTATATATCTATCTATATATATATATATATATATATATATATATATATATATATATAAGTCAGATTCATATTATATTCCAATAACCATGTTTTTATTTTATTATTTTTATTTTTATTTTTTCACTGTTCAAAAAAACATAACATTTCTGTGAGATATATTTTTTACGGTCCGTTTCATTTGTCTTGTGCCAAACACATTTTTATGTCAATATCATCCCTGTAACATCACAAAACCATCAGAAACACTCACAAAGAGTAAAAAGTTATAAGATTAAAGTGTCTTTAAAAAACTACACTATACAGTGGTTCATTCTTGGGTGAAACCAAACAAAACACAAAGAAAAAAGCAAACTCAAACGTGGGGGAACCCACTAATACGCCATTTTGATTTTCTTCCGTTCAGAGCTAGTACATCCTAAAAGATGTGTGGACATTTATGAATTTTAATGCAGTACTATTTCTTAAAATAGTTAATGAGTTCTATAATTTATTTATAAAAATTCGAATTCACTTGAGGGTAATTTTGTTACTTTCTAAAGTTGCATCAATTAGCTTTCAGATGTCTATTTAGGTAATTTGGATACGAAGCTAACAGCGGAGCTGATCTCTTTTAAGTTCATATATATATATATATATATATATATATATATATATATATATATATATATATATATATGTGCGTGTGTGTGTGTGTGTGCGCGTGTGTGTGCAAGAGTGTATAGATTTGAAATGTTATTTCTATAAAGTTTAATGAGTAAACGTTCATAAACACTGATTTTTACGCATGTTTCTTACAGGTCTTCATTAATTAGAGCGGACAAATACAACGAAGTAAAAATGAAGGCCTTAAGAAGTGTTTTCTTTGTATTTATTATAAATTTACATTTTAGAAAATATTAGAAAATAAAATTCGAATATTATTTCGTTAAAATTTACAAATCATTATATTTATTGAGGTTATTTCAGAATAGGTCACTAATTTGACAAACTAACAAATAAGCTTAATAGTTTACTACGAGACACCTAGGGCTGTAAAAAGTAATGAATTAGATGAAGTGACTAATAAACTTTACAGAAAATTAATAACATTATTTTGTTCAAATATTCTCATCCTAAAATATTTAAAATAAATATCGTAAAGTATCACATTATATTAAAATAAAAATGCAGCAAATAGAAGTATACGCTACACAGTAACCAAATTGATTAACTAATGTATGACTTATGATGTAGAAATATTTTATTAGTCTATCATACAATCTTATTAATTAAATAATGTATGACTAATGATGTAGAAATATTTTATTAGTCTATCATACAATCTTATTAATAAAATAATCAAAAGTTGGCCATAATTCTTGTATAACTTTTAAACTTTATTATTCACAATAATTATTTTAAAATAATATTTATTATTCTTGATTTAATTTTTAGTTCATAATATTTCCTAAATATAATTATTTTATGTAAATGTTATTCGTTGATGCAAAATCTTATGCTAATGTTTCTTATTCTTTACTTAAAGGAATAACTCGAACTATTCGTTGGTAAGTTTAATACTTTGTTCTCTACTTTTCTAGGCTTAATATTCTACTAAAATTGATTTTCATGCTCTCATTTTTAAAATAATAGATATACAGATATTACAAATAGTGACCTAACCTTTAACGCGGTGTCTAATGTATAATAATTACCAATCGGACAAAGTAACGGATATACAAATTTACGTAAATTTTACATTAAAAAAAGGTGTTTAACTTTTGATATATTACATTAAACAAATTGGTATTCATATTTATATATGTGTGTGTTCATCTATTCTATTATATGTATTATTCATTTTTATAGACCCTTTCTTTATTTGTCTTCCAGTTCATTTATTACATCTCAATATTGTTATCCTTCCTCACTTTTTCTATATGTCGATTGCTTTTTTTCATTTTTCTCCTTTTTGCTTTCTATTAAACTACTTACTTTAAGAAAATTAATTCATGAAATATTTATGAAAAATATTATTTGTACGTTCAGATAAGCGAGTGAAAAAAACCAACAAATCTACTAATATCTCCTATACGATCGATTACAACGTTTCAGTTGAAATTGAACACTTTGCCGGAGGGAATAGTTTTTATGAAAACAAAATCATTTTTGCAATATTCTCTATTTTTCTTCAGATGCTAACAAGTTTATTATATTTCTTTTTGTTTATTGATCATAAATAGAAGCTTTACTCTATTACCCCAGGCTGTATTTTATATACTAGGGTATTACCCATCAAAAATGCATACATCTGCTTAACAAAAGAGTAGTTACTACCATTATAGATACGTTTTACTGCCTTAAAACGTATGAAGTTCATCGCGTTGTATACGTGAACAGTTTTAAAGTATACCTCATTATTATGAAGTAATATTATGAAGTATGTCCTCATACAGACACATGGAATGAGTACATAGACACACCACAAAATTAATTCATACATGTCTCTTCTGTCTGCTTCCTTCGCCGGTCGCTTGTACTCGGAGCCGTACAAAACAGCAGTAATAGTTTGGAATATCAATATTTTATGCTAATTTTCATTTAATAGGTTTAAGACAGGAATATATATATATATATATATATATTTATATATATATATATATATATATCATATAATAACTATTTAAGTATGACACTGTTTAAAGAAGACGTTTACGAAATCTCAGCACTTCAGAGGAGCAATATTATAGGTGTGTATGAATGTTGGACTTCATCAGCGTCAAATTGCCGGAATCTCGGAATTCGACTTTCAACCAATAATTGAGTGAGTGTCTAATCCGCATTACCTTGTATTGGTTCATCAATACCTTAGGACATCAGTCTTCATTATATCATTATAACTGATAATAACTGTGTCGATTTACTTTTTTACGTGTGTGTTTATGTTCATGGGTATATATATATATATATATATATATATATATATATATATATATATATATATATATATATATATATATATATGTGCATACTGTTTCGCTGCATCACAGCCATCACGTGCGACTGTAATATATATATATATATATATATATATATATATATATGTGTGTGTGGGGGGGGGGTGTTACTATACTGTAATATTTCAATTAGCGACTATGGGAAATCTCGGTCTGTTGATTTTCAAAATATTTCACTTAAATACATTCTCATGCGTTCCTCAAAGATGTTGTCAATTTCCTTACTTAAAAATCGACAATGTGTGCATAACATCGACAGCACTACACTCATCCTAACGTATTTTAGAACTTTCTGTTTTTATCGTGATTCGACCTCTCGGGGTTGATTCCATCAAAATGCGGAAGAAGAAAAGAAATTTTAAAAAAAACACTAAAAGACAGTCTCGCCTGACAAATTTTTTCTTCAACGAAAGCTTGCAAAGAAATTATTAAATAAATGATTTTTTATTTAAATTGCACGATTGTTTATTTTCAAAATATTTCACTTAAATACATTCTCATGCTTGCCTCAAAGATGTCGTCAATTTCCTTATATATATGTATATATATATATATATATATATATATACTTAGTTATGTATAGAGACATATATTTAAATACGTAATGTATAACTAATATATACATAAATAATGAACTAAGTAAAAGTATAACGATTTGTACCGACATTTAAGATAACAAGACTAATTCTACGAGTGTGAAGGTCGGATAATCTGCGATTGTTTCGATGGTTATTTACAGTAGTTTAGCAAATCTAGTAAACACTCCGGAATCAGAAAGAAATGTCCATCAATCAATGAGTACACGACAGACACAATTTAGACAGAACACAGCGTAAGATGTTTCAAAAGACCATGGCGTTGGTCAGCTGCGAGCGAAAAGGTATATAAATGTCAAGAAAACTACGTCGTTAAACGGGCGTCGTAAGTGGAGTTCATGCATTACACGGACACACGTGAATGTCCAGTTTTCTTTAAAAAAAACTGTGTTAAAAGCGCCAGTAATTAATATACCAGATTAATAAGATTTATTATTAACTATTATTTATGAAAACTAATAAGACATTTTATTATTTGTATTATTCGGACGACTGTCTCATCTTGGATGTTATTCTCACAACTCTTTTGCCGATGTAACCTTCAGCCATCTTCAGATGCGTCTTGTCAAACTCAGGAATCGTTATGTCGAATCAAGAAATATGTACGGAATTACGAATAGAACCTTTATTTAATCGACGAGGGTAGTTTTTTCTCGTTCTGTGTGCCATTATACAGTAGAAATCTTCAGGAATGATTTATGTATTCTTAGTATTCCGCGTACTGAGGATTAACCGTTAACCTCCAAAAGACTGTCACTTAGAAATGATTCAACTAAGCACCTAAATCCGTTGCGCCATGGGTCCTTACGAACAATATTATCAAGTGATTGTCTGTGGAAGTCAAAAATCAGAGATTTGACGAATGTCGGAACGGTGAAGTGAAAGTAATAATCACGTGGGTCGAGTTGCCGTCGTCGACGAAGTTTGGGGAGATTTTTAAATTGAGAACAAAAGCGAAGCTGATAGAGCAGAAGTATCGAATGATTTCTTCAAATATGTAGTTAATATAACTGAGGTTGTCTCTCTCTTCCCCCGCCGTGTCGTGAAAACGATTAAGATAAAATAATAGAGCAAGTTATCATAATAATTCGTCTGTATTGATTTATTAAAATTAATATGTCTTGAAAAATTTTTTCAGTCAACGACAAGACTGCATTATTCAAGAGTTCACGTTTAAGAGTTGTTCAAACCTATATTGTGTAAATACATCCGCTAGACAACGACGACGAAGATTTGCTGCACTTGTCTATTCAAAGCGAATGCTAAGCAGTATTATATAAATGTCTACAGGTACAACTAAAAAAATAACATTAAATAACGGTAAATATTTATAAGCTTTTCAGAATTTACTTTCATAGACCCTCATCGAAGAAAAACCGCCGAGTACCACGCAACTCAGACGAAGAAATATAGAAAGTGAAAATACTGATAGTAAAATAAAGGACAGTGTAAAAAGCACCAACTCCATGGTTATCGTGTAAAGAAATGCCGTTCCTATAAAAACGTTAATGTTAACGCGCACAAGAAAGACGCTGGTCATAAAATGTTATCGAAGAAAAGGATAAAAAAAAGGATTGGAACCAGAAAAGTATTAAACCGATTCAAAGAGAAACGTTATTTTGTTTACATAACGATGGCTATTTTATACTTATATGAATAGATTACAAAATCTTGACAGGGAATAGATCTAAGTGTGTCTCTCTTTTCAAACGGATAACATATAATATCTATATTTATATTCGGACTACTTTCTTATCTTGGATGTTATTCTCACAACGTTTCGACCGAATCAACCTCCGACATTGTTGAGGTGCATCTTGCTGTACAAAAGAATATTTATGTCGAAGTTGAGAATCTGTACAGAATTTTGTAACGGAACCGTTGATTAAATCTCGGATTTAGCTTGCTCTCGGCCTGTCAGCGGATATAAGTGCTAAGTTATAATCACTCCTAAGTTACAGACTTCTAGAGGTTCAATTCTAGGTTCGGGCGATACTAAGAAAACAATTACGAATTACATAAGACATCTATTCGTTTATGGCTGACAGAACGAGAGCAAGCTACCCCGTGAATTAAACGAATGGTTCTGTTCGAAATTCCGCACAGATTTCTAAGTTGTACATACATATTCCCGAGTTCGACAAGATGTACCTGAATAAGGTCGAAAGTTGCATCGGTCGAAACGTTGTGAGAATTACATAAAATATGAGAATAATAGTCCAAACCATCCTAATAATGCAAATTATAAATCGTCATCTAAAAAATTCCGAAACATAATATTCATTAAATAATTAGACTACAGAAGTGCCTGTGTGTAATTTTCTCGCAACTACGTTACTTGCAAATACAATTTTATTTTGAATTCACTTACTATCAATCGAATATATAGAAATATGAGGCGCAATTTCAAACATTCTATTTCAAAATGTCACATACAAATTTGTTTTAATTACGGAATAAAATCAATCCACATTCATTTCGGCTTCTTCTTAAACAAGTCAGCCATATTCATCTTTTGATAATAGTTTAAAAAGCAAATTCTTAGTGCCAGTTCGAAATTTAAAAACGAATTTTGAAGCATTCAAACTGTCGTAGAGAAAGTCGTTTCTGGATTAGCAAATCCTTTTTTAAATAAATTAAAACTTTGAAAGAAGCTGCATACACCCACTTTTATAAATATAGACTGATCACAAACAATGACAAAATAAGTTATAGTTTTATAAACATTTGGAACAATTGGTGGGTTAATGATGAAAAAATACTAGTGATAATTGAATTTTACTATGAATACCCTATGTGAAAACTTTATATACTAACAGGAAGACCCGACGTTGTTCGGGATTGAATGAGGATCACTACTATGTACTATTTCACTATGTTCATAACAATGTATAACTATTGGTTGTTATTGCCCTCTCTTCTCGTTTCGATCCCTAATGTCGTCGGAATAAGCTAAAATATTGGAGAATTCTCTGAATTAGTGTCTTATATGTATGTTTAGATTTCATTAAAATATGATATACGTATTGGAAATATTAAAGGGTTTGCTCCCCCATGTGTCACTTAGAGGTGTGGACAAATTCAGCACAGAAGTTGTAAAGAAAAGATTCGAGACGACTTTTATTGCCTTCCGCAGATAATTTTATTCATATGATATGAATTTAATCAAATTAGGATATATTTGAAGATTTTTAAAAAGCTTCAGTCCTCATGAATACTTTAGGTAAGAAGGGCACTTAGAGATTCGGAATCACTTCATTGTCTTCCCCATGCAATGTTATACGTATGATTCATATTTCCTAAAATAAGGATATATTTACGTTTAAAGGACATTATACTCTCATAGCCCCTTTAGAAGTGCACATATGGATTTGGGAACACTTTCACTGTTTTATCCGGTAAATTTTGCACGGGAATACTCTTTTTAGATTGTAAGTAGATTATCTAACTTTTGTTTCTATAGGGAGCACAAAAACATCACAGACACACATCCACATAGAGTGTTCTATATATAGATTTTGTAAAACTGCATAGCTTCACATAAATCAAAATTAAGTTGGGAGTAAAAAGACTCCTGGACAAATTCATAGGAACATAGCTATTTTCAGCTCGATTGAATTAATTTTTATGTTAACATTGGCGTCGTCTCTTTCTTCATGAACATACCTAAAAATGACGAAGAGACAATTTTCCCACCTGACTTAAGAACTAGCTAGGTCGGTATACTAGGATAGTCGTATTAAAGGAGAGAGTACATCTTGTTTGGCTGCGAAGTAACGAAGACAAAATGGGAGACAGAAACGTTTTGTTTTTCTTCTTGTATCATTGAACTCTTTTGGTACTCCATACCAGTTGTGGAAACATCTTCAACGATAACTCTGAGAGAGAGTGGAATGTTGTGGTTTCTTCTGGCTCTTATTCGTCGGGCTGAAGTATTTGTTCTGAGTAGTCTTAGAAGACCACCTCTCCCAGCTTTATATTCTCCCTTTGAAACAGTGTTGGTTTATGGTCTATCGCCGGAGTTGCCTCTTAGCTGTTGATGCCGACGGAGCTGCTCAGGCATTTTTGAAGGGCCAGAGAGTTCTACCTCTTGTGCGCTTGCCTACCACCCCCACTTGCTGACCTTGTGTCACATTTTCGCGTTTTGGGAGGAAATTAGATATCTCATTATATGAGACAGGGCGAACATAAGGCACCTTCTCCCGGTGTGCAGGTCAAGTTTGTGTTACGCTATCTTTCCTGAACTTTAGCGCGAAGAGGTGGCCTTCACCTTAAAAAAGTGCTGGGTAAATGTTACCCGTCTTTGTGCTCTCAAATAAAAAAGAACAAAGAAGGTGGTTTTATGTCGCCACTCAGTTCCGCTACGTCTTAATTTCATTCATTTATTTATGCAAGCACGTTTACTTATTCATGTGGATATAAAATAAGTTGCTTTTGATAGGCGCAAACGCACACAGTTCTCCTTAATTGATGAAAATCTGTCTACATGTGTGTATATCATTTTGGCAGACTAGTACGTATGTACAGCTGTTGATTTTTCTGTTTCTCATCAACATGTTGTTTTTGTGCTTCCTTTTTGTGCTACCTTAAAAACTGCCCTCAATGAAATCATTAATAAAATGTATAATCCTTTCTGCAATTGGCACAAATAAGCTTCTATCTATGCATAACTTGCCCACCACGTTTCAGTTATGAATGTTCATCATTCTTTCTTATGTCTGGATACTACATGCTGAATTGTAAACTCTGGCGCATACCACTTTTTACACTGCCCTGATTTTGTTATGGTGGTCTTCTTTAGTTCAGGAATAGTCTGTAAGTTGTTTTAATAGATATTATCTTTCAGCCAGCCTACCAGTAAAATATAGGGGTGTGTGTGATCCGGTAAGTGTGAAACCAATTGAGAATCACACTCCATCCTAATGGGGCCATCACGAAAGTGTTCCCGCACATGATTGAAAGTCGATTAAACAAAGAATGTTGGACATTCATGAGTGACAATTCTCGAACATATGAATACATACATAGAGTGAATAATTGTATAAATATGGTTGGATATGACTATGAATTATATTATCGATTTCATCGATCGTATTTTGATGTCTCTTTGTCCCTCCAAACTTCCCAATCCTGTTGTGGATTAGCTTGCTGAATGACAAGGAAAGGGTCATCAATCTTAATATTTATCGCCTTAGGTAAAATATGTCGTAAACCGTATAGTTATTTGTGTATACAAACGTATTTTTTATATTTTTGCCAATTAAAACAATGCGTAAATATATTCGTCGTTGTTACTTACTCTATCAGGCTAATGCATATTTTTACCATGAAACATTTTAGCTATAAAACGGTAGAAGGCAAATATCGATGGAACGTGACATACCCAGGTACTGTATTAATACTATTCAAGGAGTGATATGAACTCATTATTTAAACGATAAAAGGATTTACGATAAAGTGTGTGCAATACACGGTAAGCACCTTTGTAGAATGTCTACTCAGTGCGAATTGTCGGAAGTTTAATGGCACAACATTTCTCATCCCATCTGAGCCTACCGAGAGCTAATATCATATTTGCTATAATTCTGGGTAAGTTACTACCGAATATTGACATCAATAAGCAGAATCATTTTTTATTTGAGCAAAACAGAAAACGCAGACAATTATGTTATCCTTATCATTCAATTTAAAGATTAAACTCGAGCCATGTTTTTGTGTTTATTTTGCTACTAATAAATTAGTTTATACATTATTTGACATGCATTAAGAAGTTCAGCGTTGCTTAAATAAACTATCAATCTATTTCATGAATATCTTTTTCTTGTTTAATGTCGCTGCAGGAGAACAAAACACACAAAAGAAACAGAAAGACATAATTTGCCCAGACAAATGAATAGGGCGGTCCTTATCGGCACCTACAACTGGTTGCATCACTAATTACATTAATTTTAATCACCCTTCATAGAAATGTCGTCTGAGGCAAACAACAGCTTTGAATTGGACCGTCGAATAGCGATTAGTATTCGACATTCTATACTGAAGAAGCGAGAACAAAAAAAATGATGGCGGCAAAATTAATGGCTTTCCCCAGATTGTCTCGGGTTGTTTCGTGATTGGTATGTTTTGTATTAAAAGGCACAGCTGACAACACAGACGACGATAACTGCCCCGTTCACTCCTCTGTGGTAAAGACAGCGCTTGGGTAGATTCGGTTAACTCGCGCGTAAGAAGAATACAGGGGAAATTGAATATTAGGGATGGAAAGAAAATAGTCCAGTTATAAAGCCGATCGAATTGATCGAAAGGATCTCTTTCTGATGCCATATTCCCGAAACTACAAGTATACAAAAGTTCTCTCGTATAAATTGGGTACTTCTTATTTATTTATGATGTTTTATAACTCTCCGATATTTACCTATCAAGAGATGCACGAACTCACACACATAATACATACATATACATACATATGTGTATGTATATGTAGGGAGTGAGTGGATGGGTGTTATTGCCACCTTTCTATCTCGGAAACTATGCAGTAGCGCTCTTCTTTAGAGCCTGGTAAGTAAGTATAGAGGGTAAGCTGCTACCCATGAAGCTATCCCCTGTCCATGTTTTTCAAATGGTCCGTATGAAAGGTAAGGACAAAAGCACACAGTTTCAGTGCCATCGTATGAGATGTCAGAAACGGTCTGCCTTGGAGACCCATGGGGGCCCAGGGCGAAAAGTGTGGGTAAGAAAGTATGAAGATAACACTTTTATTCGTGCAGCAGAATCCCCCTCTCCACGTCGGTGAAATGGTCTATTTGAAATAACAAGCACATATACACATAGTTCCAGTGCCGTGAGAGATGTTTCCTAAGACTTGGCTTTCGAAGACTTTGCAATGACTTAGTATGTCATCTATATTATAATATATGTTCATAGAATACATACAAATATACATATTAAAATAGTCGTCAATTTTTGGATTGAGTTATATGTGAACACATTCCATATTAATTATTTTAATTAGTCGAAATGTTCAATAAGGTCGTCAAGTGACTCATCTTTTACCAACTCCCATCCTTTCTTAATGTATGTTGTTTGACACCCCACTCTTATCTGTACCATATCTATCACTCTCGTTTCGCTTTCGCTATCCCTCTCCCCTGGTTTCTTTCTCTTTCTGTGTGTGTTTATTAACAGCCAAAAATAATCAGAAATGGGAAATAGTCCATCATAAAAAAGAGGAATATAACCACTAGTAATATTAATAAACTCATAGATGTAGACGGGAAGAGATAGTAAGCGCGCAAGAAAAAAGAGAAGGGAGCCATTAACTTTGGTGTTTATATTTATTTTCTCATAAGTAAGGAGTTTTGTAAACTCACTATCTTTTGATTAAAAAAATCTATCTTGAGCTCAATGGGTGACGCAACGCTTTTAATGTTTTCTACTGTATATATATATATATATATATATATATATATATATATATATATATATATATATATATATTTCTAATATCCTCTATTGTATAATACAGAGTAATATGTATTTATTCGTAAATATCTATCTATCTCGTCGTCACATAAACGGCTGTTCGACGAATAAGGGAAGGAATATATCTATCTATTTCTATAATCATATTTTTATGTATTCCCTTCTGCTTTCCATACCGATTTATACGGTTTTCTTTTTTCATAGTTTGCAGTTTAATGCGTATTCTTTGTATCTAATTTGTTTTATGCGAGCAACGATTGCCCTCTTCCAATTTCATTTTAAAATCCCGCTAATGTATTTGGTGTCATCCGGCCTCATTAATTAAGGTCTAGGCTCTCAACATCCATCTCCCAATAATCAAAGGAAGAAAAGGAAACTAAGAATAATAAAAAACACACAACTTCACGAGTGATGTTTATTTCTTCTTCTTTCGGCCATAAGAATTCATCATCGAGTTTATTCAACTCGCGATAGTTCAGTCCTTTCCTATTTAAATTATAAAAGAGCATTAAAACCACTCGCATTAGTAAGCAAATAGCAAGTCAAATTGACAACGTCATCTGAAATGAATTTGAAAATAAAAACTCCTTGGTTCTCAATAAACGGCAGATGTGTTTTTTTTTATGTAATCAGAAGTGATGATAATTAATATATGTAAGATTAAATAATTGACGTAATTCTATAATTTTATATGAATATTAGTGCGAACACTGGCGAAGTTTACATTTTTCCGTCATTTTGGACGTGGGCGTACACTAGTCATATACATATATATATATAAAGTTAAATGGACGAAGAGTGATAAACATGCACGAATGTCCAAATTTATTTCAATCTTCAAATGTTCAAAACAGGGTATATTCTGTAATAACATTATGTTTATTGTTCTTTCCTTAAGCCAAGGCTTTTCAAAGATCGAGATCTTATCATCAGAGGAATTATACAGATAGATAAGTTGACAATAGAAAAGCCAAGTTCACATTTGAAAAAATATGAAAAAATATTCAGAAAAAGATGGGTGAGAAAAAAAAGGAAAGAACAATAAACATAATTTTATTACAGAGTATACCCTGTTTTGAACATTTGAAGTTTGAAATAAATTTCGACATTCGTGTATGTTTATCACTCTTCGTCCATTTAACTTTATAATTGATCTATCTCGTATATTGAGCTTTTACCATTTCACTATAGGTTCTTTCTACTAAAAGTTTTACTTTTAGTTTCTTACTTATATATATATATATATATATATATATATATATATATATATATATATATATATATATATATGTGTGTGTGTGTGGGGGGGCTACCTGCCCGAGTGGTGTTCTGTGTCTGCCGCCTTTACTGTCTGTATGTAAATCTATCTAAAAAACAAGAGATTAAAAACAAACAGTGTTAACTATATCTCTGTTCTGCTGGTCTACAAAGGTTGACTGCCGCCTCTGAATAGGTATGCGAAAATCATTAATATCTTATTCAAACACCTGTCGCTAAGCAACGCCCCTTTCATTTGTTTGTAACGACTTTTCAAGTTCTTTTTTTTTCTTACTTGCTTTTTTTAATGTCCCCAGTGTGAAACGAACGCAAATCCCAATCTGTCAAGCCGTCCCCTTTTGTTCCTGGTTTCTTTGGCGGCCTTTTTGGTTGGCGGGTTTGGGTTGGCCTAGATTGGAGCATTAAACAAGGCAGCGATTACGGAACCAGTCGGGTAGAAAACTCAATGAGTAAGGGAGGCAGAGATTTTTTCGGGGGTGGGGGGGGGTGTACTCATAGACAAATTAAATAACAACAATATAAAGAAGAAAAAAAAGGAGACGGAGAATATGAAACACAGAATGTAGAAGAAAAGGAAGAAGAACAATAATAAACAACAAAAAAAGAAATACAACAATAAAAGAGGAAGAATATTAATAATAAGATGCAAATGAAGAAAAGATTGTTCTTAAAAAATAAAAACGAAGAAGACTATCAACAATAGAAAATAAAGAAGAAGAACAATAAGATTCGAAAGGTATACACAGAAAACGTAGTAAGTATTTACCTCCCCCCCTCCCGCCGCGGAAAGATGTGACACAAGGTCAGAAGGTGGGAGTTGAAAAGCCACCGCACAAGAGGTGTTTGCACAGTTACTCACAAAGGATGCTAGATCAGCCCCGTCGGCATTCCACAGTAGGGGCGCCTCAGGCGATTAGCAATAAACTGACCTCTTCTCAAAGAGAAAATATAAAGTCTGGAAGAATGGACCTTCTAGAACTGGATAGAAGAAGTCCGACAGAAGTACGGTCATCACCTCCTCAAAATTGACCCAGACTCTGCCGGCCTGATTGTCGCGGACGTATCTTCGACTAGTATAAGTAACACCTACTCAGGATGTACCAGGTACAAAAGGGAGAAAACGCAAGAATAGGAATACAGAGAAGACGAAGAAAATAAATCGTAAAAAGATAAATAGAAGAAAGAGAAGAGAAATAAAGAGTAACTAGCGATTAAATGATGACCATTTAAAAAAACAACATTATAAAAAACGTTTGAATAGGAAGCCAGAAAATAAGAAAGAAAATGAAAAAGTGAATTTTACTTAAACAAGAAATAGGGAAAACACTAATATAACACAAGCATCTGCTTGTTGTTTTTCTTGCTTGTTTGTTATGTTGTCTCTTTGTAGAGTGGGATACGTCATTGTTAAAATAGATATGGGTAAAACCGTGCACAGTAGATATAAAAAAAATGATGACGTCATCCATCAAATCAGAGAGAGAGAGAGAGAGAGATGGGGGGGAGAGATCCTTCCGACGTTTTATCTTCGGGTCACAATTATTTTACTATACGGGAATTATAGTATATTGCCTAAATTGTGTGGATCTGGTTTGATATCAGCAGCAGCGCATCTAACCTATGAATTCTAACTGCTACCTGCTGATATGGATGAAGAATAGATATTGTAATCGATGATCCGTTGAGTGAGTATTTGTTAAATATATTATGAAACCGTTCCCTTCCCTCTGGCTCCTCTTTCTTCTCTCTCTCTATCCCGTCTTCCCCCTTTTTTCTTTATAATTCTTTGCAAATGAGCATTATTAAATAATATTACGTTATAAAAAATGAGTTATACTTTTATAACAATTTGGTTCAATAAATAATTTAAGGATTAAAACATGTTGTAATAAGTCAATTCAACTTTAAAATTTTGAACAATATTTTGGTCAAACAAAACTACCAAACGGGACTGTTTAAGTAAATTGAGGAACAAAAATACAAGTAAAAAATGTCCGGGCAACACCGGATAGAAAGAGGGAATAGAATGGGGTTCATAACTGAACACTTTCTGTCTGTATATATGTATGTTAGACACGTATAGGCTTCAGCACTACTCGACACATATGCATCATATATGACATTAATAATATTTGAAATGTTTATTGTATTCTATAAGCTTAATATGTTAATACGACTACTACAGTTACTATTACGAGTATTGGTAACATTTACACAATATCCATGTTTATGCTGAAAACGATTGGTCAGATTTGCACCGAATTCGTCTTGAATCATATTTAATATATACGGCGTTTTAGAGGCGTGGAAATGTTCATACTACAACTACTACTAATAGGACTAATAACATTTATATAAACACCTATAGGTTCGAAAAATAATTGTATATATATATATATATATATATATATATATATATATATATATATAGATAGATAGATAGATAGATAGATAGATAGAGAGAGAGAGAGAGAGAGAGGGATAGAGAGAGAGAGGGGGGATATAGATAGATAAGGACAGTATTTTAAAGTTATCGCTCTCTCCCACAGTGAGCAAACTGACATTATCATTATCCGACAACTTCGAAATAGTCGATCTTATATGTGTGATACATTGTGACCGACAGAACAATCATAATCCATACTGATGATGCCCGAAAAAGAATGAAACACATTTCTAAGTGGATAGGAAATTACAAAAGAATATATTATAATGTAATTTATAGCCCCTTTAATGCTAAGACGTCCCTTTTAAAATACTTATTATTAGGTTGTTAAATTTAATGCATCATGCAAAGTCTTGTCCAACCGGGTCGTCAGACACTTTTAATGACAGCTTTCTAGATATGTCCGCTTGAATAGACATAAATCTACCTTACTACTCTTTCTTTCACCGTGGTTGTTGGGATGGGAAACAAAAGTGTAAGTGTTGCTTTGAGTCTAGAGGTTCGAATCGAGTGACCGATGGAACAATTATCTGACACACGGATAATTCCTAGAAAAGGATGACACACATGTGTATTAAACATTATATATATATATATATATATATATATATATATATATATATATATATATATATGGGCAATTTTAAAGTCGTCGGATAATGTGGATTTTTATCAGACAAATCATGTATATAATTATTACTAACAGATGTATGTGCTTTTGTAAGACTGTATAGTACTTACATGAAAATATATGTATATTATATAAATAAGGATTTTTTTCCTTTCGTCTGTTTTTAAACCTAATAAATACATTGGGAAATAATGGAGAATGTAGCATTTAGCTAATTTAATAATCAAATATAATCTAGTCTAATCGAAATATGAATAACTTCTAAGCACCTTTAAGTCTTACTTAAATATCATAACACAGTATAGTAATCTCTAAACTCCGTCAAACAAACCCCAACTTTTGCACATTTGCATATTTATTTTTTAAAGTTTTTAATAAATTGATATTCTGTAATATACATTTATAATTGGTAGTGTCAAATAATATGATATATTTATACTATTTTCCATCGATAGTAATAATATTATTATTTAAAAACCTTTTAAAACTTTCAGTTCTAAGAAAGTACTTACATGAAAACTTCCAGCGCTGATATTAAGAGAATAAATACTACACTTTGATCTTAGCCAAAAGGCCAAGGACAAATAAATCTGATTCTTTTGTGACTAGACATTTTTAAATAAATTTAACAATCGATTAAATCACAATTCATAAGTGTAGTATCGATTCTGTTGTCATAAGACTGTCCTCCCCGGAATTATCTCATCCGTTTTAAGGGGGTGTAAGGCAATCCTCCACTGGATTATATCATCCTTTATATTTAACACCAAAAAAAAAACTTTTCCAGATGAAATAAAAAACTGAACGGACGAAATATATGTTTTCGTTCGGCGTTCAATTGCACTATAGTTATTATTTGAATATCTCGCTGTTTTCATTTAATTTTCGCATACAGTTTTGATGAAATTTATTAATTAGTTTAAATTGTATTTTTTACCCTGAAATAATATTCTAATTTATTTTTACCTGACTTGAAAATCGAACTTTAATGCAATGTCTTAATCGCCATGTTGTACGTTCATATTATTTTCTTTCGCGCTTAACATTTATAAAAAAGAAAATACGTTTGATTTAACTCTATTTGTAAAAAAATTGTGGTGTTTACGTTTATTTTCATATCTATAAAAATTAAGTGTGTTTTACTTTATTTTATTTTTAAACATTGTAGTGTCTGACTTTGCGCGTCACATCCATAAATAAAATACTTCTATTTTATTAAATAATTTTTAAAAAAACAGTTACACTGCCATTTTTAATAAACCCATACTCTGTCAGATAATTGATTTTTTTCATTTGTCCTAATTCCTATTTGAGTCACGTAAATTATTTAGTGTGAAATAAATTTCAGCATTACTGAACTTACATTTTTTTTTACTTGAATCATATTTTAGAAAAAAAAGACAAAAAAACATTAACAGCCCGTACTTATTTCAACTTTAATCGTACACGTGACACGCAAAAATATAAATTAGGTCGGAAAAATATAGTCGCCATCTAAACAAGTCGAGTAAGAGGCTAGCTAAAGAAAAACGATAACTACGGGTTATAAACATGTTTTTGTTAATAAAAAGAATATGAAGGAGGTTATCGGTCTCCCACAGCTAACATTCTTACATGGCGACTATATTTTTCAGCCCACATTTCATTTCGGCATTTTACATGTACAATACAACTTGCCACACAATATTCGCATGCATCCCCTTCTCCCTTTATGGGGTGATACTCCCAGGTATTACCTCCTCTCTTTTGGAGGGGCGATTATAGTCTCCGTTCTGTTATCATGATACCATTCGACCAGGCATAACAACACCATTTTGTGTATGTGGGGCGCGGGGTAATTCTTCCGATTCTTTACCTCCTCCTTTGAGGGATAGTGCAGTATATTTTTATTCCTCATGGTTATTCTTCCCAGGCATCACACCCTTTGGGAGAGCAGTATAATATATATTCTGTTGCTCACGATATCATCGTCCCAGAATTATTTTCTCCCTTTTTAAGGGGGGGGGGTAGTGTACTATCAATTCTGTTGTCATTAAATCTTCCTCCCAGGTATTAACTCCTATTTTGGAGTAGTGTTCCCTCGTCAAGATATAATCATCTTGGGGGTCAGTGTATGTAATTCGTTTATCATGATATCATGATCCCGGTCTAACAGAAATATGTGACAAGAGAGAGCATATATTTTGTAGTACTTTAAAAATGAGAAAAATGCTAAGTCAGGTAGGGATTTGTTAAAAATTAGGCTACGTCAACAAATAATTCTAAGAATTGTTTGGGAAGAGTTAAGTAATATTGTAATGAAAAGTAATCTCATCCTCGATGGGAATGCCACTCAGAATTGCTGGCTTAGTATAGTCGTGCTTATCAATTCGGCTACGGAGACATACTCTTAAAAACATTCATAATAAAAGTCAAGTAACGTTTTACGGGAAATGCTCCTGTTGCTTGCCCGCCTAACAATGATACTGAGTTTTTTTGTGGTTCTTTACTTTACTTGTTATAAATAAAATTTGATCCTCACAAGTATATTTTTTCTTCAAACCATGTATGAAAACAAAAAGTATGAAACCATGTATGAAAAAAGCATCAAAGGTCGGTCATTTATTCTTTCCAGTCACCCCCGTCATTATTTAAGGAACACACTTGTAATATCGGATAGAGAAATAGTATTAGCCATGAAGTTTTAAAAAATGAGTCTAATTTGATTTTTTTCATATTTCGGTGTCATTGGTTACAAGAAGAAGAATTGGTGCTGAGTGAGAGTCAGCTCATCCGCCTTTCTTTTTTATTAATAATCAAAACAAAACATGTTGGATTAAATATGAAATTCAATGAAATCGATTGGAAATCAAATATTGTTTTTAAGAATCGATATTTGCAATCCCTGAATATGTAACTTTCGGTAACCTGTTATTAAGGTAAACATATAGGGGAAACTGGCTTTATCTTCTATATCACCTAAACACACAATATATATATGCGTATATATCAATATATATATATATATATATATATATATATATATATATATATATATATATATATATATATATATATATTGATAGATGTTGTACCGTTTCATCATCGTCATTTTTCAAATTTGTTCCTATTCATCTTACTAATCCGATTTATTCTCATTTGGATGCATTCACCTAAATAAAAAAATATTGAAGAAATATTTCTAAAGTATCTCTATGCATCAGCGCATTTACCACACAAGGCGACACACATCTAACGAAACATTAAAATAATGTGGGCGTGGACTATAAATGGCGATGAGATCAGCACCTTGAATTACGGCTAGCCATGTTGATAGAGTCGTAAAATACGATTCACTAATGACATCTATGTTTGGAATATTTATGTACAATGTGAATATATGATACTAAAGCTGAGTTTATCAACCTTTCTTTCACCAATACATTTTTTTTTATCTGTATGCATAATTAAACACGCTAAATATATTCTAAAATATTCATTTGTTTGGGGATTGAGTTATATTTAAATAAAACAATATATTTTAAAACGTTTTGCTAAAAATTCCGAAATTCATAAGATTCGGTAATTTAAGGAGTGAATCTTGTACGTACACACACACACACACACACACACACACACATATATATATATATATATATATATATATATATATATATATATATATATATAACTTAATAAATATATATATATATATATATATATATATATATATATATATATATATATATATATATATATGCAGTAAACTGTTATCAAGACATGTCTGATTATAGATGATGGAATTTTCTCGATTTATTATTCCATTATTGAGTATGGATTTTTTTTCGGACATCTCAAGCGCTTTGATATTCGCGACTGTCTCATGAGTCATTTCGCTGTTTTTGTTGCTTTAAGTGTTTTAATTATTTTACTCGCCAAATGTATGTGTGTATGTGTGTATGTATGCGGGCGTGTGTTGGTGTGCTCCAAATAATCTCCAGTCGTTGGAAGTGGGGAGTGGGACAATTATTGTTCTGTCCTTGTGAAAGCCTTTACCCTTTTATTTCCTAACGTATTAAAGTGTTATCATAAACATGGAGAGGCTTTTTATCAAAAACAAAATGTATTTGATGTTACTAATAATGTGCACTAATAAGGCAAACGCCTAAATTCTCTGTTTAAAATGACAATGATGTACAATTTGTGCATTGGTATTCCTTGCAAAATATTATGAAAAGTAGATGTTATCCAGTGTTATGTATAATGAAAATTAAGACTGAGTTTAGTTTTTTGAAAGTGTAATCCTTGTAGGGGCCCTGCGTTTTATAATATGGTAGGTAGCAAAAGTTTCTAGCTGCAGCTTTATTTTTCATTTTACTTCAGTGTAAGTTCTCATAAATCAAATGTTTTTTTTTCCTGGGGCTAACACTTACATTCTATATGAGATACATACACACCCAAGATTTCAATCAACAGTCTCTTCTACCTCTCAAATGTTGAGTTGGTAAAGCAGTGAAGAATACTAATTTACCTCTAACCAATTGACTACTTAACTAAGTCATTGTTATAGTTCATCTTTCTTGTGGTGTTTTCTTGGTTCAACCAGATTCCAGTACAATAATTCATCGGGTTTGATGGGGTAGTGACCTTAGTGCTATTACTTGGGATTACATCACTTGAAGCTGCACTATTCTTCGTATTAGCCATTGTGTGGCCTTGTCGAGAGCATCGTATTAAGGCTTTGAATACTATGTTATTTTGAATATTTGGTTAGGCTTTACTTGTAGGGTGAATGATCCTCATGTCAGATACCCTGACAAACCTCTGTATAGAGAGAGCGAAGACACTCGAGATCGGTGTCTAGTAAGCATTTAAACTCTCTGCGTGGCTATTCCGACTTTTTTCTGTAGGCATTGAGTGTATGTATGCGTCTGTGAACTTTCTTGTCTACTAAAATATATTATTTATTTTTTCTTCATTCACACGGGTGAGTCTTTGTTATTGGCTTCCTGTGTTTGTTCGAGCAATCATGGTCAGCAGGTGAGATTCAGGCGGGCACAAAAGGTCGGAGTGAGGAAAAGAAGGCATTTAATTTGGCTGAATTAATTCTAGCGAGTTATCATCATCTATTTTTATCGTCCAACGAGATTATCGAGCGTCGTTGACCGCAGAGAGTTCACGACGACTTCACTGGATAAGAGATACTCGGCCAACCGGTAGACAATAGCGGTATTAGATTAATCACACGTATAAGAGGAGACATCCTGGTGAAGGCGGACGTGCTAATCTATGAGGAGATAGAAGGAGAATATACTAAAAGAAGAACTCCGTCGACCAGGCTTATATTTGGTAAAAAAAAGTCAGATTAGTATGGATAATGAAAAGGAAAATAAGATTAATTATATGATACATGAATAATGGAAGATTCTTTTAAATAAAATAAAAAAGGCTGGCGGATTAAGATGCTCCATTGTTAATAATACGCAGGTACACTCATGTACAGTGAGATTTTCCAGCAATGTTAATAAAAACGCTTTGATCGCTATTAGATATTTTCAGAAACTACACGACAAATTTGAAAACTAAGGGGACACGATGTATCACAGAAAAGTTATCACCCAAAATAGATAATAGCATTAATCATGAATCTTCCGCAAAGAACATATTTCTCAAGTAAACGAATAGCGTGAAAGATATATGTAAACAGATTGACTACATATAACGCTAGAAGTTTGTATAGGTACTGTGCGTTTTACTCGCATTTAGATATTAAAAGCCGTATGGCTTTTGAAACTCGGCTTGAATACACTGCCAACATGAAGCCATATTAATAAATAGTATACGTCGACACAGTTCTCTGGGGGTTAATATATATATATATATATATATATATATATATATATATATATATATGTGTGTGTCTTTATATATATATATGTGTCTTTATATATATGTCTTTATATATATATATATATATATATATATATATATATATATATATATATATGTGTGTGTCTTTATATATATATATATGTGTCTTTATATATATGTCTTTATATATATATATATATATATAGAGAGAGAGAGAGAGAGAGAGAGAGAGAGAGAGAAAGAGAGAAGGGAGAGAGAGAGGTGATCCACAGACAAATGTGTTGTCTTCATTACAACTGCCCAGAAAGATAGTACATCAACGCTTGGAATCAGAATCTACACTCATACATACATATATATATATATATATATATATATATATATATATATATATATATATATATATATATATATATGGAGTATTTAGGATTTCATTAAAATTACAATTATGAATGTATTCTTAAGTAAAATATAAAATTACTCCAACAATTGTCTTTATTTTTAGTATTTTTTCGGTTATCTATTAAAATAGTGGTTTTTAGTTTTGAAATTTTCAAAAATGTTACTGCTTTCTTTTAATTTGCTCTTTTGTAATTGTCGAATTTAATAGTAATTCACCTGTTTTCTTATAAATCTCATTGGTATGGTGGTAAATAATATTATTCTTTGATGTTGTGTCGTATATTATAGCAACTATGATTGGATTACAAAAATGATTTGATAGCGATTTTCTTGTCCCCGACATCGATAATCGTAACATTTTGTTTACTATTAATCTAATAATTAGTGAAATAAAAAATGCAATAGCGTAAAATGAAACAAAACTTTAACAAAACAAAACATTTCAATCTGCATTAAGATCCATTCTCTTCTCGTCTTCCATTAAGATCCATTCTCTTCTCGTCTTCACTACCACACAAGGCTGAGGAATGTTGCAATTCACGTTCTACTGCGGATATCCTTACGGTCATATCTCATACACTCGACAAGGCAGGTGACGCTAAGGCGGTAGCGCTTGATATATATGAAGTCTTTGACAAGGTCATGAAAATTAATTCGTATGATATTACTGAAATAATATTTAATATAATTAGATCTTCCCCAGCCAAAATAAATATTGAGGTTGTCCTCGTGTTCCTTATAGCCAACCAACGTGGCATTAATGCGGGTGTAACAAAGGGGTAAATCATTGGGCCTTTATTGTTCTATGTTTTCAGAAAATACCTCCCTGATGAAATTGTGTCCGGGATGAATGTCTTTGCTTATGACACTACGCTCTACTCTCGACGTGTTGGTAAAATGAACTCGAACACATACAAGGCAATAGTTGATCACTTAGAAAAAAAATCCAGTTTGTAGTTGAATGACGACATAAATTGATGGTAACATTTAATGCTAATAAAATTAAGCTTTTCTTTAACAATCATAAGAAAACATTTCAACCGCTGATTGTCATGGCTAATAACACCCCACCCGAGAGTACAACGTTCAAACTCCTCGACTATATATTAACAGATATCATACAGTGGAACAAATACATAGAAGGTACTGCTTAGGCTTCTCTAAGGATAGTGGTCGCTCTACTGTACTAGAACACTTCTAAAATCTGCTAGTATCCTATATATCGACAAACCACCCCCTCCGTGCATTAAGTTTTGTTTTCACATCTGGGCTAGTGCACCAACACCTAATCTCTCCCCTATAGACAGGGTCCAAAAATAGTATATAATCTAATAATTCATGCGCTGTCTACCAAGCTCCAGCCCCTGTACCATCGCCACAATGTTGCCTCCCTGTGCTTGTTTTACAAGTATTCAATGAAATGTGCTCTGATGAACTTGCTATTTTGGTTGCCCCTCGACGTGCATACACCCAACTAACTCCAATCCTTCACTTTAGAGGTCTCCAGATGCTGGAGAGCTTTCTACATTAATACCCCTTTTCATCGAACTGCTAGCATTTCGAATTCTCTGCGTGCTCTCTGTTTCTTTGACTGTATTATCTGCAAGCATTTAAATGTTCACACACATCTCGCTGCACAAATCCTAACTTAGGATGCCTCCTATAAATGTGGCCCCTAATTTTCAGTAGCCCGTTACGGCTATATAGTAAAGTAAAAAACAAAAAACAACGTTGCACGTCTGGTTGAGAGTTTTGTACATTATTACGCAATATGATAAAAGTAAACGTTCGTGCGTCCTTTTCGCTTCTGTGATTACGTATGCACTTTTTTATTAGTACAGTAAGGAGGCTTACTCTTAATACTAACTGATGGTAATAAAGAAAATAAATCATAATTAAGTCTGCAAATTTAATTTTTATGTGAAAAAAGAAGAGGCTAAACTTGAATAACTGATAATATCAAATAATAAAAAAATAAAGAAAAAATGTTTTTCACTTGTAATAGACGTAGCAGATATGTTTTTAGTTTTTTTGCAACTAAAATAGGAATTAATCTTTATTTACACATTCAGGATAGAGCGGATTAGTTTGTTTTTTTAAGTAAAACTTATATCGTGTATTTTAATTTTTTTTTTTATTATGTCTTTACTCGTTAGATTTAATACGCGTTTTTTGTTTTAATTGTTTTTTTACATCGATTAATATTTCGGTTATTACAGTGAAATTTTCCTGTCGTGTGAAAACAGTTAGAAATAAATTGTTATTGATGAAAAGGAATTACTTTCTTCTTCCCTGGTCAAGAGTGAGAAGTCCTGCTAATTAGTCATGAATTTTTAAGTAAAAAATCGAGATGTGATAAAAAATGCAAACAAAACTATATAATTTGCCGAGAATGCCGTGTAGGCGCAGCTATTAAAGTAAACATCGTATTTGCTGTGTATGTTTGGCATGAACACATACCTCATGTCATGTTTACTCGGTAAAACTTGTTTTATTTTCGTATATAATTTTGTGTATACCTGCAACACAGGACAGAGAGAGAGAGAGAGAGAGAGAGAGAGAGAGAGAGAAAGAAAGAAAAGAGAGAGAGAGTAGGAGAGAGGGGCTTAGTCTACACATATAGTGGATGTATGTATTTATTTATGTGAGCTATAATTGAATTGACGTCTCTAATCCTCGTCGACTAATTCTAGTATAACTCTCCTATGCATAATCTTACGCTTCTCATTTGCAAACATTAAATGACAATAGCTACACCGACAAAACTGAACTCCTTGCTTTAACGCAGACAAACCTGAATATTTTTTTAAAGCTAAACAACATGCTTTGACAACAATACCCTCCCCAAATTCCCTGTCGGCCATTGCCGGTTTATGCAAAAGAAATTACAAACAGTTCACCTACTTTGTCTTCATTAACTGTCCAGTTGTAGTAACCCATGACTTCACCATCATTATAAAACGCCATTATTCGCCACTCGTTAACTCATTCAGTTTGGCCAAGTCCTTTCTAGTCTGTTCACAAACACCCGTGCGTTTTTATTTACTATGCATTTTCTAAGAAACATCGTCACAAAGTATCAGTTATTCGATCAGTATTGTTGTAAGCTGTTTCATTTAGGGTGCGGAGTTCAGAAGACTTGCATTAGACGAAATTAGACGAAATTAGACGAAATTAGTGACTATGTATTAGTTACTACTTGTCCTTAGCTAATCTGTTGTCATCAAGGTGGATGCCTTTATGGAAGTCGCTCCAGAAAAGACATAAAGTCACTTGATGTAAGGAGGTAAAAAGCGAAAGATAATTTATGCAAAGATTGGAGATACGCACTTGATCTTCGTCTTGAAAGGACTAAGGCTAAAGGTAGGAGTCAAACAAGCAGCAAGAAGAGATTTATACAAACCCGCAGTTCTTGCAAAGTTGCTTCTAGTATAGAAAGATGTATTCGAATATGGTAATTCTACAGCAAATCTCTGAAGACTACTGGACCAAGGAATTAAATGAGCATAAGAAGAAGACAATTAAACGAACAATTGTATGAAATAGTGATCGTGTTACCACATTAATAAGCATAATTACACTAGAGTGAATTTCTAATAGAGCACACACCTACCTTTCCTTTAGTTTATTTAAATAACATCCAAACTCTCTTATATTATTATTATTATTATTTACTCACTAGGAATTATCACACTGGTCATCGTCAGTGATCACCCACTGCCAACAACCTGTGGTATTCCCTGGGGTCTGAGTGACAACAAGTCTCCTCAGACTTCCAGTATGCTCCGCCTCTTTTCGTTCATCACCGCTGATGACCTTGCGGTATCGCAACAGCCACCTACCACCGATTTCACGCTGATAAGGGTCATTGGTCTCCTCTGGGGCCCGGGTGGCACAAGCCTTCCCACGGTCCCAGAGCTGTCCGCGCTCTTCCAGTGGAGGTCTGGTTTGCGCTTTCCCTCCTCGACCCTCTGTCCATAATTTTCGTGGTGTCAGCCTATGCTTGCGCCTCTCTCATGCGGTTCTATTTTCCCCGGTTCTGTTGTCTTGTGCTTCCATGTGTTTGTTCTCCATTCGTTGCTTATGTGGGTTGGTTTCCGCATTCGAGGACATTTCTCAGGATTGTAGCTGTTTTGATCATTACTGTCCTTTGTATGGTCTCAGTTATCCCTTTGATTCCTATTTCTCCTAGTCTTTACTCCATGTTTTTGGGGACTGTTCCTAGTGCTTCTATGATTATTGGTGTTATACTGACTTTCTTCATGTTCCATATTCCTTTAAATTATCTGGCAAGTTCGGTATATTTGCTTCTTTTTTCCGTCTCTTTGATCTTCACTCTGTGGTCCGCTGGAACGGCAAAGTCTACGATTTTGCAGGATTTTTCTTTCTTGTTGATTATTATCATATCCGGTCTCCTTGCTGTTATGGGTTTGTCTGTTTGTACATTCATATCCCATATCATTTTGTGTTTTTCGTTTTCTAGTACAGTTTCTGGTTTGTGTTTGTACCGTTTTTTTGCATATTCGAAATTCAGTTGTTTGCACATTTCCTGGTGTACTTCTTTCCCCACGCTGTCATGTCTGTTCTTGTATTCCTTTTGGGCTAGCTTGCTGCATTCACTTATTATATGATTTATCGTTTCGTCTCTTTGTCCACACAATCGGCATTTGCTGTTTTCCTGGGTTTTATCTATCTTTGCTTTAATAAAGTTTGTCCTAATCGCATTGTTCTGTGCAGCCGTCAGCAGAGATTCCGTTTCTCTGTTCAAGTGTCCTTTTCTTAGCCATGCCCAGCTGTTCTCATTGGCTTCATCGCTTGTGAGTCTTATAAAGCGTCCATGTAGTCGTTTTTCTTCCCACTTTTCCTTTCTTGTCTTTTTTTTTCTGGTTTCAGTGCTTCCGGAGTTGTTTGTTGGGCTGGTGTCTCTTGCCGTGGTGATCAGTCTTTCCGTTTTCTGGGTTACATATATCTCCAGCTCTTTATTGGTGTCTTCCACACAGTCTTCTATACTTACCAGTCCTCTACCTCCTTCATTTCTTTTCATTTAGAGTCTGTCCGTATCGTCTTTTGGGTGCAATGCACTGTGCATAGTCATTAGTTTTCTAGTCCTCTGGTCAAGGTGCCTGAGTTCTTCTTTGGTCCAGCCTATGAATGGTCCGGTGTATCTTATTAGTGATACAGCCCATGTGTTTATCCCTTTTACTAGGTTTCTGCTATATAGTTTAGTTTCAAAGAGTTTCCTTGTTCTTCGTAGATATTCTTTTCCAATCTTCTCTTTCATTTCTGTATATTTGATTGTGTCTGCTTCCAGAACTCCCAGGTATTTATAACTACCTTCTTCTCTTAGCGCCTTCATCTCCTCTTGGTTGGGGAGTTCTATACCTTCTGTCGTCTCCAGTTTTCGTCTTTTAATCTCTAGCAGTGCACATTTTTCTATTCCAAACTCCATTTGGATGTACTGGCTGAATATCCTGGTTGTGTTTATCAGCTTTTCCAGTTCTTTTTGGTTTTTGCAAACAGTTTAAGGTCATCCATGTACATCAGGTGGTTTGTTCTTTGTTCTGTATCCGTAAACCTGTATCTGGCATCACACTTTCTGAGTATGTAGTTGAGTGGCATCATGGCTATTATAAACAATAATGGTGATAGAGAGTCTCCTTGAAAAATGCATCTCTGTATTTTTATCTCAGACAGGTGTTGTCCTCCAGCTGTCAGTTTTAGTCTCCATGTTTCCATTGCTTTCTGGATGAGATTAATAATCCTGCCTTGTATCTTGTATATTTTTAAGCATTCAATTATGCATGTTTGGGGGATTCTGTCGTAGGCTTTCTTGTAGTCAATCCATGCAATGGTTATGTTATTTTGTTTGCTCTTTACCTCCTTCAGGGTCTTTTGATCAATGTATAGTAGATCATGTGCCCCTCTTTGTCCTTTCCGGCATCCTTTTTGTTCCTCGGGGAGCAGTCCACGTTCGTCCAGGGATTGGTAGATTTGTTCTCTCAGTTGTGCAGTGAGAATTTTCCACATTATTGGTAGACATGTTATTGGTCTGTAGTTGCTGGGGGTCGTTCCCTTTTTGGGGTCTTTTTGTATTAATGTTGTTCTTCCTTCCGTCATCCATTCTGGTACGTCTGTTTTGCGGATACATCCACTTTATTATTATTATTATTATTATTATTATTATTATTATTATTATTATTATTTACATAATGTACATATGTTGAATAATAGGTGTGTAGATCTGTTAGTATAGATTTTAGCACATGTAGATATGTGCGATAAAAAAGGACCTTTCAGTGTGTAAAATAAGCATTCACTTGTCTTGGTAATGACTCAATAGGGCGCAGGGAATGGAGAAATAAGTAAATGCTGAGGTCATGACCGGTCAACTAGTAATAAAGCCAACGAGATAATGAGCCGCTGATAAAATCCAAAACCAGGAAGTGAGGTAAGACGAAACTAAGGTTTAGGACAATATGTGGAGAGAGGCCCCCGAATGCTACGTCACCTGGGACGAAAGCGAGAAAAAAACAGTGAATTTCTTTATCGGAAGTTGAAGCGGAGGGTCGCAAAAATGACGGAGTAAGTGTGGAGAATCGAACGCAGCGATCAACGGTGATTAGTCTGTCTTACTGCTTATTTGGATATCTATCTGTCCATCTGTCTTTCTATCTATAGTTAATTAAGTGTAAATTGTACTTGTGATTACTAAATATTTCTCCCTCAATAACCCTCTATTTTCAGGATTTATACGCACAGCGATGAGCAGCAAGGGCCATAGCTACAGAGACGACATTGAACGCGAGAGATGGATGGCGGCAGGGAGATTCGGAGAAACAACGAAACGACAACACCGCTCCGAGGAAGAAAGAAACTACGAAGGGATTACATAGCTACGAAAATAAAAAAAATACTAAATAAAGCAACTCGACATATATGGAATTCTGATTTCGAGGAAGAAAGAACAAAGGGGCAATGCAACAACTACACGGCTACGAAGAGGAAAGAACGAGGGACAAGGATACATATTTTGATTTCAAGGAAAAAAGAAACTAAAGACAATGCAAGACATGTGACAGACTGTCGTGCCATCTTGCTTGTTAGTAGGATCACAAGTATTCATCTGATGTACTCTACGAGTGTTTTTAGGTGCATTATGTCGAACAGCACCTTACTAGATAGAAAAGGTTTCGTTCTGTGTACTGTTTTATTTTATATTTCGTAACAGTTAAGCAAATGAGCATACAGAATGTAGAGTCTCTCTCACCCTGGAATAGATCTCAACCAAAGACTCAATTAACGAAGTCAAACTTGGTGCCAATATTGTGAATTATAGACCTAATAATCTGTCGTATTTATCTATACTCATACAACTTATTACATACTTATATAAAATCAACTATAAATACGCGGCGTTACTTAATCAATCTAGCGATTGTCCGGAACTTAGAAAATGCTAAACTTCTTTCTGACTGCCAGTATGGATTTAGACAAGTACGATCTACTGCCGACATCCTAACGGTCATCTCTGAACGCACTGGACAAGGCAGGTGAAGCTAGGACAGTAGCGCTTGATACATCCAAGGCCTTTGACAAGGTATGGCATAAAAGGCTTCTCCTGAAAATACGTTAATGTGGTATTACTGGGAAAATACTAAATATAATTAGATCCTTCCTAATCAAAATAAAGATCCAGGTTGTCCTCGATGGCCGTTCATCTAAGCAACATGACACACATGCTGGTGTACCTCAGGGATCTATTATTGGACCTTTATTGTGCCTGATTTGATAAACGATCTCCCTGATGACATTGAGTATGAGATTGGTATATTTCCTGACGACACCAAGCTTTACTCTCGTCATGCGGGCAAAACAGACGCGATCATATCCGAGGCAATGGCTGAATTCTTAGAAAATGACCTCAAGGCTGTAGTGGATTGGGGTCATAAATAGTTGGTAACTCTTAATGCCACAAAGACAAGGCTCCTTTCCTTAAATAACTACTAGATACTTCTCCAACCACCGATTGTCATGGCAAATAACACCCTACCTGAGAGTTCAACATTCAAACCCTTCGGCCAAACCTTCACAGGTAACATGAATTGGAACAAATACGTTGAATACATTGCCAAGGATGCAGCAAAGAAGGTGGGCTCCCTCTACCGTGCTAGTAAACTCCTCACACCTGACATTATCCTGTATCTCTACAAAGCCACCTTCCGCCCATGCATTGAGTATTGTTGTCACACCTGGGCTGTTCCATCATCCACTAGTCTCTCCCTCCTAGACAAAGTTCATAAAAGAGTCGCCAACTTAATAGGCCCTTCACTATCAATCAAGCTACAGCCCCTGTCCCATCGCCACAATGTTGCATTCGTGTGCTTGTTTTACGAATACTTAATTGCATTGTGCTCCGATGAACTGGCTACTTTGGTGTCCCTTCGACGTAAATTCACTAGACAAACTGGACACTCAGCTAAATCCCATCAATTCACTGTGGAGATCCCCAGATGCCGGAGAGCATTCCACTCCAATAGCTTTTTTCCACGTGCTGCTGGCATCTGGAACTCCATCCCTGCTCCCTGTTCCCCCGACAGTACCGACATTCAGAGGTTTAAAACTAATGTAAACATACATATCGCTACACTGCTCCCAACCAGGGGTGACACCCAAAACCTACACCCTAATTCACAGTAACCCCTTACGTCTACAGTGGCGGCCGGCCTTGTTTGGGGTGAAATATGTTTGAAATATTTTTTTAAAAAACTCGAGAGACTTTTTACTTTTACTTTCGTTTCGTTTCGTTTCTTTTTGTAATTATTCAGTTTGTTTATTTTGTCTTATTACTATTAATTTTTACTATAATTTTCAAAGTTAAGTTAAGATATTACGGTATCGTTTTATCAGTAAATTTCGAATTGAATGAACTTTAATGAAATAAAGATGATATGGACACGTTATGGAAAATACAGATGAAGAAATGTAAATAGAAGTGACTAGCGATTCACGAATAGCGCACACCTGCGAAAGCTCTTCAAAAGCCATTGGAGAAAGTATCCAAACATAAGAAGCCCCCGTCTCCCAAAACCAAAAACGCAGATAATTAATTACTAATTTTTATAAATAAACTAATTTTGAAGGATTATACACGTTTTTTTACTTGTATTGAGGGAAAATAAAAAAAGCCCCCCCCCCTAAAAGGACAATGATCTCCTCGCTGATATTACTTAATTTAAATGTTAATTAAAATATTAAAATTTAGATTTGAATTAATTAACCAGATCGATTATATACGAATGCAATTTTTTCTTATTGGATAGTATTACCCGTTTTAAACAACCCGGCCATCCGCACCTGAATAATTTCGTAAGTAAGCCGACGAGAGAATGAGTCGCTGATGAAATCCAAAACCACGAAGTGAGGTCAGACGTGATTCTAGCCTGACTCTACGATCCCATGCGACTGCCTGCAACCACCACTCATGTACTGATCAGGACAAATAGCCGGAGAAGATATTGTCTGTAGGTAAAACACACTTTAACATACTAGAAAAAATTGACTCTTTGCGTTACACATGAAGCTCGGGTTAAATTGTTTGAATCAGGAAAAGATAAGTTTAAAAACATTATTAAATGAAAACAAAATATACATTTCGTCTCTTTCTGTTCGCCATACTCACGTTTTTGTCTTTCACTCTAAACTACGATCTAATAATATTAATACTTGTGATGATATTTCTTTTTTGTTTATAATGAACTATTCTAGTTTCATAGTTTGTTTTCTGTTAATAAAAAAAAACACGAGAATGATAGGCACCGTTTCAATAAAAGCTATGGGTGAAATGACATAGGGTGAAAGCTTGTGAGAATAATAGACAAATACGGGGTGAGGGATATGTCTCTTGATGAGTTAATTGTAAATTACAGCTAATAGAAACAATTAAAATAAAAGTTTTTTTTAAAAACAGAACACACTACTAAAATGAGGAAACGTAATAGCATGTTTTTCTGTAATTAAAACATATAAGAAAAAGGCGTTAGGGAATGAAGTAGATTTGTAAATAATTGATATTTTTATGAGCAAGGATGAACAACATAGGTGAAGAGAATATTTTTAATTGCAAAATTATGTTTCAAAACATAAAGCTAAAGCAAAATACTAGATTGCATGATAGGGCAGTTGATGTTTTTGTGTTTAAGGGTGGTTGTGTCTGATCAACACTGCTGGGGAGCCATGAAAAATGACTATTATATATTTAAATCCCCTAAACAGTTTTTCATAGTTAACAACTTATAGTCGCTACGAAAATATTAAGATTCTGGGTATGTGTAAAGACTATCTTTAATTCTTGCGAGTAAATAAATCGCAAGAGTTTGATGGATTTATAGGATAAAGGAATATATATATATATATATATATATATATATATATTGTCTGATGATTTTCCTCGGGAATGAAACTCAAACATTATAATGTAGTTTACTTGTCATAAGTAAGTTTTATATTACTACTTACCTATACTCATATATTGAGTACTGTTCATAAAAAATTGTTGACCCATGTCGCAACGTTGCTCCAGAAAGTTGATTAATTCAAGAACCTAGAACGGTTGAATTATTTGCTATCGAAAAGCATAAAAAATAAGACAAAATCAGGAAAAAGTTTACTGTAAAACTCAAAGAAAAACAAAGAAAGGAGAACGTCGTAAATAAACGTTGAAAAAGGTCAGAAATAATACTACTTCCTGTGTAAACGAGTGCGATCAGCAGGGCGAGTTCATTAATCAGGTGTTTTGAACTAGTATATACACAGACTATTTACTTTTCTAAAAATTAAATTCTATGCATTATTTGTAATATTGCGTAAGAATTAGTCGTTAAATATGACATTTTAAATAAAGTATATGTTTACACATAAGATATGACAAGAATGTCAAAGAAAAAAGATTATCGAAGTGAATGAAATCGAAAATAGCGTCTGAGTTCGTTGTCTGTTCGAACATAATATTCCGACTATCCTTTATTCTTAAATATGTATACTATGTGGTTAACACATAAACAGGCAAAACTTGAGAAATAAAAATGAAATAGAAATGAAAATTAATAGTTAATGTAGGATTCGTGACTCGGGAATTCAATTGTTCTTGTTATCATATGAATTATATCATGTGAAAAATGTGAAAGACTATTAAGTAAACCAAAATGTTTAAAGTATGAATTATCTCATAGTATTGACCTCGTAGACCGGTATTTGTGGGTGTTAATGCATATCTGAAAATTGTCTATTCCATCATTCGAATATAGGACCGGCAAGATAACAAAATATTAAGATTGAAAATCTAGTGTAGTTTATAGACAACAGTAATAACGGAATTAGTAATTACTACCGGTTATAGGTCTAAATAGTGAACACCAATTAAGAACAGTATCTGGCAAAAGGGGCGTCTTTGGGAGTAGATGTTATCCTGAGAGTGAGCATTTCTCCGACCTCCTCTATAAATAACTGTGTTAGGTAAAGCTGCTGAGTCGGTAAAAGATGTAAGAAATATCTATAGAGAATGAAACAACGCATATTTCTGAAAACACGCATCAGGAGTTGGCCTCAATGGAAGGGGGAACAGATTTATATATGCAGTTTGTGTTCGAACGCTAAAATGTTTATTGAAATAAGGGTAATTTAACTTGACTTTGTATATAACTGTGTTAGAAGAAAGATAAACAGTTTGAGTCAAACTTTCTTTATATATATATATATATATATACATGTATATATATATATATATATATATATATATATATATAATCAGAGAGATTGAGAGAGAGAGAGAGAGAGAGCGAAAGTGAGAGTGTGAAATGGAGAGGGGTGCGTAGCACAGAACAAAGTATCAAAAATACTTTGAAGCCAATAAATAGATAGCCTGATGACTGGTAGAACGGTACATATAAACAATTATAATCGGGATGAGGAGTATACTTTTTGTAAAATGGACGTCGATTTGAGTTGTTTAGGGCAAAAGTTCATTACTATCTTTATTGAGAGCAGCGTAGGCTAGATTTCACAATCCATCACTTATGCGATTATATTTTTATAAACAATGAGTCAGCTACTTATAAAAAGATACGGTAACAGGTTCACAAGGTAAACGCACACACGTACGCTCACATACACGCGCATATACACATGCGCGCGTCGCAAAGACACATATATAGACAGTTGGTGGAAAGAAAGAAGTAAAAAAAAAGGATGAGAAAGAGAGAGGTAACAAAAGATAATGAGGGATATATATTTATACTCGACCACTCGTAACCTGTTGTATCAGTATTTTATCTCTCTCTCTCTCTCTCTCTCTCTCTCTGTCTCTCTCTCTATATATATATAAATATATATATATATATATATATATATATATATATATATATATATATATATATATATATTTGTTACCAATTTTTGTTTTTAACATCATATTGAATGGGGGTTTACACCAGATTATTTTCCTACCTCTGTGTTTAGATTTGCTAGCATTTGTAGTAGTATTCTTATATTTAATATCAGCATTTACGTACCCGCTATTAAGGAATACAACAATGAATAGTAACATAGATGTACGGGACATAGGTTTATATAGGGATGATGGGCTAATGGTAGTAAAGGAATCCACTAGCGCAAAATGCGACAGGATAAGAAAGATAATACATAAAGAAATGAATAAACTAGGACTTAAGGTTAAAATTACCGGAAATGTCAAACAAATTAACTTCCTCGATGTTACGTTTAACTTAACTGAAAACAAATATAAACCCTTTATGAAAGAAAACTCAAACCCAATATACATACATCCACAATCAAACCACGCTCCTTCAATAATTAAACACATACCCATATCAATAGAAAGTAGAATTAGCAATAACTCATTAGACGAGACAACGTTTAACAACTATAAAGATATTTACAATACTGCCTTAAAGAATAGCGGGTACGTAAATGCTGATATTAAATATAAGAATACAACTACAAATGCTAACAAATTTAAAAACAAAGGTAGGAATATATATATATATATATATATATATATATATATATATACATAGTTTGTCAGGTTATATTAAAAATAAATTTATAATGTGCTCGAATGCAGAGGAGTGAAAGCTAATTTATTGTAAAGGTATATGTTACATATTTCAGAAACGTACTACGGTTTCATCCAGATGGGTTGACTTTTTACATTTAAAAACATATATACATAGTGGAATCGTCAGCGTACTGAAAGAGGTCAAATCATGATAAAAAATGATTTTCTTCTCTTTCAGTACGCTGGGGATTCCACTGGCTATAGATTCAAACAAATGTAAAAAGTCAGCCCATCTGGATGAAACCGCATCACGTTTCTGAAATATGTAACATATAATTTTCAAATATACATATATATATATATATATATATATATATATATATATATATCATTGCCGTAAAAAAGCGATTGCTTGTTAAGGTCTCAATTACAGAGCATTGAGTAGTGTGTAATCACCCCTTAATTTTCATTACAACCCGAATCATTCTGATTCTACGTTCTCGTACCACTTGTATAGAAATTATTAACTATTTTCAATTTCACTACACTCTTACAAAACTCTACGAACAATTTTGAATACGAAATAGACTATTAAATATTTGAAAATAATAAGAATAAAGTGAAGCATAACATCTTATGAATGAATGAATTAATATTTTGAATTTTTCAGACAGTCAAATAGAAAGAAAAGAAATGCGTCCAATAATATCAAACATTAAGTGTAGATAAATATGAATGGATTTCGATAAATAAATGTCAGCGAGAAACCAAAGAGGCAGGCGGAGACAAACATCCATTTACTGGCTTTTGTCCTCTTCAGACATCTTTGTCATTCGTCCCGCCAAAACAGATGACGTCATAATTTTCACTCTAGATTACCAATCATAATAATGACGAAGCAGATACTGCGTTATTATTATTATTATTATTATTATTATTATTATTATTATTATTATTATTATTATTATTATTATTATTGTTGTTGTTGTTGTTGTACTTGATTCCTTTACGTGTGACTATGGATATGAGAAGGAGACGACGAAAGATTAAGATTTGTTTGTAATGATGTCCGACTGGGTCGCAGCGTGTGGCTTACTGGAGAAAGGTTCTTTCCATGCACGGAATGCGGCGAGTCACCATTTCTTTTCAGATCCACGTAATCCTTCTATGAGCACGCACAATCGAAATCCATTAGCGCTTATCAACATTATTATAATTTATACAAACACTCAACTACAAACAGTTTCATAAACACATTTATGGATTTATGATTCTACTGTATTATTACCTTGCAGGAAACTCGTCGTCGTCCGGGAATGAAATGAAAAACCTATTCCCTCCAGTTCCCAGTCTATAACACCCAATTTATTTTTTATTCATTTTTTTAGATTTTGTAATATTCACTTTTGTTGGCAAAGTCCAGGGACTTTTTTCTTTTTAACATATTTCACTCCAAACAAGGCACGTTGCCACTGCAGACGTAAGGGGCTACTGAGAATTAGGGTGAAAGTTTTGGGCGGGTCATCTTAAGTTTGAAGCTGTATGGCGAGATGCTTGTTTACATTAGTTTTACATTTCTGCGTGTCGGTACAGTCGGAGAAACATGGAGCAGTGATGGAGTTCCAAAGGCCGCCAGCATGAGGAAAGAAGCTATTGGAGTAGAAGCCTCTCCGGCATCTGGTTTCCTCCACAGTGAATTCATGGGATTTAGCTGATTGTTGGGTTAGTCGAGTCTATTTACCTCAAGCCGGTTCACCGGAGCACATTCCATTGTAGTACTTGTAAAACAAGCACAAGTATGCAACATTGCAGCAGTGGGACAGAAGCTGAAGCTTGGTGAAAAGTAAGAGAACTATTAGATTATCAACTCTTTTTTGGACCTTGTCTAGTGGATGGTGCACCAGTCCAAATGTGGCAACACTACTCCATGTATTGGCGGATGGTGGCTTTGTAGAAATATCGGATACTGTCATGTGTTAGGGGTTTTCTAATACGGTAGAAGAAGCTCACTTACTTTGAAGCAGCGTTGGCAATGTGTTTATGTATTTGTTTCAATTCATGTTATCTGGGAATGTTAGGTCGAAGCGTTTTACCGTTCGACTCTCAGGTAGGGTGTTATCTTCCATAGTCATTGGTGATTGAAGAGGTTTGTTGTAGTTGTTGAAACGAACAAGTCCTTTGTCTTAGCAGCATTAAATGTTACCATACATTTATGACCCCATTCCACTACAGCCTAGAAGTCACTTTCTAAGGATTCAGCCATAGCCTCGGATATGTGCGCGTCCGTTTGGCCAACATTACGAGTGTAAATTGTGGTGTCGTCAGCAAATATACCCTTCTCAGACACAATGTCATCAGGGAGGTTGTTTATAAAAATCAGGAACAATAAAAGTGTAAAGATCGATTCCTGGTGTACACCTGTATTTATGTCATGTAGTTTGGATAAACGGCTATTTACCTGGATCTTTTTGTTTTGTTTGAGAAGGATCTAATTATATTAAATTTGTATACATCAAGCGCTATCGCTTTAGTTTCATCTGCCTTGTTCAGTGTATGATATATGCATTGTGAGATAACCGTTAGTATATCCGCAATAGACCGCGCTTTCCTACATCCATACTGATGATAAGAAAGAATTTTAACATCAACGAGATGTCGGGCTATCGCTAGATTGATTAACGATTCAAACATTTTAGCGAAGAGTTGGAGTACACTGATGGGACGATAATTCTAAAGGTCAGTCTTATCCCCAGAATTTTTGAAAACTGGCACCACAGAGTCAATTCTCCATCTCTCAGAGAAGCAAGATTCGACAAGGCATTTGTTGTAGAGTTTTGAGAAGATAGGAGCCAGTTCAGATGAGCATTTCTGTATTACTATTACTGGTATTACATCAGGCTAAAATGCGTTGGATGTGTCAAAGTGTTTTATAATGTCTCGGATATGTGGTGAGGTGATGACCAGGTCATCAAGTATGGTTTCAGTCCGCAATGGGAAACTTGGGCAAGTAGTTCAGCCTTGCCACTTGCTGTTCAAACGACAGCATTGTGTGTGTATAGCGGGAGGAATAGTTGATTGTCCATTTTCCACCACAGTATTGAAGAGTTTCCAGAAATAATGAGTTCTAGTTTCTGCGAGTGAATGCGTTTCTGGGCATCTCTGTGTACTTTCTCTTTGCTTCACCTGTTACAGTTGTAAATGGTTACTTAACACTATAAATGTCTGTCTATTCGTAGTTGGCACATGGTTGCCGAATTGTCAGAATGTTTGCGGCCACTGAGCAGTAGTAGCTGCACCTTTTCAGGTTAACCATTGTGGAGAATGGGGCTTTCTGTAGAATGTTTGCATGAGGACATGTGCTTCAATGTCTGCTCTGATTCTCATTAATTTTGTAGGAAATTGACATTTATCAAAATTATTTTCGGTAAATGCATATAGTATCAAAACAGAACCTGTGTTTTCCCGGAATAAATCAATACCACTGTGCATTACTGCTCCAAACCTGAACCTCCTATTAACATTTCAATTCTTATTTTTATAATTTATACTTATAACTTATAAATAAAATAACGTAAAGCGAAGTACTGTTATTCAGTTATTCGACTGCAATCTTTATATTCTCTTAATGTTGTAATCACTTCAAATATATCTATTCGGTGCCACGTGAACGTTTGTTGTCTTGTTTACATCAATGATGACATTTAAGTTAGCTGAAATAAAAAGCTTCAGTGTGCATCTTATTAATTGTCAAAAAATACTAAAACAACACGTTCTTCTTACAGTGTCTACATTGGCAAAGAGAGAAGAAAAGAGAGAACGAGAGAGAGAAAGAGGGAGTGAGGGGGTAAATATTATTTAAGCGCATTGCTCGGTAAATAATGCCTCGCTAGACCATATTTTTTGCGCGTTTTAAAATCGGAGTTCCGACAAAGCCTCGTCTACCACTCTCTTTTTCGTCATTTCTGACGTCATATACAGCTATTTTTTTTCGCGAAACTAGAGGGAAAATGTTTTAATACTTGATGACCTTTCCGCCTGCAAAATGCCTTCTCTAAACACCAAGATACGTACGAGCTAATATATAGGAGTACACTTACTAACATTTAAAAGTATTTTATTTATATGAATTATATATATTAATCAAAAGAACCATGGTAACCGCAGTCTTTTTCTTTACTAAACAAGCACTATTTATCAATCCCTGAACCCACTCGTCGATAAGGATTAAACAGATCGTCAGTTGAACGATAATCGCCTACACAAAAGGACCCGACACAATGAATGTGGTGGGTAGAAGATTACTTAAGATAGAATTGATAATCGAAGACGACGACTCAATAAGTGGTTGTAGGGGAAAAAAGTCTCCTGCCATCTTATGCCACGGGCGGGACGTTCTAAGAAATACTCTTTGTTCATGGATGTGTTTTTAGTTTTTTGGAAAAGAGAGATAAATAAAAGTTTTCCTCTGTGGTTCCGGAAATATGATTTCTTAATATGAACGTTTTACGGGGGTACCAAGTATTGGAGCTCAGTCAATAACCCACAATCAACATAAAGATACAGTCGCGCAACATCTATTCTGTGTAGAGGGCTGTACAGACTAGAAATGAACACCCCCATTAAAATTCGGATTCGATTTTGTACTCTGCCAAGGCAGAAAAATGTGCTCCGTGCAGCACTTCCCTGTATATGAAAGCAGTACCTCCCCATCTTTGTTATATATAAAAGGTAGAATATATTTTAGATTAATAGTAATTAATCTAATTGATAAAGAAAAAGGCTATAAAAGAGTGAGTCTGTATATACCTAGAAGTAACGGTATTACGCGAGAATATAATTCTATTCAATGAAAAATGGCAGTAAAATTCATAGCCCTATTGTGCTCGCATATCCTTAATGACAATAAAAATGTAAACATTTGGGAATTTCTTTGCTTTTGTACATTTAGTGTTTAGTGTATATGAATGTTCATCTTAACCCTATTAAGGGCATATGCTTTCAGTATACTGGCATTCTTTATGGAATGTCACTACTTTTGTAAAGGCTATGCCTCAATACAATGCCTTCTCATAACTGATATAGTTGGTAGTTTGACTAATAAATGTTTTTTCTAATATTCACAGGTAAATATATGTTTTTAAATTATGATGAGTGTATATTTACTCATGATATAATTCAAAGTAGAACAACTTTTTTCACAGTTAATATATATACTTATATTAACTGTGAGTGAATCAATGTTCTTTTCTCTAAGGCTTTCTTATTCTGACGCAATTTAGTTATGGTATAAGGTTATGTATAAAAAATTGTTATATTATTCTAATTCCATTATAATCTGTATATATATGTATATATATATATATATATATATATATATATATATATATATATATACATAATTATATATAATCAACAATTATAGACAGATATATAGATAGACAGATATATAGCTAGGTCGATATTTCGTTGAATTTCTTTGTGAGAAATTGCAAATTTTGGAAAGACTTTCGATTTCATCTGACATGAAATCGTAATAAAAAACTTCCTCACTCAATTAAATAAATTATATTTTATTGAAATTTATTAAATGGAGTACAATCGTTATTTGTTTTCATAAGAGAAAGTTCAGTTAGAAATGTCGGAAATATTAAAATGGTTAAGTTTATAAGTTTGTTTTGTTTTGAATAAGCAGCCGACATTGAAAGTGGATTCAAGCAGTGTGTGTGTGTGTCGTCTTTAGTGTGAGTATGCGTAAGATAGTGGAGGAGTTGATGCATTGTGTCTGTGTGTGCGTTGGTTACATTGTGTCTGTGTGTGCGTTGATGTCTGTGTGTGCGTTGGTGTCAGCGTGTCTGTGTGTGCGTTGGTGTCATTGTGTAATCCAAAATATGTTAGGTGTAGTTTAGAATTATGGTTTATTCTTTTAAAATCAGTACTTTTCTCAGCAAGAAAAAAACGAGAAATTGACAAGAAGTTGATGAATTACCTGTATAAACTGTTCTACATGGCGCCCTGTAGGAATGGTAAATCAAAATAGGATTCCCCATACCTTGAAACCGCCATATCTATATATTAATACGCTAAGGTGTACGTACGTGTGTCACGCTCCTAATGAAATTCAATAATTCAATAAATAACAAATAAATTGGACAGAGAGACTTGGAATCGAAACCGTAACATCTAGCTGAAAAGCGGTGACTTTACCACTGAGCTAACGAAATGAAGTTGTTAAATAGATCAAAATTAACTTAATTAAACCATTGACTGACCCAGCTCGCTACTGTCGCTTCAGCGTGGAAGGAGGAGACAACGTTTATGCCCTTTTTCTTCGGTTAAACATTTGAACGAAGAGAGAGAGAGAGAGAGAGAGAGAGAGAACTGTGAAATACTTTTTCAATGCAACATTATAAAAAATAAAGGTAACTTCTATGAATGTATGTGCTTCAAATACTTCTACATATATAAAAACATCCAATATCTGTTTTTGAAATATATTTAGAATATTTACGAATAAAACTAATGAAACTAATAAAACTCCTTACGAGCTGTGCCAACACGAACGCTGGCAGACGATAACTTCAAACGTTAACACCATTTATTTCCTTGTGGTTCGAGAGACAGCCAGTATTATTAAGAACACATTTTTTTTAAAACTCACATTAAGCAATGTTTGCTTTGTTTTTTTCAGTGAAACACAGAGAGCGCGTACGAAGGAATAAGAGAGTGTGTGTGTTCGTAAGAGAGTGATAGAGAGAGAAAATAGAGATAGAAACTAAACATAATTGAAAAGTGAAAACGCAAAAAAAACAAAAAAATAAATCGCAAAAAGTAAGCAAAAATATTTAACAAAAACGAAAGAGACGCAAGTAACAAGTACAATTTCGTTTTCTTTCGGTAAGCCTGCCAGTTTTTACGGTATATCAACCCTTTTTAGTAGCGTGTCCATCGTACACGCGATATTTGAATGCAAATTATTATTTTTTTTAAATTTCACTCTTATCCGGGGGGTGCTCATAATAAAGCAAGCGTAACTGGCTAATCAAATAGAGGGTGCTTTGTTACATTGGGACCCGCGCTAACTTTGACCCCGCCTTAGGGTTAGGGTCAGTGGGGGTTAGTGTTAGCTATAATGTTCAGGGTCATTGGGGGTTAGTGTTAAAGTTAGGGTCAGGGTCAAAGTTAGCCCGGGTCCCAATGTTACTAAGTACCAAATAGAGACGTAAAAATCAGACAATGACAATGATATTGTATAGTTAACATCTGAAAAATTAAGTTTTTTTATTTCAAATATTTATTTAGTTATTTTGTCAAATTCGTCAATCAAAAATGGCGTTCGCTTATTTTAGGTGAGGTGGTCACTAATTTCAGACTTGATAAAATGCTAAAGTGTCCGATTACAGGATTGCTTCATTTTCCTTGATCCTGACCTTATAATCAAAGTGTTTTTTAGTCTTTGCTATGACTCAACCAACGATAGAACTCTAGTATCCCATTCCATTAGCGGAAACGTTTACCACATGGGCCGGTTTCAGGCTTGCGATATTTTTTTTTTTTTTTTTAATCTTTAAAAAATGTCCTTCTTCTTCTTCTTCTTCTTCTTCTTCTTCTTCTTCTTATTATTATTATTATTATTATTATTATTATTATTATTATTATTATTATTATTTATATATTAATACGATAGAGTGTGTGTTATTTATTTGGTGTGTTACGATCTGACACTCCTATTTAAGCAGATTTAGTGTTTACTTTTGCCCCTGACAACGGAGGGGGGTAGGGAGAGGGGAGGGAGCGAGCGAGTTAGAGAGGGGTCGCAACCGATGGGGTACTGCTCAAATAGTTGATGAGATACAGGGTGGCACATACGTACGTACGTACGTACACACGGATAGCACAAACTCATGCCTGACCTTTCTGGATCTCTGGGTTGCCTTGACTAATGATGCTGAAATTCTACACACTTATAGAACCTATCAAAAACACATTTTGTGCAAAGTTTTAACTAATTTTGTTTATTGTTTTTTAAGTTATGCTTGATTAAAGAAATGAGATTTCCAGCATAGGCCGTTTTTGGAGTCTATTGAGGCATAGAGCGCTCTCGCGCCTCCCTTGATTCTTAATATGGGCACGTGTCATAATTAGGTATAATAAAAAAAATAAAATTGTGATGGGTGGCTGAACTTAATATACGTGTGTAGAATACCGGAGGCGAAACAAGAAGTTTAACAAATGTTAAATTTTAACGCATTAAGGATATAGAAGAAAATCCCGATGATCAAGATATAAAGTAGAAGAAAATTACATACGTAAAAGGGAGGGAGCTATACTACAATAAAAATATAGAATACGTATATAGAGTAATTTTATAATAAAAACATTATTATAAAAACATTATCATGAAAAAATTATTATAAAAATATTAGTATAAAAAACATTATTATAAAAATAATGTTCACAAATAGTTTTTTAAAAATAATGATTAGAAATATTACATAATAATAATTAGAAAAAAATTGATGAAGAATGATATTAATAACAAGAATAGGCATAGAGAAAAGATAAAAGATAACATTTCCAATAATAATAATAATAATAATAATAATAATAATAATAATAATTAGATGTATATATATATATATATATATATATATATATATATATATATATACATGCATATATGTGTGTATGTATGTGAATAATACTTAAAATAGATATTTATCCCAATATTGTGTATAGCCCCCTTGACACAGTATTGAAACTTTAAGAGAATCTGAGTCAGGCTGCTAATGAATGCGTAATGCGAAGTTCCTCCAACAAGATGTTTAAACACTGTTGTGGCAGCCAACTAAAATATGTCCGCTTGTATAGACATAAATATACTTTAATTCTCCCCTTATCCCATGCCTGTTGGGTTGGCCGCCTTGGTAGACGTTCAGACTGTGTAGTTAAGGTAGATTACGGTCTGGTTTCGAATCGTTTGACCGGCAGAACAATCATCCGCCACACTGAATATTCCCAGAAAAAGATTAAACATATGCGTATGTAGATGATTATTAAAATAAATATTTATCACAATAGTATACATATATACACAGGCACACACACACACACACACACACACACACACACACACACACACACACACACACACACACATATATATATATATATATATATATATATATATATATATACGTACATTAAGTCTTGTTGAGATAGATTATAACACTAAAAGTCGTATGTAGTTTAAAACAATGTACATTGCCGATGGCACTCTTCCCAAGTGTCTAACTTTTAAAATATTCGCCCTAACATACTCAGGAAACATGAAATGGAACAAGTACATAGAAGATGCTGCTAAGTCTGCCGCCAAGGGAAAAAATAATCACCCGTACCAGAATCCTATATCTGCATAAAGTGAGCATTCGCCCGTACCAACCTGCAGATCCTATCGCATCACCGCAGTGGCGCATCACCGTGCTGGCTTTACAATGTGATCCGATTATCTTTCTACACTTGTACGCCCTCAACATAAATTCCTTCCGATCTACCTGACTAGCTGAAAGATCTCACACCTCTACTGTAGATATGCATTGCTGCCTGAAGATGTTCTACTCAAATGACATTTTACTTGTACCGATTGTGTTTGGAATCCCCTGCCTCCTCTTTGTTTCCCCGACTGTACTGCCATGTAGAAATTTAAATATAATGTAAGCAAACATCTTACTGCTCAACTCCCTACCTTAGTTGTCGTTTACATATCTGGCCCCTATCCAATTAGATTCTTACGCTTCAGTGGCCATATGACTTTTTCGGCGGGAACAAAAAGAAAAAAAAGTGTTAGTACAGGAAACAGGAAAAAATAGATTATGTTCTACCATATCGTGCAAGCAATTATAACCGAAATTGTCGGCCTTGTTCTTTTCGACTGAGAAATATAAGGAATCTTCTCCATGATAAATGCTGTGCTCTTAGAATGCACGTAGACGCGTTACCATTTGAAAATAACAGGCGATGTATGTAAAACGCGGCACTATGTGCCCTGTAAGCCGAAGACCGGTACCAATCCGCAATGACTCGTATTTTGTCTGTGTTCGAACTTTTCATATGCAGATTTAGAGTATTGATTAGAATAACATTTGTTATTAATTATTATTATTGTATAAACGAAAGTAAATTTACCAATAATTCTACAATCAATTATTTCGAAAAAAAAGTCGTTGATTCGAAATAACAGAAATAACTTCCATAATACCTTCAATAATTAAATTGAACAAAAAATTCAAGATTTCGCCAAAATAGTCGCATACTACCTAAGAAGTTTTAATTATTAAAAAGGAAATTAAATATAGAACAATTGTATTACTTTAGAAGCAGATCAAACTATATATTAGGTTGGTAAGAAAATGGTGTCGTTATCTGAGCTTAAACTTCAGATCTTGAACTAACCCTTATTTACCGAAATGAAAAAATTACAAGCTACACAGGTTCACATCGCATCAATATGAATATGGATTACACTTAATTTAATTAGCGCCTCTATGGTCTCGACACACCCTTTCTTGCGGAATCATCATTGAAGAAATAACCATTACAACCAGTTGCACGACTTGAACCCTAGAGGAATTCATATTAAACTTTAATAGGGAGCTAACCAATAAGGCTACCATAGATTGCTACTTATGAAATGAGAAATACACTCTATTAATGTGCCAAGGAGGCGGACGGTAATAGTCAGCCGCCATACCAGTGTTCAACTGTCGGAATGAAAGAGATTATATATATATATATATATATATATATATATATATATATATATATATATATATATATATATATATATATATATATATATATGTATATGCACTGATAAATATTGGGTTAATTGCGGAGAAATACCTTGCCAATTTAATATTTCTCCCTCCCTCCCTACTATCCTCCATATACTAAAAAGAATTGCAAAGTTGTCTTCTCTCTTTCAACTAATTTTCAATTTGTACGTGGTCTGAGAAAGCTGTATTTCGAAAGAAAAGGCCACTGAAACATGTATGTATATATGTATCAAATAATGTTTGTATTAATAAAACATTATTAGATTATGTGCATGTCTGTATAAATAAAAATAATTATATATATATATATATATATATATATATATAGCATATTATTTTCCTCATATAAATATTATTGGTTACATATGTGCGTACATGTTTCAGCTGCCATTTCTTTTAGAATGCAGCTTTCCCATTCCATGTAAACATTGAAAATGCTCCGGCCACGTGTTAGTATAAAAAAAGAATTTGTACTACCATATAGCTCTGCTTCTAATTGAACAATATTGTATAAAACCGGAGTTACATTGGAATAACATCTAAGAAACAGCAAGTACTATATATATATATATATATATATATATATATATATATATATACATATATATATATGTATATATATACATATATATATATATATATATATATATATATATATATATATATATATATATATGTATATATATATATATATATATATATATATATATATATATATATATATATATATATAGTAAATTATCCAGGTAAGTTTCGTGCATAAACATACGTGTGTAAAATCGGTTTGCAAGTAAATCAAAACAAAAACATTACAGAAATCTACAATTCATTATTCATTGTCGGAAAGAGACTACTAAAGTCTCTTTCCGACAGTTGGTTGGCAATTTAGAAACATGTATTGTTTCATTTAAAACAATACGATTGGATAGTGATAATTTTCAGAGCACCTTTCTTTTTCTTCAGTTACGTGTGAAATGAACGATCTGGCCGAAATTGTTCAAATGTGTACATTTGTTAAAAACGCGTTCAATAGTTTATAAATCTCATACGAATTTCCACCGGTTCTTTTCTAGCACAGCGATTTCTGTCAGATTTATATTTGATTGTTTTTGTTGTTATTGCAGGACAATCCGAAAGACGCTATTCAGAAAAAGAGATTAACGGTAATTACAACTTTATATAATTATTTTCTTCTAATGTAAATCGATTTGGAGGAGGTTATTCAAAACATTATGAGAAATAAACGAAACTATATATGAATTTGATTCTGTGACCCCTTCTCGTGTGTCTTTGTATGGGTGTGCGTTTCTCGCATCTACGTGACTTACACATTATCGTTGTTTGTTTCCTATTAATGGATTTAAAAAAATTGAAATTAGGAATTCAATAACGTTAAGTTATAAAGCGCATTTTTAAGCAAACTTATTTAAAAGTGTGTGTGTGAGTGAGAGATAGTGAAGTGAGAAAAAGACAGAGAGAAAGGGAAACGGAAAGGGAAAAAGAGAGATGCACAAAATTAGAGTGTTTGTAAAAAGAATTCGATAATAACCGGAAGTTTCAGTCCTGGTCATTCGGTACAGCATGCATTAGTTAATGCCACGGATGTTTAAAAATACTGTTTCAAATATCTTCATAAATAGAAATTAGGTTAAACTGGCGTCAATTGAAAGACGCACAGGGTCGTTAAGTAGAATTAGGGCCTGTAATTTGCTTGGTATAAATAATAATTAATCTTTCCGCCTTTCAGCGAACGTAAACATATGATGTCGGTGTATGTAGATGTACATTTCTGCGCGTATGGATGAGACTGTTCTACTCTCACGTTTATATGTTTATAGCTGAAAACATTCGGATTATAAATATTTCCGGGGAGCTTTCTGTTTCTTTTATGAAATAAAATCGTCGTGTGAGTTGTTGTGACTTTGAACACAAACAACATCGGTGAAAATGGGAGCAAAATATAAAGTATTCATCTCCGAACCAATATCGATTATGAACATTAAATCAACATACATTTAATATAATCGTCACGTACAACCGCTGAATAGGTGCGTGATAAGGTTAATGGATGCGAATGCCGATTATGAAATTACGTATGTCGAGATAAAGCTGTAACGAGCCAATTGCAGTCATATATAAACTAAACCTGTTGGAAAATCTATGCACTTAACTTTCTTCTCAAGCTATGTGTAATCGAGCTGTTTATGTCGAACGAATCGTATACAATGTGTGCATGGCGTTTCGGGTGTAAACATCCCAAAGTAAAAGACAAACGAAACTAAATAATAAACGCTTAAACAAAAATATAGTCAGCAAATATCAGTCCGAATAGATTATGCAATTTATGTCAGTATAATTTGTAAAATCCCTTATTATAGCCAAACCATCATCTCTATATAGGCTGATTTCAGTATGTTCAAGTATATTTGGTATGGTATATAAAATATTTAGACCTACAAGATCTGATGCTGTGCAAGAGCCCAGGGCACCCATCGCCAAATTTAAGGAGTTTTTCATTCGAGGTTTTACCCATTAATCATTTTTCTTGATCAACACCGATATTTTACACCGTTTAATAATCTCGATTTCATCCTTAGGTATGTCTGTTTACAATTCATCGAACGCTGGGGGGAGGGTAAATTGTTCTTCAGTTCTTCAAGAAATTATCATACTTAACATTATGTCTAGAACTTTTATTCTAATTTTTATCAAAATCTATCACATAATTTTGAGTCTAAAAGATGACTCAAATGTAACGCTTAAACATAAGGGATTTCAAGAAGAAATATACATTCAGGGAGTCTTGCTTAATTTAATATGGATCAATTTAAATGCTAATCTGATATATTTTAATTTTTAAATGAGAGGTTATGCCCAGATTTATTTTACTAATGGTTCAGCACATATATTTCGGGGACCACTCGAGGATAATTCTTGCAGACATAGTTAGTTTGGTAATGAACACCACAATAGGAGAACCGGAAACAATGTATGGAATGGACAAAATCTGATTATCTAAGATAACGACTCAACAAGTATTTGTAAACATTGAACTTGAAATATACCATATTATAATTTCTAGAAAAAACCTTGTTCATAGAAGTTCCCTTTGTTTTTTGTGGGTTTGTTATTTGTAAAATGAGATGAAGTTACTTTCTTAGCTCTGATTGTTGCTAGACAAGTAAATGTTGTCTATATTTTACAGGAGCAAACCTATGAATTTGAGCTCAGTCCAACACCTACCATGAATATAACGATATAGCTGAGAGAAACAAGCAACGCATGTTCGGTGTGAAAGTGACAGTAGAGAAGAACAGACATACTTTCCTACTAGATTGCAAAAATTGTGTTGCACTTGTTAAGGCTAGAAACATTTCTCCGAGCGGTACGTCTCCATATATAACAGCACTACTCCATCTTATGACATGTTTGGTTCTTGTACAGGTAGGAGATTGCGTCGGGACTGATGTATTTTCTCGAGCGATAGAATGGTCTACCCATTTTCCAGCGATATTGGCAACAGATAATACACCAGATTGGAACAGCATATTCTACTGATTTTCATGATTTCATATTTGGTGAGAAAAGTCAAGATTAGTTAGCGAAAATTTCCAATATACGAATGGAAAAAGAAAAAAGAAATACAACTATATATTCAACAATATAATAGTGTAATGTATTGGTTTATTAGAACACGTTCCTTGATTCAAAATGTTCTCTTGTTATACGAAGCTTTCTATTTCCTGCCGCTCGTCGCCGACATTGTTGCCGTCACTATCATCATAGCCATGCGTTCATTTTCTTCCTATCATCATCATCGTTCAGTGCACTGCCGTCGCCGTCGCCGTCGCCGTCGCCATCGTGATCGTCTCGGGTTTGTAATTAAAAGTTTCCACGCAGAGAGGAAAAAGGCGAATCCGGCATAAAATGTTACTGGTCTTAATTTAAGAGATATTTTCTCGTCATTATAAAGTGTATACCGTTATTAGTTTAGAAAGAAAGGTCAAGTTGTTATTCCTAACGTATATCGACTTCGTTACAGGGATAGAAAAGAGCAATCAACTCGCTATCACTCTTTTAGTAATTGAATTCTTATTTTCTTTTTTCTGATTTACATCTCGAATTTGCATCCGTGCACTACGCGATTGAAACATGGACACACTTCCCACGATTGTGAAGTAATTGCCTAAAATGGAGATGTTGAGCCAGTCACCACGCCCCTGTTGGATCAGAGATCAGGAAGGGGGTCACAGTTTAAGTATATTTATATTTTTTAGTCCGAGAGAGAAACAAATTTTCGTGTCAAGATTTGCACTGGTCCACCTCGATACCAAATCCATGCTTGCTGATGTAATCGTTTACATATTTCCATCCATTATGTAACAATATTATCATAGTTCTAAAAAATTCTGCACTTGAGGAATTTAATAAGCAGAATCATGAGTTGCAGCTATCCGTAAGTTACATGATTTGTTATTTATTTCATATACTAACATTTTACAGCAGCAGTATTCGTGGAAAAGTATTATAAAAATGTATTTTGAAATCTAGATGGACGAAAACCGTCCACGTAAAAGGAAAAAAAACATTAAACGGTTAAGACCGATTTAAATGTAATTCTTGCACGAGTTTTTAAATTATGACATTTCTCTACTGATTTTAATAACTTTATATTTAGTTTTAAAAAACGGCAGGAGTTGTCGTAAATTTCCAATCCAGCAAAAAGAATAGAAAAATAATTTAAATAATATATTTAATAATATATATGTATTATACCTCTAAAAACCGCCCAATTAAACAAGAAGAATTTCAAAAACAAAACGATAAGATGCGGCTATATGTAATTCACTTGATTCATTGTTATTTCCCACAAAATGTATATATATATATATATATATATATATATATATATATATATATATATATATATGTGTGTGTGTGTGTGTGTGTGTGTCTGTGTGTGCAAAGTGCTGATTACATTGATGTTTCCTAGCTGTAAATCCAAGGAAACTCCTGTGTTTATAAAATAGTGCTCAATAACAAGTAGGGCTGTATTATAGTATAATTTACTTCATTTATACGAATAGTTGGCCGGGGCACTTTGAATTTTTTCGTGGCCCGTGAAATCTCTATTTCGAAAGAAATGACAGCTGAAACATGTATGCACTCATGCAGCCAAAAATGTTTGTATAAATAAAAATCTTCAAGCATATATATATATATATATATATATATATATATATATATATATATATATATATATATATATAATTGAATAGTTTTGCCTCACGATGATAGAGCCTTTTCCGGATTCCTGAATGATTGGCTTGCTTAGTTATATCAAGAGTATATATTCACGCAGGTAAATATATATATATATATATATATATATATATATATATATATATATATATATATATATACATATGTGCGTGTGTCGTGTTTGTGGGTGTTTGTGTGTGTATATGTATATCAGTATGTGTCCATCTGAACGTAATGAACTAAATGGGTTCCTTCGAATACATACTCTAATAAAATGGTCGACTGAAAATATCTACATTTCTTCTTTGATTTGACAGGTAACAAAAGGAACTAAAGTGAACGCATTGCGTCATCTAATTCCTGGCGATTCATTTTTCCGAAACACGATCACTCGAGGGTTACGTAACAATGCTGCAAAATAATGCTCAAAGACAAAATCATACCTATTATATTCGAAATTGTATTCACAAACGTTGAGGAAAGTACCGAGTCTACTTTTCATCTAAATAATAGTAGATCATAGATTGAACAGAGGCCAACAGTTTCACGTAAAGCACTGGACACAAAAGTGAAGAACAATTCGGGTCATTTCGTACATGTTTTGAAGTATACCGACCAGTTTGGACGGTTTTCTTCAATTTCCACTAAAAGTTAAAATAGTCAATCATAGTTGATATCTATAATACCTATCACTAATGAAGCCGGTACTATATTATTAATGTTCTATTGTACTATTGTAATGCTTTATTCAGTGTATTATTCTAATTCACACTAATGTACTATTTTTAATTTCTTAATTCAGGGGGATCGTGTAGTATCTGGTTTGATGTAATGAAACAATACTTCAAGACATTACGTCCATTGGGGGTTAATGTAATATCTATCTTGTGTTCATGAGACCTTTCTCCGAGGCACCCCTTTCTCCTAGGGTGCAGTGTAGTATATGTTCGTTCGTCATGATAGGATCTCTTGAGGCATTACGTCATCGTTATGTGGATGGTGTAGTATCTCTTCTATGGTAATGATGACATCCTTTTTGCGGGTAGCATAGTAATGAAATAGTAAACTAATTTTATATTTGAACAGTCATTTAACATCTGAGTAGATGCTCACTATGGAAAAGGTTTATGTGAGCGTATTTCAAAGTGTTGTTCCAGTTGCACCAACGTCGAATACAGTTTACAATGGAACTGTCGGCGTCTCGCTTTTTGACAGCCCACCGCGTTGCTATCCATAAGTGCACGTAGATCCATTATCTAATATATAAAATTATCGTGTCGAACTTTTGACGTTTGTCATTGATAGAAATTAATTTGATAAATCAATATTTGATTTTGTCTAACTAACTTTATAATTTCATTTGTCCCATTTTAACAAGCAGACATGTTTCGCTAATCTCCTTTCCAGCTTCAGCTGCTTACGTTCTTAATAAATACAGATTTGACAGCATATGTTAAAATAAGAAGAATTCATCTATTTCTTTCTGTAAATTACTTCAATATAAAACATTTTGATGTCGATAAACCATTCTGAAATGTGTCTTAGTGATATAACAGAAACAGATTCGGTGTCAACCATGACCTTTTATTCGGTTTCAAATCTAGTACAAAAATAAAAAAAGTATATATCACTGCTAGAATGTAGTTTCTTGTTGTTGTTCGTTACGTCCAGATTTCCTCAGTTGAAAACAAATCACAATTTCAAATTCGAAAGTACTGCTTACTTTAAGAATACACTTATCTTCCAGCGAAGTCAACGCTATTTCATAGGATATATTTCTCCTGAGAGGTCAATTACCAATTAAAATTCCAGTGTTTTATTTCCTGATGTTATTAATTTATTTTAAAACTAACAACACATGCATATACTTAGTTTTCTGCCTATTTTTCACGTGTTTATGAAGTAAAGTTTTGTTACAATTTGCCTGTGATTTTCAATTTCACTTCACTATGTTGCGTGGTTTCCGCACTTGAAGATTTCAATGTTTTTCTTTGTATGATGCCAATTATATCTTTGATTCTTCTAGGTCTATTTCAGTATTCTGACCATTGTTCGTATTGCGGTTGTTTTCATGCTCATAGTACCTTCCTCATTGGCAAGTCGACGTGTGTACTGAGTTTTTCTGCCTCCTTAAACGAAACTCTGTGTTCTGCTAGGATGGCGATATGTACTATTTGGAAAGGCTTTTATCATGCCTGGATGAGCTTTTCTGTTTATATTCCAATCTCTGTCGTTTTCTAATACTGCCCCATGTTATTGTCTCTATCAAAAAGTGTGTTATTAATGTGCAGAAATTCCAGCTCTCTACAACGGGACGCCCTGAATTTGGACAAGACTTAAAATTACCTAAGTGAAGAATGTCTCTTTAACCGACAACGGACAAAACAGATGAAATATAGTATCGGAACAATGTGGATCTCTTTTTAGCTATCTTGCAGCATTCACTTATGGTGTGAGTTTTTATTTCGATCTATTTGACTACAGAGTCAACATTAACACATTCTTGGCGTTAATGTATTTTGTTTGGTGTGTTTTAGTAACGACTTTCCTTACTTTTTAAGTGCCATTTTCGTAGGCATCTTCATTGTTTGGTCCGTCTTTGCATGCAGTTCTTTCTTTCTCCATTTTTCCCCGTTTTGCTACCTATTCAATTCTTCAACTGTGCATTGGTTTTTACTCAATTCTGAAACTTGTGGTAAAAACATAGAATGCGATTCGTCATTCTTGTAAACCATTATTAAGGAAGTGATGTATATCTAAACTCAGGTGTGATGTTAGATTTTCTACATGGTCTGTAGTCTTGTTATTTGTCTTTCCTGCTATCGTTTACGTATATAAGTATTTCTTTTAGTCATACAATGCGGGTTGTCTCTTTCGCGTATATAACCTTTGAAGTTTCTCGCAAGGCTTTCATGAAGAATAGTTCATTTCATGAACCAGTATCTGACCCTTCCATCATGTCCAAGTCTTTTCAAGATTGTCTTTCTTTCTTAAAATTATCTTAAAGATTTCTATGCCAATTTCTGTTCTTTCTTACATTTTCTAAAGATGTTTCTTCATGTACCTCAGCCATTCTGGTTACCTGTAATAGGTTTGTCTTTTTTCCGTATATTGTTCAAGAAGTTGCTGTCGGATTCGGTGTCTTTGTCGTTATGTTTTTTCGTTCACGTTTTGGTAAAACTGACTTTCGTTTATCGCATATGTTCCGTTTTGTCTGTTCTGCTGAGATTTGCATCTGTATCTGCGTAGTATTTTTTTCTTTAATAGCATCTTTTGCTCTAGGTGTTCATGTTTCTTAGTAAGACTTTGTCTTTGTCCATTTCCATTGTTTTCCAATCTTATAATCTCATCCACACTTTTATTATTAGTAATATTTGTCTTTATTTTAATTATTTATTTACGTTTTTTTATTTTTCTCATACTTGATTATTTTCATCGGTTTCTTCCGCTAGATTTCCTTTTCTTCGGTCAATTCTATACTTTTTTCTGCTTCTCGTTATTATTATTATTATTATTATTATTATTATTATTATTATTATTATTATTATTATAATTATTATTATAATAATTATTATTATTATTATTATTATTGACTTACCTTTATTTCGTCTTCATTGTCTTATTATTATCACACCACGCTTCTTTTTCTTTTGTTTACTTCTATTTTTTCTTTTTCTTTTTCGCCTTTGATTCTTTTTCTTCGTTCTTCTTATTTATCATCCTCTCCTTCTTTTGTTCTCATCTTTTACTTCTCGCCCAGTTCACTGTTCGTCTCTTTTTCTTATTCTTCTCTTTCCGTTTTCTTCTTTTTCTCGATTTCTACGACTCATTTTTTATCTTCTCCTTTCTGTCTCTCTCCCTTTAATCTATTTATCATTTTCCTTCTTTTCGTTTTCTATTCTTCCTTTTTCTTTATCATGCTATTCAACCTCGTCTTCATTCTTCTTCTCATTCTTCTGCTTTTTCTAAATTGCCGTATAACCTACCACTTCCCTTAACCCTTTTCCTCTGCTTCTTATTCCCCACTCCCTTCTCGTTTCTTTTCTATGTTTTAGCCTTTCCCATACCTTATCACCTTTATCTTTGTTGATGTTTCTTGTTATTTTCCTTATGCTTTTTAGTCTTCCTCTTTTCAACCGCCATATCCTATCTTCTTTTTTTTTTCTTTTTCTTCTTCTTCTTTTGCGTCTTCTTCTTCTTCTTCTTTTTCTTCTTCTTCTTCTTCTTCTTCTTCTTCTATCAAGTGTTTATTCTCTTTCTTCCCTAGAGGATTGAGATAACAATGAAAAGTAAGGAACAATAGTATTTCCCTACACAGGACCCAGCAAACTGAAAATCAATACATTTAAGCTTTACGCTTCTTTCTTTGATCCAGTGACGACCCTCCTCCAATAATCCTTTCACGAAAACAGAGATTTTTTGCTGCCTTTTCTTTCAAATATGTGTGAGTTCTTGTATTGGCACTAAGAACATCATGCATCTTAAGCGACTCCAGAAAAAAATACAATAAAAGGTGGTGACAAAAAAAGTTACCAACGAAATAAAGAAATAGTTGGGGAATGGGGAATAGTACTGTTGTTTTTGGGAGCCGGAAGGTGCAATATGGGCCCTAACCCCTAAACCCTCTCACTATTTTCGCGTCTTTCATTCTTGCATGATTCCGATAAATGAGAGACCGTTATGATAGATGCAATAGTCTTGTCAGAATATTGGAATTCGAAATATGTTATAGCCTTTGTTTCAACACAATTAGGCGCAGAACAAGCGCACATGAACAACTTAATATATATATATATATATATATATATATATATATATATATCCATATATATATATATATATATATGTGTGTGCGTGCGTGTCTATTAATATATATATATATATATATATATATATATATATATATATATAATATATTAATGCACATGCTTATATGTTGACACATACTTATTTATATATTTATAAATATGTATGTACATGCATATAACTATATAGAAAGATTTGTTTACTCGATAAGTGCGGGAAAAATGGTTACAAATGAAAATATAAAAATCTATCTATCTATCTATCTATCTATCTATCTATATATATATATATATATATATATATATATATATATATATATATATATATATATATATATATATATATATATATAATAATGGTAATAATCCAGGTGAAAAATATCCACAGGGTGATAATCCAGAGAATTTTAACCGGGTTTATAAAAAGTGCTCAATATCAAAATAGAGCTTTATATATGATAATTTTATTTACACAGACATGTACAAAATCTGCGACACTGGCATGTCGATGTTATCGATCAACAGTTACTATAAACTGAGATCTCATCAGGCAGAGTTAGAATCCGATCTTAACCTCAGATCATATTTGGAGAGAATGAAGTGGAGGGATAGAGAAAGAGAAGAAGGAAAGAAATTTAACATTTCAAAAATTAAGGCCGTTAAAAAACTAAAAAATTAAAAAATTAAAAAATTAAAAAATTAAAAAATTAAAAATTAAAAATTAAAAAATCTAAAAAACAAAAAACAAAAACAGAAAACAAAAAATCTAAAATCTAGAATCTGAAACAAACAGGGCAAATAAATAAATAAATAAATGAATAAAAATATAATGTGGAAAGAGAAACAAATAATGATGAGGGGAGAGGTGGTGGGAAGGTAGACACATAGAGGAAAAGAAGGCGAAAGAGAGGGCGTCTGTTGATTTAGATCGAAAGGGAAGGAGGGGGGGTAGACATTCACGAATCAAGTGTCAAAAAAACAGTCGAGTTTATAAATGTATTTTATCAAGTGAACTGTAATATTGTGTATATGTGTGTATGCGTGCGGGCAAACTGGTCAGATGTGTCTGATTGTTGTGGTGGTTGGGCGGTGATCAAATGTGTCGCGATTCTAGGTTTAAATTGTCTTTATAATTTGTCTGGAGTTAATTTGCTTACTATGAATAAATAAATACATTCGTTAAATATAACAGGAATAATAATAATAATAATAATAATAATAATAATAATAATAATAATAATAATAATCATCATAATAATAATAATAATAATAGATACCGCTAATAATTGAGGTAAAATAATTAAAATAATAAATGAATGATAATAAAAAAAATGATAATAAAAATACTAAAAAAATATAACTAAAGAATAACTAGAAAATGCCGGCGTTATTAATTATTAATAATAATAATGATAATAATAATAATAATAATAATAATAATAATAATAATAATAATAATAATAATAATAATAATAATAATAATAATAAAAATGGCAGTGAAAGCAAAAGAAAGGTAACGGTAAAACATGGCAATATCAATATTATTAATAATAATAGTGATACTGTTAATTTCATTGCTGCAAATAACAATAACTATGATAGTAACATCAGACATGATGTCACCACTGATAACAATAATTATCTTGATAAAAGTACAGAAATGAAAAAATGAAAAATAAAAAATAAAAAATAATTCAATGTCAAATAATTAAGTTTAAGATATTAATAATAGTAGTAATAAATAATTGATAATGATAATCTAAAAATAATCTAAAAAATATTCTAAAAAATATAATCTAAAAAAATAATCTAAGAAATATAGAAATATTAATCAATAAATGGATAAGCATAAAAGGGTTTTTTTAAGAGTAAAGAAAAATACAGAAGATGACAATTAGTATATATATATATATATATATATATATATATATATATATATATATATATATATATACATCTTTATATATATATATATATATGATATGAAAGGTGCTGACGATGTGACGTTTTGGAATTATCGAAAATAAATAAAAAATAAAATATTTTCAAACAGTCTCGGAAACGATCGTACTCCGAATAATAGTTGGTTTTGAATTTTCAGGACGATATTCAATTTTTTTTTATCTGAACTAGCTTATATATATATATATATATATATATATATATATATATATATATATATATATATATATATATATATATATATATAGTGTGTGTGTGTGTGTGTGTGTGTGTGTGTTCATCGCGTGTGTTTTGGCAGTATAAAACATTACGACACACTTTATTGCACGTGTACAAAAAGATCAGAACGTGACGATGAGAAGATCGAACATTTGCGCACTAATGAAAGTCACACTCGTTATTATAAATTTGATTTCATTGTTTTATTGGTCCCCCGATGTCGCCCGTTCGTCCGGATTTTTCTCCGCAACCATCCATTGCATTTCTCTAAAATTTTGCATGAAGTTGTAACTTTGGTCAGGTTAGAAAGTGACATTTTCCGATTTTTGAAAACAAATTTGGTTAGCCCCCCAGGGGGCTAAAAGGCCCCGAAAAGGTAAAAAATGACATTTTTTGCCTCATAACTTTTCATCCATCCATTCAGTTTCTTTGAAACTTGGCCAAAATGTGGAGGCAATTGTTCCTAATAGAAAATAAGTATCCCTGACCTTGGAAAACATCTGGTTCGCGCCCCCAGGGGGTCAAAATCCCCAAAGATGGCAAAAAATGACCCTTTTCTCCAATAACGTGTTATCCATCCATTCAATTTTTCTGAAACTTGGCCAGAATGTAGAGGCAATTGTTCTGGATATGAAATGAGCATCCTTGACCTAAGAACCAATCTGGTTCGCGCCGCCAGGGGGTCAAAGGAGGTTCACGAATGCCCCAAATTGCCCAAATGTATTGCATTTTTGCACTCGCAACATCGAGTCATATACAGAGGGGGGCCACGCACGCGCGGCTTGTTAAACTTTAGAATAATATCACCTCATCAAAAAATTCATGTTTTGTTTTTCACCGTTCAAAATTCTTAAGCATAAAATTATAACAGTATGAACATTTTGTTTTGTAAAATATTTTCCAATCGGAAAATGTTTTTACATCCCGATATTAAACGTACATTTACTCACTCCATCTATATTTTATGTTTCAGACCAGGTTTGAAAGATTTATTGTTACGATTATTTTTAATATTATTTCAATTTTGGTTGTAATTGTCATCACATTTCGGTGTATGCAACCTCATCGCTTCTCCACGTGTAACTTTTCGAATTTGAGAATCTTTATATCGACGTAGGGAACATATATTGCGGTTAGAAATTTATGTGGCTTAAACGTTGTAAAAAAAACACCATGATGAGAATAGTGGTCTGAATAATTCTAATATTTTTCGTTCTTCAGTTTTAGGGAAAAATGTGTCCTATTATTATAACTATTAAATACCATACTTCAATAATTAATTAATTTTCATTAGCCGAAAAGTGCAAATCGATAAAAGAAGTGAATGTAGTGATTATAGAAAGTTTAATTCATTTTGTTCCTGTTTGTATTTTGTAAGTTCATTCACGCCAACATGTGTGTCCGTCTAAAAATAATATTTGTTGAAGAGTTAATGTTTAATAGAAATTTAGGGCGTGTGGAAGAATCCCATCGTTGAAATGCTGCATCACTGTGCTTTTTCTACAAATATTTTAATGTAATGAACTCCGATAAACTTTCTGCACTTGTGCTTCCTTAACGCAAATACCACCGATCAACCCGACGATCAGCAAAATGCAACACCTTGACTGTAGAGGTCACCAAAAAAAGTGTTTTACTCTAATTATGTCTTTCCCCGAACAGCTTGCTATTGGAATTGCCCCCTGATCCTCGTTTCCCGAACTGTACCAACATGCATGAATGTAAATGTAATGTAAAAAAACAACTCTCCACTTAGGATGCCCCTATTAATCTGCCCCCTAATTTACATAACCTCGTACGTCCCAGTCGGAATGTATCTAATTTGAAGTGACTATCAGTAAAAATAGATCCTCGAAACTATTAACACGAGGAGATCAGTTTAGAAAACCGACATAAAAGAACCCATCACATTAAGTAATTCAAATCTATAATCTAAGAATAAGAGCACTTAATTGATACTAGTTATGAACATTTAAACATATTATTCACTGAACAGACGCCGACTGTTCTATTCTTAAGTATTTATATTTGATTTTCTAATTTTTTTAAATAGTTTCACATTTCACTCAATGGAATAAGCCATTAGAGGATACACATTAATTGACAGTAAAAAAACTCAATAAATATAAATCAGCTTCTTTTGTCCAACTACTCTTCGAATTGCTTCCTCCAATTCTTTCTAAAATTAGGTACTTAAAGAAAACACTGCATGAAGATTGCTTACATCCATTGTACGGAACCAACAGAATTGAAATTTGCTCCCCAGGTCGTCTTTCCACCTCGTTATCCACCTTACAATTTACACACACCAGCAATAATATACGACGATCAGGAACATGTGTTTTGTATTTTATAGAATACAGTTTGTTTATATTAAATAGGAAAGCAAATGCTTGGATTTGGAAATTGTATAATAACTTCAAAATATGATTGTAGAGAAAAACATGAAATAAAGCGACAGACAAATTATAATTTGATCAATTTGTTCGCAACTTTTAAAACTGTTTACTATTGTTCATGAGTATCGCTTGGTTTTGTTTGTTAAGTTTTATTTATTTGTGATATTGAAGTGTAATTCGATTTTCTTAAATATTTATATTTATTCGATATTAACAAATGTCGATTGATATTCATTCAGGGTTGCTTACCTGAAAATTATATTTAGGATTTTTTTATCACAATGAAGACTTAGGATGACTAGTTCTTTCATATCCGCATTATATTATTTGGACAGTTCAAGTATTGATTGTTTTGGGGCACGTCGCAGAGGTAAACTATATTTTCTCTTATTTTTTAATATTGTCTTCTTCTTTTTGATAAAAACGGTTATAAAAGTCATTAAAAATAACTGCTAAAAATAATGATTGTTTAATAATAATTGTGGTTGTCTTCTTTTCCACTACACCGGAGACATACATAATTCCCTTAATATATTCGGTGGTCTTCCAATATGTAATCTACCGAGTTGGTACGGTTTGGGTTGTGAGCTACCAAATCGTTTCTAATTCAATATATTATCTACCGAGTTGTTTAGATTAGGGCTGAGTTTAAGTTATGAGCAGCTTGTTAGGATTCAGGTTGTGATCTACTAAATGGTGCCTAATCTAATAAATTATCTACCGAGTTAGAGTTAGGGTTAGAGTTCGGATAAGTTTATTAAGGTTAGCGTTATGATCTTGCAAATGAGGTTTACTCTAATGTGGGATCTACGGTGTTGTTTACATTCCAATATGTTATCAACCCATTTATACTAATCCTACGTTACTGACTACCTCTAACAATTCGGTAGATCCTATTTTGGATTTAAAACCATTCAATAGATCACATATGGGAAGAGCGCAACCCATTCTTCATAAGGTAATAGAAGCATCTACCCAAAGCACAACAGCTCTATCTTGCAGTCAGGAACAAAAGAGGAAGAACTTATCAGTTTATCTCTGACCTGTCTCGGAATTTCCTCTTTGTGACAAAATATCTTGACACGTAGTCCTAAATCCTACTTTACTTTAAATAGAATATTTTACAACTTTAACCATATTTTATTTTAACCTCATATGGAAAAATACCGGTTTTAAAATTATTTTACACACTAGCATCTAAATAATGCTACAACAATATTTGTATACGTATATATGTGGCGCGTGTGTTCAGTTTGTCCCTCTCTTGTTTATATATTTTGTTATTTTGTGTGTGTGCGAATATAAGTGTACAAACGTATGCGTCACAGTGTCATATAATCGCACTTCGTTCCCAGAAAACTATCTTCTGTTTCTCTAATATCAAATATTGCACACAATGAAAGTGGACATCATGTCTAAAGGTAAACCCCCTTTATCACCACTCTCGTTCTTATGCACCTTATCAATTTCAAAGTTACCGATATCAAAATTGTTCATCCGAAGGAAACCCGAAGAAAGTTAATCGTTTCAATCATTTCATCTTATTATAATTGTTTATTTTTCATTTCCAGTCGCTGCCCTTGGGATTCACGACACATTGTCACCGGCCAAGTTTTAATCATATGGTGTTTATTGACAAAAGGCCTCTGAGGACAGTCCCACACGCGAATCCGAACTAAGGACTGTACGACTTTATAAAGCGTTACCGCCTGGAAAGAAAACAATATATTGATTTCTTTCAATGATTCTCTTGTAGCACCCATATCCACTTATTCCCTTTTCTATCAATAGGTATTTATTTATCTTTTTGTTGTTTCTTAAGGGTTTTTTTTTCGAGTAGGATAAAGCTATTAAGATGTTGTTCCTAAGAACTTCGGATTTTATTCTGTTATGGTAATTATTGGAGATTTTCAGTTAACATACTGTTTGTATATCTTTATTCTATGTTTCCACATTCCGTGGGTTAATCTTTTTTCTTCATGTTTCTTTCGCTCTTTCATTATTTATATTTTGTTTCTTTTTTACTTTCGATCATGTTTTATATATACAGCTTAACATTGCTTTATATTTTATTTTGATTATTTTCACATTTATTCTTTCCCATAATTATTTCCTATTTGACTGTTAAATCTACTAAGTAATCCCATAACTTATGTCCGGTGTTAATTTAATAGTAATGTGCAATATGAAATCAAACTAAGTAAGATGTATGATAATAAAAAAGGAACAAATTAAGTAACTAACTATATTAAAATAAATGATAAATATTTAAAAAAAAACCTAAAAAGTTGCTAAAAATCTAAAATAAATCAAAGATGGTGGGAATTATTAATAGAAAATGCGACAAACGAAATGTATGGTCATCCTTTATTCGCTTGACCCACTTAAGAGTGATAAACGCAAAACTGTCTTTAAAACAAAGGGAGTGATACTCATTGGATGAAGAAAATATATATAATGGGGTTATAAAAAAATAAAGAGCTCTGATTGGTTAGACGGAAAATTAGGCAGTTATTAGCTAAATAAACAAACCTAAAATGTAAATGCAAGCAATTTACCTGATCATTTCTATTAGTAATGAAACACAAAATCTTAGTATGTAGCTTACTTTCCATAAATAAATGGTAATAATATATGTATATCGACGTACTTATAGTTTTTAAAAGTTTTTAATAACATCTTTATTTTTATTTTAAACTCTTAATTTCCACCCCAATCTCTCATCCTTCAAATCAGTTTAAAAACTTTAACCCAACATTGTTGAACACTCTTTCACAACTCGTCTTTCCTTTCCGTACCTCCTACGTCTCTCTCCAACTCTTAGTTAGAATAACTCATGTTAATAAATTACCTGCAATATCTCTTAATTTCTACGCCCACTAATTGTCCTCCTATCCTTGTGATAAGTACCTCATAGAAAAACATTCTTCTAACCAATCCCTTAACCCCGAATCTCTTTTAGGTAAGATAGCAATAGTTGCATTTATTGATTTATATTTCCAATAATCCACTCCTCTTGAACTATACCTCCTTTGTTCTACCTTCATCTCCACCTATAGTTACCCCCTCATTCTTACTTGCTTCAAAATATCGATACAAGTTAACTATTAGTTCATCTCCAGGCTTCAAAAGTGTCTATGGGCCAACTAATTATTGTATATAATGTGCCAGAGGAAGTTTTCTTACAGCTTTAAATACTTGCTCTGTATGCTAAAGTCGGACTTTATGCTCTAGTCAGAAATATAACCTTCGATATATATTTTTAACTCTAAGTAATGTGATATTAGATCGAACAGTTCCATTTGGATTGAACCTGAACTCTCCAATTTTCCAGCCACATTAATAAGCCGTGGCCCCTCGAAAGAGTTCTCTGTTCATTATATATATATACATATATATATATATATATACATATCTATATATATATATATATATATATATATATAATTTATTTCAGTATGTCTATAGTTATGTTGATCCTTGCATAATTTCTTTTCTATAGCTTTTACTATTTCCGATATTTCATCTTTTTCCCCAAACAATTTACTTTTTATTTGACTTTTTCATTCTTCTCATTTTTCGATCACTTTTCTTTCTCTTTCTTCTTCAATCACGTTTATTCTATTCAGCCTTGATTTCCTTCTTTGATTTCTAAAGGCCCCTATTTTACCCTAACCCCTTAACCTGAACCTTTTCTCTGCCTTTGTTTCGTATACTGTTTTCTTAGCGACCGATCACGAACCTTTCATCTCTGTTTTCTCTTCTACATCTGGTCACGCAAGCCAAACGTTCGCTATTGTTAGAAACCCTTCCTTTTTTCTACACAATTCCTCTAAAATCATTTCAAATCGTACAAGAACCTAACAAACAACACTTCATCAACACTTAGTTCTACACAAAAATACATTTATTTTGCCAATTAACAAAATAAGATTATTATAATTCAGCGTTTGTATAACTAAATCTACGTCGTGTTTCAGAGTTTTTTTATGTTTAGATAAGGACGAGTTATGTTTTGGATCATACCGACTACTATTCTAATCTTGATTTTTATTGTTTGGAAGATTTAACCTATGCCATTCTCCAGGTTAATCTTTCCGAAATTTAGAACCCAATAGTTGAAATTTGAAATCTGTACGTCGAACATGGCCACCTTTACATAATTTCGAACTGGACTTTTAATTTAATCCAGGGGCTAGGTTGTTTTCGTTTCGTTAGTCATTACTTGCTTCTTTATATAATTCTTAGTTATTATCGTCAGTAAAAATGATCGACTCTTAACCTTCCAGAAGTTACATAGAAGTGATCGTTAACCAACACCTTTAACCGTTATACAATGCGCCAAAGTCAACAATTATAGTATGTATGTAGGGAGACGTAATCATAATCGCGTGTATATGTGTTAACATTGCTACTTATTAATATGGAATTACTATTATTTTTTATTATGTTATGTTTTTACATAAATTAGCACTTCATGTTTGACGCAACAATCTACGCCCTTAAATTACATAAAGGTTTCGTTTTAAATACCCAAATGTGTCCGTCTGATATAGAAGTTGCTCGATTTATGAAAAATTCACCTAAAGTTTCGGCGATTACATCGACCAGTACGTGCTGAATTGTAAAATTAGTCCAGATAAATGATACAAAGAAATCTCTGTCGTTGTGATTCGGATTCCAACACATGTTATCAACATTCTCTGGAAGATTTCAAACAGTTTAAGCGAGGGTTTTCTTCTTCTTCTTCTTCTTCTACTTCTTCTTCTTCTTCTTCTGCCCAAATGATAATATGTATATTCTTCATAATAATTGAACATGTTCGTTTGTCTGCTTATATAACACTTAATTATAGCCTCCTAAAATACTCGACAGAATCGCACCAAATGTGCTATGAATCATCTCATGGGTGTAACATGTGGGATAAATAACATTGTTAAGAGTAATATTACTATTGTTTATACTTAAATAATGAAAATACTTATAGGATGTGAAATGATTCCACAACATTGGACCAATTATTATAAAGCATCCGTGTCATTGTGTCATGAATACAAACTAAAACTGCATATAGCATGAATAATTTTTTAGCGCTGTATGAATAGGATTTATTTCCCGGCTTGTAACGTAGATAAGTTGTTTAACGTTGAGTTTTTTAATGACTTATCGTGTTGGCTCACATTATCAGAAGTAGACACACACACGTAGACACATACACACACTCACACACTTATATATATATATATATATATATATATAATGTATAATTAAGCATTACTTAATTGTGTTATGTTTTAATATATTAATGTGTGAATTAGTTGAATTATATCCAAAAGTTCATGATGCTATGAAATATAGATCGATTTGTGTTGTGATCGTTGTTCAAATAGTTGAAAAGTGTGCTTACCTTTTTCAACTTTGCACCTGTAAAAATATACATAATATCAAGATTATTACAATTTCTATGCGGTTTAATATTTTTAAAATGTCATAAGCATCTCTTTAGTTACAATACAGTGCAGGTACTGTCACTTTAACACGCCAACAATGAATCAAACATTATTCTCACGTGTTATCCAGGTAAGTTACAAATGCAGAGATGTACCTTTGTAGTTCATCATTGAACTACTATTCACCAATGAGTGTTCATCATTGAACTACTATTCACCAATGAGTGTTCATCATTGAACTACTATTCACCAATGAGTGTTCATCATTGAACTACTATTCACCAATGAGTGTTCATCATTGAACTACTATTCACCAATGAGTGTTCATCATTGAACTACTATTCACCAATGAGTGTTCATCATTGAACTACTATTCACCAATGAGTGTTCATCATTGAACTACTATTCACCAATGAGTGTTCATCATTGAACTACTATTCACCAATGAGTGTTCAACCTTCTTGATTGAAACTTTGTGGACAAGTTGAGTATAGATTACAATTTATTTCTATTCAATATGATTTGACTGCAAACATGATGGTGAATTTTATTACGGATTTTCATTTTACGGGGTAGATGTTTATGATAAAGTCACTGCAGACATTTATCAACACGACCAAGATATGTTATTTTGTCCGTCTTTAAGAAAAATTGTTTATTTTGAAAATATACATATTTCTCTATAAAGAAGGACGACAGGAAGGTTAATAAGATAATATACGTTTCGGATTTTTTTTAGATGGGTTTGATAATTTGTATTTTTCCGATTATTCCGACAACTGTTCTCATCTTGGATGTTATTCGTACAACGGTTCGGCCGATGTAACCACAGAATTTTGAACGAAAGTTTTAATTTAATCCATGCGAGTTGCTAGCTTTCGTTCCACTCAGCAAGCATATTTGGCGTAACGGATATAAGTGCTAAGTGTAATCAGTTATAATGTATTGTTTTCTGGAGGCTGAAGGTTTAATCATCGATTCGGTCGATATTAAAATAATGTTACGAATTACTTAAGCATACTTTCCGGTCATGACTGACGGTACGAGTGCAAGCTATTTCATTGATTAAATAAAGGGCTCCGTTCAAAATTCTATACAGGTTCCTGAGTTCGACAGAAAGATTCCCGAGTTCGACACGATACACCCGAAGAATGTCATAGGTTACATAGGTGGAATCGTTGTGAGAATAATATCTGAAGTGGGAATAGTAGTCCGAATAATCAAAATAATACAGGGTAATATACATGTGAAGTAAATGAGGTACTGTTTCCCTTTACCTTTTTGATATGGTAACACTAATGTGTACGGCCTCGTTGGTATTTCTTGGGTGGCTTGTTGGAACGTTTTACGTAAACATTTCACTCAAACATTTGCACATTAGTCAAACTAACATTATTATTTATCAAGTTAGATGAAGTGAATCCTTCTAATAGCGACATAAAAGAACTGCGATGGCAATATGCATAAAGAACAGAATGAGAGAGTTTTTGACAGGTTGACAAGAACATTGGTGGAATAGTATATTAATATAATTGACATAAATCAGTATTATAAAGTAACAATCAACTACGTTAAAAGTTTCTGTAATAAAATATTTTACGCAGCTGATATTTACCATGTTAAATGATGTCGGTGTACGCATATCTACTCTGGCTGATATGATGAAAAGTACTGTCGGTACTGGTAACACTTTTAAACCAGACAAAACTGACTTTTTATTCGGCATCTTCCGGCCATTTACGTAGACAACCGACATATTCTGAAGTGCTTAGCCAATCAGAACGCTAAAGGAGAAGACGACAAACATACCTGTAAATTGCGGAACTTTTAACATTCCCGGAGAGCAGAAATCTGCTAAATGAACAGGACAAAAAGCGAACTGTTTTTTTTAACCCAACCCTTACCTTAAAACTAACCCTCACCTAACGCTTACCTAGACACTTTTTGTCTTATCAAACGCTGTACCCGTTCTTGAAAATAAAACGCATACAAAATCTGTAAACATGATTGTTGCATTAAATATATTAAACAAAACATAATTTATCGAAAAGAACAAACTTTTAACTTTCGCGTACAATATTTTTAAAAATCATTGATTTCCTGTGTCAGAAAATAAATAAATGATCATAAAAACATATAGTGGGTCTTTTTCTTTCATTTTTTTTTTCATGCTAAAAATCAGCTTCGTTTTGCTTTTGACGCCGGTTCATTTTGATTCGGCCTTTTCCGGCTGTTTACGTATTCTGACGTTAGCAAAAATCAGTTTTGTCTGGTTTAAAAGCTATACCAGTACCGTATTCAGACACTTGTTTAGTGTCAATCTCTTAACACATAAGAAATAAATTAAGTAGCGTTGGGCAAATGTTTGTTCATATCGAGCCTATTAAAGTAAACGAATCCGTATTTTATTAAATGGTTTATTAAAAGTAAAAAGTAAATTGAATGTAATTAATATTTAGTGCCAACTTTTGTCAGAAACACTTGGTATATGAACATTTGCTGTTTATTAGATAATGTGTAGAGTGGAATAATACACCTTTAGCAAAAACCATACACTTTTAGTGTCAGCAGAATATATTATATTGCATAACTTACAAATAATTGAACGCAATGCGATGCATGGAAAAATATCTCCCAATTGTCTGAAATGATATCATCATGATATATGATAAATGCAAGAAGAATATCTTCAATATAAACTAGCTTATGTTGTAATTGTTCTTAATGTGGATTTTACTGTTTCTCCAGTCATGTTTTCAAGCCAGATATTCGTTCAGAATTAGTTAATTCGTGTATTTTCAACATTTGTTTAACTTCCACAATGTTTTCCGTTTCATTTTCCTATTCATGTAGCAAATCTCTGTAGTATGAATGAAATCAATGAATTTAAAACCAAAAAGAAATGTTTTCGTTTCAGTAAAAAGTTGACTAATTTCTTGTTACATAGACAAACGTGAGTTGTTATTAAAACAGTAAAATCCTGAATGATTTGCTATGTGTGCACCAATTATTTCTCATAACAGGGTATATCATTAAACGGTTTAATCTGTAATACGTTAGAGCATACTAGAAGATTGATTATTTTGGAGATATGCATAGGGTATGCCAAAAGTTAATGATTTAATGTTAAAAAAATATATATACAAACGTAATAACGGTAAAAAAATTCTAACACAAACGGTTTCTCTCGGCTCCAAAATTTGAGTCATTGATAATACGTATCTTTAAATGGAAATCGCTCCATACAAGGCGTGCCTCCACTTGATGTAAGGAACTGACAAGAACAATATATTATCGCAAATACAATAGATTCCTATGGGCCTTATTCTTGAAAAAACCTATAGGTAGGAAATACAGTTCCACAAGCCTGCAGTTCTTGGAAATAAGCTACTAGAATAGGAGGCTGTATTACAATTGAGTATCAACACAGCGAATTTATGGAGACACCTAGACAAACGAATCAAACGATAAGGAACAACACATCAATGAATAGAGCAGGTAATTCTTAAGAACACGTGTCATAATACGATTTATAGAAAATACTGAGACTAGCAATATAACGTCTGTCAGTGAGAGGGTGCAGAGAAGAAAGAATGATCGGGCCAAACAATGTACGGATACGTTTCTGCACCTTATCAAGAGAACTCAAATAAGACAGAGATTCACCAGCCTAAATATGAACAGTTTACATAAATAACCGTAAGATGCAGAACTGCTTAGCCAATCCGAAGGCTCAAGAAGCAGACGACAGTATTACCTGCAAATTGAATAAATATTAAAATTCCGGACAGGCAAGCGATAATTGAAGAAAAATGATTAAACCGAAAATTAATTTCGAAGCGGACAAAAAACGAACTGTTTTTTTTTAAGACTAACCCTAATTTAAACCAAAATTCACCCTCACCACACACTAAAATTACCATAATATAACCCTAACCCTAACCTAGTCGGGTTTTGGCTGGTTCAAAAGATGTACCAGAATTAAAAATGCGAAAAGTAATCTGTAAAAATCATTGTTTCATTGATTATGTTTTTTACAATCTTTATCGAAATTTTTTTTAGTTTAACTTTCCATGAAAAAACAAATAGTTTGCTTCGTAAAAAAAAAAAAAATTCATCAAAATAAATATACAGTGATTGTTATTCATTCATGATGTTATATTGTTGAAAATTGTCGCGTTTTTATTTCAACAGAGGTTCGTTTTGTGTCGGCTTTTTCCGGCTGTTTACGTATTTCTGCAACACTCGGTTGTGTCTAGTCTAAAAGCTGTGCCAGTACCACGTGTACTTAATATCGACCTTTCTATGAATTTGTGTATCTTACTTAATCTCTTCTTTTTCTTTCTTTACTTTCTAATTTCTTCTTTATTTCTGTCTTCTAGATATCCCCCTTATTTTTCGGCGCCAAAAGTTTTGGCCAGCCATTTACCTGTAATTCAATTACAGCTGAACAAAATTGAACTCCGCTTCACTGACCGAATGGCTAGTCGACATTTCGGCCATTCCAGTGTCGTGTCTACAGGTCAGTGGACAGAGTGGACAATTCTTTCAATGACCGTCTATTCATGAAGCATAGTTTGTTTCCTTCCCATTCAGAAAGTCGACTAATGTTTTCCCTCTGAGTTTCCGTGCTTAATCGATGAAAAAGATAATTTCATTCACAGTCAGCACAATGGCGGGAGAGAAACAATTTTTGGAGCGAATATTTACTGACGCATTATCTCTCTTACATTGATCAGTAGGATGACGCCTTTTGAAATTCGCTTAATCGATATCAATAAATGCTTACTTCTTGTAGCCTATCATATATATCTACTTCTATATATATATATATATATATATATATATATATATATATATATATATATATATATATATATATATATATATATATATGTACTAGATATAACCGTGGCATGTTAGGACACAACCTCTACCGCTATTAATTCCTCATTTCATTTCATTAAAAAAATTATAAAATGTAACATATCTTGTAAGTCATCTTCCTTGCATGACAAAAAGAATAACTTTCTTTAGCTAACCGGCAATAGCTGGTGCGGTATAAGCCGTGCTCGGACTATGCCGGCTTCCTCCGAAAGAGGGAGTTTACAGAAAATATCAAATTCACTAGCGGTCTCCAGCCGCATGTATATCCCAGTCATGGGAAGATAACACACAGCATCTAGCATTCAAAAATGATCACCCATCTGGTACTTCGCCAGCTCTACGTCGCTTAAGTTCGGTTTTTTAACGATAACCGGTGGGTCACCATCATCATCAGCATTCTTCTTCTTCTTCACATTGTTATCATTATATAAGTAACGTTGAAACTTGTCAGTACTAAAAAATATGATTATTCCGGAATACCAGGTAGGGTCTGTGGTAGAACTCTCTGCTCATCTCGCTATTTTCTACAGTTATTTTGGACTCTTCCTTGCCACTGGACTCAACCAATGTCGATTAAGGAGAGGTGTGGGAGTCGATTGCGCGACGGTTGACTCACAATAGACTCTCAGCGCAGGAATAATTACAGGGGTATCTATTGTCTCCCGAGATTGAACAGAGACCTCAATCAAATTATACAGACGTGGAGTGACATTAGTTTTCATGCGTGTTTGTGGTGTGTACAAATACACGAATGTGAATTTATTTAGAATCATTCATTCCTGTACTGACCAGAGTTATATTAAGAACTATTAGAGACTGGTTTATTCAACATAGAGATAGACGGGTAAGAGAACTGCCTACATATAATGATTGTGATAGCGGACTTGTTCAGTTAATTATTAATTAAGGTTAATTAAAAATATCAAAACAGATTCTTTTTAAAACATATATCAATCTCAGAAGCTAAGTATATTTTATATTTCAGTCAATTAATTTCATCATAAAAACATATTATTTATCATAACAAGTTCAACACGTTGAACGTAATCAACATTGAAAAGTAGGCCCCTGAATACAATTTAAATAATATGCACCTCGTGTATGCATTTCCATGTTTATTAGGGAGGGGTTGTTTTTGATAATGAAAAAAAAATTACGTTGGTTTAACTGCTACAACTTTTTCGAGACATCTCACTATGCACTTATGTGACTTCAGCGCAACAGTACATCAGCTAACAACTACACATTAAGCTGTTTCTCTAATTTCGTAAAAAACCCATCGTCTTACATATAAAAGCCAAAAATCAACCCATTAATAACATTAATTTTCTTAAACAGAACTCGTCTTTAAATGTCTCTGATATTAATGCTCCATTAATAGTCATGCTAATATTTACTATCTCGACAAAGTATCACTAACATATTTAAGAACTTACATTATTTACTTCATATCAGGCCATCGATGTTTGTTCTAGATAAAACGAAACACTTGTGTCCACAAACACTAAAGTATAGTTCCTACACTATAATAACACATAATAATACATCTAAATATGAACTGTATACACGTCAATAATATTTGTTCATTTTTCCAGCTATATAATATTTATTTAGTCCCCAGACAGCGAACGTTGCTTTGCAAGTGACAGTGGCAGGTTTTGTCTAGTATATATGAATATATATATATATAAATATATATATATATATATATATATATATATATATATATATATATATATATATATTCATATGTACGTATATATGTATTTGTATATGTGTTTACGCATATATTTATATATAGATAGATATATAGATATATGTATATATACATGTGTATTCATATATATATATATACATATATATATATATATATATATATATATATATATATATATATATATGGGAAAATGAAAAAGGAAAACCAAAAAATGGATGTTTTTTATGTGTACATCAACGTTTCGTCTTTATTTATGAGACTTCATCAGGATGATAAAATAGAGAAAAAATGTCATGCAAGTACAGATACATGTAGGGTAGACATATTGGGAAAAATAGAATGAAATAGTGGCCAACTGCTGGGTGGACGTCCGTATTTGTTGGAGAAATAGAAATGAATGTAGAAAGGAATGAGTGGGGAAAAAATGGAAGGATGGGGCGAGCCAGGACTACTGTGGCTGGTGGTAAGAGAAAGAGGTGGGGGATGAGCAGGGGTAAAGTGGATGGGAGAGAGGGAGGTGAGGAAGAGGGGGGGAGGTGTTTGACCAGATGGCTGCGGTTCAAGATTGAAGGGAAAAAAGTAAGTTGGAATGTTTGTGTGTGTGGGGTGTATGCAGGGAAAGGATGATGGGTAGAGAGGAAGGGGGGGCTGCGATTTTGGTGGATGGGCGAAAGTTATGGTCTTAGAGAGCGTTTTAAGAAAATGAGGGAATTTAAGAAGGGGTATGGGAGAAAATAGTTGAGTGGGGGAGAGGGAGGATTTGTTGTGATAGGGTGTGAAATATTTGAAATATTTGGAAAATGATAGCAATGAGTGAGGGATTGGGGGGGGGGTGGAGGAGGGCGGTGATTGAAAGGGTGGGTATGGAATATTTAAAATATTTGGAACATGAGAAAGTTTATTTGGACTGCAGTATTAAAAGTGTGAGGAAAAAGTAATGAGAAAATGAAGATTCAAGGAGAAAAAGAAAGGGAAAAGTAAATGGGAGAGTGTTATAGAGGTTGGAGATGAAAAAAGTTAACCATGATCAGGCAAGAGTCTTTGTTCTGTGAGGATGATCTTGCTTATTAAAGGTGATAGGTTAAAGAAACCATTACGTTGCTTGATGGTGGTGGAGGCGGTAATGAGGGCAGTTTCTAATAAACTTCGCTGAGATTTGTTGTGGATGTATTTAGTGATTTTGGCTTGTTCAAATTTGAACGAATGACCATGTTCTAGTGCATGGGAGAAAAGTGCACTAAGAGGGTTGTTGTTTTTTATGTCCCTTTTGTGTTCATTTAATCGTTTCTTTAATTCACGTTGTGTTTCTCCTACGTAAAATTGATGGCAGTCATTGCAAGGGACAGTATATAAGCCGGCATGGGATGTGGGTGTTTTTTGGAAATGTCTGGATGTGTTTAAAGTTTGTTTTATGGATTGAGATGTGGTTTGTACTGTTGGAATGCCTAGTTTGTTAAGCGTGTTGCATATGGATGTGTTATTGGAGTGCGTGGGTAGGAGAAGGGGTATGTCTATTAGAGAGGTGTTAGGAGTTTGATTTTTTTGTGTGGTGTTTCTGGAGAATATTTGGAAGGCTTTTTTCTTGGCATTTAATATAAAATGTGTGGGGTATTGCAATGTTTTTAGGGAGTTAAAAATGTACTTTATTTCTTCATCTATGTGAGGGGGGCTACATATTCTAAGGGCGCGTAGGAAGAAGCCTATAATTATACCTGTTTTGATCTTGCTATGGTGGTGGGAGTAGAAATGTATGTAGTCATTTTTGTGAGTGTTTTTGCGGTGTACCTTGAATTCTAGTTTGTTGTTGGACTTAATTGTAAGAGTGTCAAGAAAAGGTATAGAGCCGTTTATTTCAGTCTCATGGGTAAATTTTCGCCCATTCACCAAAATCACAGCCCCCCTTCCTCTTTACCCATCATCCTTTCCCTGCATACACCCCCCACACCCAAACATTCCAACTTACTTTTTCCCCTTCAATCTTGAACCGCAGCCATCTGGTCAAACACCTCCCTCCCCCCTCTTCCTCACCTCCCTCTCTGCCATCCACTTTACCCCTGCTCATCCCCCACCTCTTTCTCTTACCACCAGCCACAGTAGTCCTGTCTCACCCCATCCTTCCATTTTTCCCCACTCATTCCTTTCTACATTCATTTCTATTTCTCCAACAAATACGGACGTCCACCCAGCAGTTGGCCACTATTTCATTCTATTTTTCCCAATATGTCTACCCTACATGTATCTGTACTTGCATGCCATTTTTTCTCTATTTTATCATCCTGATGAAGTCTTATAAATAAAGACGAAACGTTGATGTACACATAAAAAACATCTATTTTTTGGTTTTCCTTTTTCATTTTCCCATCACGTCGGATTACTTTCATCCTTCTCTTCCCATATATATATATATATATATATATATATATATATATATATATATATATATATATATATATGTACATGTACATAAGGGTGAATTCGATGGAGTCAAATGATTTTTTTTTAAATCGACAAAGGCGAAACTAACTGTTATACTATGCTTGTTAGCTTTCTCTTTGAGTTGGCTTACAACTTGAAAGTGGTCCATGGTGGGAAATCCTGGTCGGAAACCAGGTGTTCTCTGTCAAGGATACTTGTCATCCATTTGAGGAGAATATTGAAAAATACTTTGTAAATAACAGAAAGCAGACTTATTGGCCTGTAGTTTGTTTTATCTTTCAAGTCTCGTTTCCTGTGAAGGATGATAACTTACGCATTCTTTCAGTTGCTAGTGAATTTACCTTTATTATAGTATTTATTTTATTGAATTGTCAGAATCTCTGCGATTGGTTCCCACCTTTCTTGGAGAATGCCTGTCGTAATTTAGTCTTCACAAAGTGATTTATCTCTCTTTAGTCGTTTGCTTGAAGACTGTAATTCGGACTTTAGTATTCAGGGGGTAGCGTAGCATCCCTCTCTCTGTCTGTTAAGGGGTTATCTTGTAGTTTTTGTCTTAAAGACTGGTGCAGAACTCTTTACATTCTCTGATTTACCGGTTTAATTTAGTTGTGAGGACGTTATCGTATTTCATCAATGTGATGATGCAGTTTTTCAAGAGAAATTGTTTCTTCTTAGTAGCTTCAAGATATTTGTTCTCTCTCAAAGCTTGTAGCTGTTTGTCCTCACTGTAAGCCCTTATTTCTTCATTCATTTAACAACGTATGGTCTTGCATACTTTAGAATATTCAATGTTTTCAATATTTGTACCTCCCTTTTTCATCGGTCTCTTTTTCTCTATTAATAGTTTGATCTTCGCTGAAAGCTTGCCCGGTTTCGGTGGCTAGTCTCTTCTAGCGGTTTCCAGTGTCGGTTCTAATATGGTGGAGGTGATCAAATCGCATGTTATGGCAACATCCTTTCTTTCCGGTATTGCTTTCAATTATTTGAACCTGTTTGCTAGTTTCAGTTGGAAGTATTGTGCTTTAGAACATAACTAATCGTGGGGTTGTCTTTTGGATTTTTATGAGTTTTACTCTCCATAATTTGGTGTTGATACAGAGCCAGGCACGTACAAGATGGTTGTCACTTCCAGTGTTGAATCCGTTGAGGACTGAGACATCTGTATATTTGTGTGGTTTATTAATTAGTGTGTAACTGCTTTCATTCTTTGTGGTGCCGTTTGGGTAATCCAAGGAATGAAACGTCAAGGAATTGACTGTGCTTAGATCAACATGTATCAGGATATTTAGGACGTAGCGACAGCAACTTTAAAACTCCAAGAGGATAGTGAAAAGATAACTATAGAAAGAGGTGCCAGACAAGGTGACAACAATTCACCAAACCGCTTTACAGCATGCCTGCAAGATTCCGTGATCAATAAAATTGACTGGAACGGCAATGGTATAAATATATACGGAGAATACCTTGTTTATCTAGAATTGCCAACGATACCATTGTCACAACTCATCCACCTCAAGAATCCGAAGGAATTCTCTACGGCATTCAGCATGTTAGCCATATATTTGGTATTAAAATGCACACCGGGGAAAACAAGGTCATGTTCAACAAATATGCCACAAAAGCCGCAATCATTATGAAAGGTAAAAATGTCGAGGAAGTTGACACTAACATCTACCTAGGGAAGATGGATAAATGTAACACAGACATTATGCCTGAAATCAAACTGCGAATTGCACTTGAATGGACAGTCTTCTCCGAAGTAGACAACATCATGAAGAGTAGAAATTACACGATGAACATTAAGCAAAAAGGGTTCAATGAATACCTCATTGCTCTTATGATATATATTAGTGAAAAATGGGCACTTAATAATGCAGCGATGGAATAGTTAAGAGTGGCACAGTACAAAATGGAACGCATTATGTCCGGCATCAGTTGACATGATAGAAAAACACACCTTGATAAGACAGCAAACTAGAGTAAACGACAACATCACTACTATAGAGTGCAAGCAACCTTTCGAGAAATAAAGACAACAGATATATATAGAGAGAGCGAGAGAATGAATCCCGATACAATGGAAAATACTAAAACGAAGGCCATAAACCCGGTTGAGAGATGACTTCAATAGTCAAATAGGGCGAATTTGCCAAGAGCTTAGCCAAGAATAAACCAAGCTTGAAAGAATCCATATATATATATATATATATATATATATATATATATATATATATATATATATAGGTATACATATATATATATATAAACATATATATATATATATATAAGTGTTTTAAGGTTCATATTTTTTTAAAGCATCTATTGTTAAATTTAAGAAGGAATAGGTAAAATAAATACCTTTTGAAGCATTAAGATGCGATATCAATTTTTTTTATAAAAAAGAAAAATAATAAATCGAAACCGATTTTTTTCTTTCTCTTTTTTTATCGCAACTTAATGCTTCAAAGGTATTTATTTTACCTATTCCTTCTTAAATTTAACAATAGATGCTTTTAAAAAAAATGAACCTTAAAACACTTATACAAATCACGTGCTGCATTCACGTTCTTCATATTTGATAGTGGGAAACAACAGCTAACCCATTTGGCCCGGCTGTAATAACAACAACAAGTCGGTAAGAGAGAGAAAAAAAAAATACAAATCCGATGCCATCACGATATATTACACACCGAGGATGCCAGGTTTTGGCTAAATATCTGTATCACTTTAAACTAACAAAAAACAATGCTAGTTTATAATAAAAAAAGAGAAAGAAAAATCGGTTTCGATTTATTATTTTTCTTTTTCATAAAAAAAATTGATATCGCATCTTAATGCTTCAAAAGGTATTTATTTTACCTATTCCTTCTTAAATTTAACAATAGATGCTTTTAAAAATAAATATGAACCTTAAAACACTTATACAAATCACGTGCTGCATTCACGTTCTTCATATTTGATAGTGAGAAACAACAGCTAACCCATTTGGCCCGGCTGTAATAACAACAACAAGCCGGTAAGAGAGAGAAAAAAATACAAATCCGATGCCATCACGATATATTACACACCGAGGATGCCAGGTTTTGGCGAAATATCTGTATCACTTTAAACTAACAAAAAACAATGCTAGTTTATAATAAAAAAAGGGAAAGAAAAATCGGTTTCGATTTATTATTTTTCTTTTTTATAAAAAAGAAATTGATATCGCATCTTAATGCTTCGAAAGGTATTATTTTACCTATTCCTTCTTTAATTTAACAATAGATGCTTTTAAAAAAATATGAACCTTAAAAAACTTATACAAATCACGTGCTGCATTCACGTTCTTCATATTTGATAGTGGGAAACAACAGCTAACCCATTTGGCCCGGCTGTAATAACAACAACAAGCCGGTAAGAGAGAGAAAAAAATACAAATCCGATGCCATCACGATATATTACACACCGAGGATGCCAGGTTTTGGCGAAATATCTGTATCACTTTAAACTAACAAAAAACAATGCTAGTTTATAATAAAAAAAGGGAAAGAAAAATCGGTTTCGATTTATTATTTTTCTTTTTTATAAAAAAGAAATTGATATCGCATCTTAATGCTTCAAAAGGTATTTATTTTACATATTCCTTCTTATATATATATATATATTATATCGATATATATGTGTATATATGTATATATATATATATATATATATATATATATATATATATATATATATATATATATAAAAGAAACATAGGAAAAGAAATCAAACTAAGTAAGAAAAAATTACACGCTAAATTGCGTGATTGGAAATTTTAGGCCACCTCTGTCGGCTTCTTCAACCTAATCATGAAATTATAGAAATAATTAAAGAACTGCCGTTATTTTAGAAACCCATGCAAGAATGACGTTGCATTTGTTTTATTGACTTATTTGTAATTTATGTCATGCAATAACATCTAACAACCGAATAATTTGTGGAAAAACAGCATACATACATATATATATATATATATAGATAGATATAGTATGGAATACTACATATTTAAACAAGATGAAGGTGAAAGCACTCAAATTTCATACAAAATTTGCCAACAAGAATATGAGGTGCAACGAATTAATTCGTTGATTAACTATCCCTTCTTTGTGACAGTGTTTTGGAGTGTTAAGATTCAATATTTGCTACCAGCGATGATAGCCAAGAATAACATAATTATTAAAAAGCTACCACCGTGAATTTTATAATGGTTTCAGTTTGGAATTACGTAAAGTTTCCCCATTTTCAGCATAACATTCCATAAGTTCGAAAAGATGGTTTGCATGAAAGTCGAAGGTTATATCGGCCGAAACGTTGTGAATATAACAACTACTATTAAAATAGTAGTCCAGGTAATTTGAATTATCAATCCTCATCAAAAAAAATCCTAAACAAAAGAAATATCCACAATATTATCCTGTAACCTGTCAAAAAGCGTAGCTTTGTAAAATGGCATTCACATTCTTTATTAACAATTTGGTTTTGTTTATTGGTTAGTCGAATTTACATATTTTAGTGATCGTATAATCGATAGCATGTCATACTCAAAGCGTTTCATCTTTTTGTGATGATAGGAAACAAAGACAAGCAAGTAACATATGTGCGCGGATTCTTCGCTTTGTGAAATGGCTGCAATGGCGTGTGTGAAGGCTGCCATTGGTTCCCTCGGAAGTTTCTTCCTGATGAGCAATGGAGTTTTCCTGTTTTGATTTTCATGTCAGTAAAGCCTTTCTCTGGAAAGTGTGTCGGCATGGCACGCCTCGCTGATTTTGGCTTCTGGACAGAGCCGTTCGGTCCGATCTAGATAATCTGGCCCAGATACGCCAGATTACACTTCCCTTCAAAAGATAATCCTTACTTCCTCATGACAAGCTTATCCTTTTTCAATCACCACCGACCCCCCCCCCCCCCAATCCCAACTTTACATTCCAACTAATGTCTTGTCTCCATTCAATTTGCTTCCCCTTCGTCACTTACTCCCGCATTTTAGACATTGTTTTTTTGTTTTTCTTCATTTATTCTTCTTTTCCTTCTTCTCCTTTTTTTCCCGAGCCTTTGTCAACGTCATCTTTGTCTTTGACTTTAATACCTTCTTTTATTCTGCCTCTTCGTCTTTTTCCTCCTTGAACTATAATGCATCTTCTTCTATTTTTCTTCGTTATTATTTTTTGTCGCTTTCGTTTTCTTCTTTTTCTACATTTTAATATCATTATTTTTATTATTTCTTCTAATTCTTCGTCATCAACTACTCCCATTTATTCTTCCTCTTTTTACCGTACTCTTCTTCTCGCTTTACATATTGTTCCGCTTCTTCTTTATCTATTTCTTCTCCATTTTCCTGCGTTTGTTCTCCTTTCGTCTTTTTCTTTTTTCTTCTTCTTTTTTCCTTTTTTCTTTCCTGTTCTTCTTACGCCACCCTTCTTGTTAGTGTTATACTTTTTAGTCTATTTCTCTTTTTGTTTGTTTTTCTTCCTTTTCATCTTGTCTCATAATTTGTTTGTCTTATTTGTTCTTTGTCTATCCTTCTTCTTCTTCTTCTTCTTCTTCTTCTTCTTCTCATTATTATTATTATTTTTATTAATATAGTCATTATTATCATCATTTTATTATAATATCTTTCCCCTTCCTCCTACTTCTATTTTCGCTCCTTCTGACACATTATCTATTTAGTTTTAAACCCTACCCTGTTTTCTACTTCTTACTATTTTTCGTTTTCTCCCGCTTCCTGACTTTATTATTATAATAATTATTATTATTACTGGTAGTAGTAGTAATCACATTAATAGTAGTATTAGTATTAGTATTATTCTACAATCATCCTTCTATCCCTTTTATTTCTATTTTTCTCATGTATTACAACTACTTTAGATTACGTTTCTTGCCTTTCTTCATCTCCTTATTTCATTTGACTTCTTTCTCTCTTCAAAATACAATGCTTCATTCCATCATTCTCCACTGCTTTCACTTTTCATCTTCCTCATCGACCTAATTGTTCATTGTTCGCGCCATTTTTCCTTTCCCTTACTCATGTGACACGATTAATAGAATAATAACAAATCTCGATGATTGACTCAACATTATCTTACGCTTCTACGACTTTCAGTAATCTTTCTTTATATATATATATATATGATTATGTTTTATGAATACATATAAATATATGTATATGAATATATTTATTACCAGTTAAAACATTTGTTATTTGAATGCAGAATTATTCCTCATCGCTAAGTTTTAACAGTTAAAATTAAGAGCACTGCAGAATAAATACCAATTATTTCGACATAAAGATATAATTACGCATATCCTTAAAAGTTCTTTCTGTATAAATGCTATTTAAAAATGTTAAATAATTTTATTTACAAATAAAATAAAATAATATTTCTACTTCTAAAATTAAGTTTCAATTAAATTAAAAAATATTGCCTATCCCATGAGATTTTTGCCGGATTTTCAACTAATAATAAATGTGTATCGTCCTTTTAATACATTAGGAAAGTTTCTGAGCTTAGAAATTCGGTGCCTCATGAAATGTCTACCGATCTTAATTCACGATTTACGAAATTCATGAAGCTCCAATTTTCAAAGCGTAAGTACCATATTAAGTTGTTGATAAGGCCGGTGGGTAGTTGTATGGTGTGAAGTAACGTTCATCACAAATTATTTAACTGATCTAGTTAAGCGACTCCACAAAAAGCTGATCGGTGTTAATCTTCAATACCGACATTTCAATGTCTGAATTCTCATATAAATAAATCTAATTCACCATTTTCTGATTGAGTTCCAAAGTTCGTTTGTATAATTAGTCTTACCTCTGATGGCCGATGCAATTTTAGTATGTAGAAATTGGATTTGTTAGAATATTTATGGGTAAACAACCCATAAATATTCTAACAAACGATTACTCGAAAGTTTTTGCACATCAAAAACAGTTTCAGGTTGATCCCATTGCTGTTTAGTAAAATGGTTAAACCTGGTATTTTTTTAGATGGGTATGCATTTCTGAATACGAGATGCTTTAAGCAACCACTCCATCAAGTTGTATAAATTAAGGGATAGGAGTATTTTATGTACCTCCACTACAGAAGGCTACATACAATAGTAGGTGTGGGTTTGAAAAACCAGCGCACTAGGATAAGTGCACTCTGGCCTACTAAAAATATTTAGCAGCCACGTCGGTATTCACCGACAGCGGCGCCTCAGGCGCTTAGCAATACACTAACATCTTCTCTGACAGAAGGTAAAACCTGGGGAGATGGGCCACCTGGGACTGAACAGGAACATACCTCAACCCAAACGCAACAAAATCACTGCCGAACTTGGACTGACTGTTGAGGGCGTATTTTCGACTGGTACGAACACCTACACAGCTCTGTCATCTGGAAGTATGACTGGCTACAGACTAGCATCGTATCAGGAACGTATACTGGATCAGATAACATAGTGAAGCATAATGATGCAGGATTAAGTTTAGCGTTAACAAATGTATAATATGAATCTTCATTTGAATGGCACGACTAACACAAGAAGAATACATTTCCGATTGCGGGAGAAATTAATCCCCAGAATCAAACAGCTTTTTAAAAAATAATTTGTCTGGCATGCCACATTGGCATCACCCCTTCAACTATCTTCTACATTCAACTGTTACAAACAAACTCTTAGTACATTATCGATATTCAGATCAAATTCTGTCAAATATTTTATTTGACAACTCCCAAAATTGCCCCCTCAATTTTTTCCTCCTACCACCTTCTTTGAATTTATCCAACCTCATCTTAAACTGATCCACTGTATTGCTGTTCTTAATCCGATCTGGCAACTTATTCCAAAACATATTACTCTGTAAGCAAAAAAACTTAACTGGTTAACGAATTTAGTTTTTAAAAATGACCTCGACAATAACCTTCCAGATCTAGGAGAAATACTATTAAAATGTCCACCATAGTTAGAAATGTCATTAATTATCTTGAAAGTCTCAATCATATCACCTCACATTCTTTCTCCAGCAAAGTAGTCAATCCCAATTTTCCCAATCTCTCCCTGTAACTACATACCTTTACTTTACTTATTAGTTTTGCCCCCCTTCTTTGTACGCCTTCCAGTTTCAATATTACATTCCAATGCCCATGTCTATTCGCTGGAGCCCAGGTCTGGGTGCAGTATTCTATATGAGGTCTTATTATAGCTTCATATATCCATCACACAACATTTGTCTCCCTTGAAATAATATGCTTAACAATCCACACGATCTTTCTATTTGCCCTCGATACAATTGTCAAAATACGATTATTTGCCCTAAATGTGTTATCAAACCCCACTCTCAAATCGCACTCTCCATCTAATTCTTTGATGTCTCTGTTGTTTAGTACATATTCAACTCCAACATTCCTGGATCATACATTTAGTACTTTACATTTGTCTAGGTTAAATCCCAATGTCCAATACGATAATTTATTTAGATCCATCTGTGTTATTCCCTTTGATAAAGGTCTCACAAGTAGTTTAACATCATCAGCAAACAATTATATTTCAGAATTCAGATTATAAGGTAAGTCATTTATGAATATGAAAACCAACAAAGGACTCAATACCGAACTCTGCGGAACACCGGAGGATATGCACTGTGATTCAGAATAATTGTTACAAACTTTTACATTCATAGTTATACCCTTCAAAAACTCCCTCACAATATTTACCATTTTATCAGTAATACCAACATTTTTAATTTTCACTAGTAAACCATAATGAGATACCGTACAAAATGCATTGCTAAAATCCAAATATATGATATTTGCACTATCCTCATCCATTAAATATTCATTGATAATGTCAATACTTTCAAAAATATCAAACAATGTTCATTTACCATGGGCAAAGCCATGTTGGTTACAATCTATATCATCCTTTATGAAATTTAATATGTGGTTTCTTATTATTTTGTGTAACGTATTTAAAAAATACCTCACACAAAATACATGTTAGAGAAACTGGTCTGTAATTACATTTAAATGTATCGAACCTTTTTTATGTAGCGTATTACTATAGCTGTTTTCCAAATATATGGAATTTCTTCATATTCCATATATTTTCTAAACAAATTGCTTATTGCATTGATAAAGCCTTCATTTAATGATAAGCATTTCAATATTTTAAGATGAATTTCATCAGGTCCCACACTTTTACTAACATGCAACTTGGATAGTGATAGTGTTATGTCTTTAGATTCTATTTTTAGTTCATCCATCATTTTTGTTGTACCCTCCCAATAACAACTCTCCTGTAATAGACCAAATTCTTTAAAATACGGAACAGATTTTTTTAAAAAACTTGCTAGTGCACCAGCTGGTTCTACTGGCGTGTCTGTTTAACCCCCTGTCTCACCATCTCTTACTGTATTCACGCTTTTTTAAATTTTAGTTTTTGCTTTAACATATTTGAACAATAGTTCACAGTTGTAGTTAATATTACTACCAATCTTATTTTCGTGTTTCAACTTTTCTTTTACTTCGAGTGTTCTATATTAATTTTGTTTACTTACATGATTTTGACAATATTCCTTACTTGATATAATTCCAAATTTCCTCCAAGCTTTATATTTTTCTTTCCTTTTACGAGTTTTGAGCGATTTTAATGCCCATTTACGACAATTAAAACAAATACATCATCATACTTAACCTTATGTTTATAATTCTGATTCACTGTTCATTAAAATCAAATACACTATTTTGATTCTAAGAATGTCTAAAATGTAAGAGTTATGCTTACAGGATTAAAATTATGTGAAGTTTGCTTAAATGGATAAACTTTAATGAGAATCTGATATATTGGAATAGTTAAATAAGAGGGTGTGCCCATATAATGCCTGGTAAAACCTTCACTGTGTCTAAAGTAACAGAAACTTGGGAAATATTTAAAATTTCATGTATTATACTTGTTATTAAAATTTCACAAAAATCGGAGTAATCTGAATTCGCCCTCTTACATGACACTTAATTATACGAACTATAGTCAACATTACCCATTCGAAAACGTAGCAACTCTGTTACAAAATTAATAATGATCTGGTAATTACTCAAGGATGGAATCTTATACATAGAAACATAGAAACATATAGACATACCTGACTTTATATATAGATATATATATATATAGGGTTTTTAGGAGAAAAATAGATGTCATGTTAACTTAAAAGAAAACACAGGCACACACACATATATATATATATATATATAAACATATATATATATATATATTATACATATATATATATTTATACATACATACATATATACATATATATACATATATATGCATATACATATAGATACATATATATATTCATATATATATGCATATATACACGTATTTATATATACACACATATCTATCTATCTATCTATATATATATATATATATATATATATATATATATATATATATATATATATATATATATATTGACAATCCATACTGTTTAAGGTTCATGTTACATGTTCACCTCTTTGAGCAGTAAATTGCATTTTACTAATTAATTACTCTGTACGAAGAGTGTGTGCGTATGTATGTGAATTTCCTTGTGATAATATATGTCTGAACAACATGGTCAACATTGTATAATAGAAATTATTTGACCCATTTGCCTGTTGGGAGCCACACACTACTCCATAGATCAAATATGGCTGAAGAAAGCTAGTAGGTGGTTTATAATTAAAACTTAAGAAAACCCGTTATTTTTCGTGTGCGTCTATTCTCCCGGCATGAAACATTATGTAACATGTCTATATGAACGTTTGTAATATCTTGTTATTAAATAATTGAGCACTTAATCTTTTATTCATACGAAATAAAACCGAGAAATATATATATATATATATATATATATATATATATATATATATATATATATATATATATATATATATATACACACAGATAGAGAGAGAGAGAGAGAGAGAGAGAGAGAGAGAGAAAGGGTGTGCGTGCACGTTTGAGAATAAATAATGAATTATATTTCGAAGCTTATTTGCCATTAATATATATTCATACGACTGCTATGTATTTAGCACTGTTTAAGTGTGTACTGAAAAAATATATACGAAATATATCCTACATTATAATATTATGTATATATATATATATATATATATATATATATATATATATATATATATATATATATATATATATATATATATGGGAAATGAAAAAGGAAAAAACCAAGAGATAGTTTTTATATCCACGTTTTGTCTTCATTTTAAGACTTCCTCAGGATATTCATTTTAAGAAATATGTCATGCAAGTACATCGAAATATTGGGTTGATATGATAGGTTGATGAGAAAAAGTATTAGCCGTGGCTACTAAGAGCGATTGGCCAAGCTACGGGCTGAGAGAAGTCAGTCATCAACCCATCATTTCAACCCAATATTTCGATGTACTTGCATTACATTTTTCTTAGAATTATCACCCTGAGGAAGTCTTACAATAAAGACGAAACGTTGATCAATATATAAACAATAGCTCTTGGTTTTTTTCTTTTTCATTCCCCATTACGTCGGATTACTCTCATCCTTCCTTTCTTTCTCTCTCTCTCTCTCTCCCCCTCTCTCTCTCTCTCTCTATCTATATATATATATATATATATATATATATATATATATATATATATACGCGAAAGAAAATTATTATCGCAAAGCATTATTATATATTGTTTTATTTTGTCTTATTCGGGTGTGCGAGAATTTTGTTCATTCAATTTTTATGCCCCTTTCTACTTCCGAATTATTTCATCCTCTTTGTGTTCTTCGCTAATCTATTTAGTTCACGATAGTTTAATTCTCTTCATTAATTCGTCGATTGTCTGTCCTGTGATCTTTGCAAGCTTGCTTTAAATCAAAAGCCATTTTCAATAAGAAACTATTGACCTAACAGTTTACTCGTTCAAGCGTGGTTCTCTCAAAACACGACCTAGTTCCAACAAGTCTACACTTTTTCAATCTTTTGTCTTTCTTTATCGGGAACATTCTTTCTTCATTTATTTTTTGTATTCATCTTATTAGTCTTGTCTTTTCATAATCCGTTCGTCTCAACATTTTTCTCGTTCATTCTTTGGTATAAGTCATTTTATTTTCGTCGGTGTGAAGATCGAGTTCTTCTTCATGTCCATAGATATCACTGATTATTCTCGTTTGATTTTAGAGTCACACGAAAGCCATCTCGTGTAGAGATATTAGAATCCGTAGGTAAGAATAGTGTTTGAAGCGGGATTTTCCTATCCGGTCAAATCAAGCAGAGTAAAGAGAATTCCATTAGGGCAACATTTTAGGATAAGACGTCACATACAGGAAGTCGAAATGAGACGTGGTGAATAAGAGATAACTATCTCTCTCTATTTGGCTGATGCACTAATAGGATTCTGTCACACGTTCGGAGATCTGTATTTGTTGGCGATGGGAGTTTGTTTCGTTATGTATTACAATGCTTACGACTAACTGTAACTCGAGGATAATTATTAATAAGATGGATAACTTGTCTGTTTAATAATGAAGTATATTATGAGAGGATTGGATCGAATAGAGATAAGTTGATTACTTATGAGGACGGTTCATGCAAAGTATTTGGTGCCACTATATTTTAAGATTAACATGTTGTAGACTATAGAGAAGCACCCCTATAGTAATATGTTCCACATATAGGGCGTTTATTAAAAGGAAGTATGTTCATGAATATTCCGTATTTTCAAGATACGACAACGTGCTCTGAGCGCCACCACACCTGATGTAGCAGTGCTCCATCTCTGGATGTACCTGATTCTTATACAGTTAATGAAGGAAAGGAATGGAAATTTCCAATTGAAGTTAAACAATTAGAATCAGGACTACCTGTCAGAATATTACTCCACGAACGAGAGGTCCGAGATGAGACGTATCAAAGAAGAGGGATCTACCTCTGTCGTTTAACCGGTGAACTGATAGCAATTGGTCACCGTTTTTCGTTTACTTCTCCGAAGGGCAAACACTTAGATATGTACTTTTGAAATGCTGAACAGAACACAACATCAAAAAGCATGTCGCCAATAGGCAATAAGTTATTTTACTTAACTATATAATTAGCAGAAATAACCTTTCGTTCCTCGGGATTGATTCAGTATCACTACTATGTAGCGTTTCACTAGGCTCATAACACCATATTCCTTTCTTTGGGTTTAGTTCTTATCAATCTCCTGTTTCGTTCCGTAATATCGTCGGAAGAAACTTAAATATTAGAAAACTCTTTGAATTAGTGTCATATACATATGGGTAAAATCTCATTAGAATCGGGTCTATGTATTTCAAGTTTTAAAAGGTTTCTGCTCCAGGGGTCACTTATAGCTAAAGTCACGTAGATATTAGGCGTATAGAATGTAACGTAGAAATTCGGGGAAAACTACCACTGTCTTCCTCAGAATGTTATGCATTATGATATACACCTCATTAAATAGGATACATTTGAAGTTTTAAGCGAGGTTTAGAGCCAATAGCACTCTTAGGCCAGCAGAGCACAGAGATTCGAGACCACTTCTATTCTCTTCCCCAGAATGTTTTATACACATCATTTAAATTTTTAAAAATAAAATATATTTAGGCCTGCACTTAAAGATTCGATAACGCTTCCATTGTCTTCTCCGGGCAGTTAACATAAGAATACACATGCAGATTCTCTAAACTTTTTTTTCTATCGCGAACAAACACACATCACCCATCAACATTAAGTTATACATATATATATATATATATATATATATATATATATATATATATATATATATATATATATATATATATATATATGTAATTAGCAGGGCTAACCGACATTACCTGGGACCATAAAAAACTAGAAGTTAAAAAGTGTAACATATTTTTATATAAAACTTTTCTTTCTTTACATCTTTCTGTCGTCCTCTTTATATTTCTCTCTTTGCCTATCCCTCTGTTCCCCTCTTGCTCTCCAAATACCAGTTTATCTTCCTCGAAACTAATTCTTCACTCTTCTTTTTAAGTATTACAAATAATAATACACATAATAATAATAAAAATAATAATGAGGTTTATAATAATACTAACAATGTTAATAATAATAATAATAATGTTTATAATAATAATGTTTATAATAATAATAATAATAATAATAATAATAATAATAATAATAATAATAATAATAATAATAACGTAAGTCATTTATCGCAGCTGTCAATTTTTAAGTTATTGCTCCCGGGCAACACTGAAATTTAAAAATATAATGACATCTATATTTGTTTTAATGTATTCATTGGCAACACCGAGTTGCTTATTTTCTCCACCCTTCATAATATACTGAGACCTATATTTGTATTAGTGTATTCCCGGGTAATGCTCATCATATACAATTGGCCAAGTGTAATACAGTGCACATTTATTTTCACGGTTCAGTATAATACCACATTATCTTTTGTCTGTCACGCTTTTGTATAAAATCATATTTTTGTTATTGTGCCAGGCTTCAGTTCGAAATAGAATATTGTTTGTTTGTCACGCTTCAATTTGAAATTGAATTGGATGTTCGCTAATCTGACACGCTGCTTCCGAGCACAATATCTATGTATCTATGTATCTGTCTATTTATCTATCTAGTATTTATGTTATTGTTTCTTCACCGTGCAAAATTGGTGTATCTCTTTCTTTTCATCCTTCTCACCTATTATATCTATTTTATGTTTCATCTCTCCCAATCATTGTTCTAGAGAGTCTGTAATAAAAGTACATATGTGTTTACTGAGTAAGTAATTCACTCTTTAATCCGGATCAGAACTGGCGTTTCTAAGTACCAGCCTGGATGTACGTGATTAATGGTGATAAAGTACCGATCAAGCTTTGCGTTCCATTGCTATTCAAATAAAAACCGAAATAAACAAACACAGATATCGAATTATTATCGGTTTAATTGTGGTGTGTCCATTTCCTTGGTTTGACGGCATATGGAACCTATTTCGAATGATTCATCATAATCAATCGACTGTATATACGCTGTTAATTTATGTATATGTGGTGGATATTTTGAGTTCATACCTAAGATATCAGACTGACTTCACTTTTGTATACACAATATGTCGGTAACGTAGAAAGACACACTATACCACTTTATTTAAATACCAAAAGTATGTACGTCCGATGACAGGCAAAATGATTCCCAGAACAGAACAGTTTTGAACCACTTTTCTGTCTCCTTACAAAAATTAAAATCAAGATAAAATGATATAACACTTGATTTCTAAAATCATTATTTCAATTTTGATCAAAAATCCATTAAATGGTTTTTATTCTAGAAAATGTGTAAAAGTTAAGGCTAATAGATATTTAGAAGAAATTGAAATTCGGGAAATCTTTCTTATGTTGTTTTTGATAAGTATTTTAAAAATTCAAGGCAAATTCGAAATATTTGAATTTTCAAATAAGAGGTTGTGCCTATATTATACCCCTAAATATAAATAACATAGTCTCCGTCTCTGATTCCAACGCTTCGGTATCAATTCGATGCATTTTTTTGAAGATTATGCGTCTTTGACCTCAAAATACGCTTTAGTTTCCGCTATCACTTCTTCATTGTATCCAAATTTCTTTTCCTGGAGCATTCTTTTGAGATCTGTTGTAGCTAGGGGCGGGATCTGGAGAGTAGAGTAGGTGCGGAAGCAATTCTAAGTTCAATTCATATAGTTTTGCAATCGTTGCGACCGACTAGTGGCAGGATGCACTTTCTTTGCTGGTAATTTTTAGCTATTTTAGTTAGGATTAAATCCTTCAATCTCATCAATAATGCGCTATAATATTCGCTATTATAGTTTTACTTTTCTCTTGGTAATTGATGAACCAAATACCTTGCGCATTTTAAATTACGGAAGCCGAAACCTTGCCTGCTGATTTTTACGACTTTGGGTGCTTTGCACGCCTGTCATCTATGTTGATTTACAAGGGAAAATACAGTATGTAAAAAAAAATAATTAACATAACTTTTATTTAGTTGATACTTATCTTTTCAATTCTTTGCAGCAAAAATGTGAATTCTATTTATTCGGTGTTCACTGCAGCAATTAGTTTAACCTCGGAGGTAGGTATCAATGTTTCTTCAAATATGTTACACTCTAGACAGGTGTACAATTTGCTGTAATAGAACATGTTGTTCTCCTAAGGTAAGACTGCCCCAGGGACTAGCGATAAACAGTTCAAAATATATAATGCCTGGGCGTACGGTCTCATAAAACTAAGCAGAATCATCAATCTGATCGACGGGTCTGGTCCTATGCAACCCAGATTAAGCGAGGCAGGAACACTTTGATTGTTACGGTAAGTGCCAAGAACCTTGATCATATATATATTGACAGCTACAAAATAAATAAAAAATGTCAAATATAAACACCAAGCAGGATCAACTTCAAGATTTCTACGGTGGCTTTCTTTAACTAATTTGTTTAATTGTGTAAATAATACTTCCGTTTATTTCAGGTTGAAGCAATAAAGAACAAAAATGTTACTCTCATTAATAAATCGCTCAATGTTATAGTTTATTTTTTTATTGTAGAATTGTCTGTTTTACCAAATTAAAAGACAATACTTCATATTGTCTGATGAAGTATACAGCTCAGCGCTGTTACTTGAGGTAACATCACTAGGAGAAGGTGCAGAAATCTTCATAGGAGTCATTAATAATCCGTGTTTAGTGGATCTTATTTAGACTTCGAATACTATGCTATTTTGAATATTCGCTCAGGATTTACATGTACGTTTAAGTATCCTCATGGCAGGTTGTCCTGGAAAACCCATATGCAGACAGACCGAAAGCACTCAACGATAATTTCGCGTAGGCATTAACACTCTAGTAATAGTAATACGCTATTATGTTTAGAGGTAAAAAAGAAGTGAGTGACAACTGTTTTTTTCCAAGTGGATTTAATAACAAATGGCGTAACTTAGAAGCGTATTAGTAAAAATGTGTGTAGAAAAATAAACGTGAACAGAACACATGAGAACAAAGCGAAAAAAAGTTATTCATTTATGATGATCAACTCGGGAATACCATATTACATATTAGTTTATATCATGCATATGGCGTATTTTATATTTGTGTATATGATGCCAAACATATACAAAGTATTTGAACACAACACAGCAAGTTACATTGAACGCTATTTCGAACTGTTTCAATGCCACTACAACTACAGCATACAGAACAGCATAACATGTTATACTATAAGATAGACAGCATAATGCAACACAGTACCGAACAAGACATCATAATACAATAATACAATTTAGAATGTTACACTATAATAAAGCATAACATTAAATACAATACTAAAAACGCATACTGCATCATAATAAAATAATACAATTACGGAGATTACATACATCATAATACAATAATATAATACAGAATATTAAACTACAATACAGCATAACATTTCATACAATACTAAAAAGAATACTACATCATGATAAAATAATACAATTTAGGATATTACACTACAATACAGCATAACATGTAATACAATACTAAAAATAATACTACATCATGATAAAATCATACAATTAAGGATATTATATACACCATAATACAATAATACAATGCACAATATTACACTACAATACAGCATAGCATTGAATACAATACTAAAATGAAGCACAATACATCATAATGCAATAATACAATGCAGAATACTACACTGCAATGCAGCATAGCATTAAATACAATACTAAAATGACGCATAGTAAAGCATAATACATCATAATACAATACTACAATTAATAATATTACACTACAATACAGCATAGCATTGAATACAATAATAAATGAAGCACAATACATCATAATACAATAATACAATTAATAATACTAGACTACAATGCAGCATAGCATTGAATACAATACTAAAATGAAGCATGATACATCATAATACAATGATACAATTAATAATATTTCACTGCAATACAGTATAGCATTGAATACAATACTAAAATGAAGCGTGCTACATCATGATGAAATAATAAACTGCAGAATATTACACTACAATGAAGTATAGCATTGCATACAATATCAAAATAAAGCACGATACCTAATTATGCAATAATAAAATGCATAATATTACACTACAATGAAGTATAGCATTGAATACAATACGAAAATGAAGCATGATGCATCATAATACAATGATACAATTAATAATACCACACTACAATGCAGCATAGCATTGAATACAATACTAAAATGAAGTATGATACATCATAATACAATAATACAATTAATAATATTACATTACAATGCATCATAGCATTGAATACAATACAAAAATAAAGCATGATACATCATGATACAATGATACAATAAATAATACCACACTACAATGCAGCATAGCATTAAATACAACACTAAAATGAAGCATAATGAAGCATAATAGATCATAATACAATACTACAATTAATAATATTACACTGCAATGCAGCATAGCATTGAATACAATACTAAAATGAAGTATGATACATCATAATACAATAATACAATTAATAATATTACATTACAATGTATCATAGCATTGAATACAATACAAAAATTAAGCATGATACATCATAATACAATGATACAATAAATAATACCACACTACAATGCAGCATAGCATTAAATACAACACTAAAATGAAGCATAATGAAGCATAATAGATCATAATACAATACTACAATTAATAATATTACACTGCAATGCAGCATAGCATTGAATACAATAATAAAATGAAGCATGATACATCATAATACAATACTACAAGAAATAATAGTACACTACAATACATCATAGCATTGAATAAAATACTAAAATGAAGCATGATACATCATAATACAATAATAAAATTAATAATATTACACTACAATGCAGCACAGCATTGAATACAATACTAAAATAAAGCATGATACATTATAATACAATGATACAATTAATAATACCACACTACAATGCCGCATAGCATTAAATACAACAGTAAAATGAAGCATAATGAAGCATAATATATCATAATACAATACTACAATTAATAATATTACACTACAATACAGCATAGCATTGAATGCAATATAAAATGAAGCATAATACATCATAATACAATAGTACAATGCACAATATTACACTACACTACAGCATACTATTGAATACAATACTAAAATTAAGCATACCACATTATCATACAATACTACAATTAATAACATTACACTACAATACAGCATAGCATTGAATACAATACTTAAATAACGCATGACACATCATAATACAATACTACAATAAATAACATTACACTACAGTACATCATAGCATTGAATACAATACGAAAATGAAGCATAACACATCATAATACAATAATACAATGCAGAATATTACACTACACTACAGCATAGCATGGAATACAATACCAAAATTAAGCATACCACATTATCATACAATACTACAATTAATAACATTACACTACAATACAGCATAGCATTGAATACAATACTAAAATCAAACATAATACATCATAATACAATACTACAATTAATAATAGTAGACTACAATACATCATAGCATTGAATACAATACTAAAATGAAGCATGATACATCATATTACAATAATAAAATTAATAATATTACACTGCAATGCAGTATAGCATTAAACATAATAATAAAATGAAGCATGATACATCATAATGCAATAATACAATGCAGAACATTACACTACAATGCAGCATAGCATTGAATATAATACTAAAACGAAGCATGATACATCATAATACAATAATAGAATTAATAATAGTACACTACAATGCATGATAGCATTGAATACAACACTAAAATGAAGAATAATACATCATAATACAATAATACAATGCAGAATATTACACTACAATGCAGCATAGCATTGAATACAATACTAAAATGAAGCATAACACATCATGGCACAACAATAGTAGAACGGTATCGTTATAAGTGTGATCATGTAACTTGTGTCATGTGTGCAAAAGTTGCCTTAATCGTTAAAGAAACATTAACGTTCACATATTGTATTCATACTTTTGTAGTTTCATATTCTTATACTACGCATTCCTGCGATATCCTTCAAGGTTGTGGGTCATCCGCTATGAAATAAAAACTCTCTACTCCTACTTTCAAAAGACAAAACTGAGGAAGAACAGATAATGTGTGTGCGACTTGATCTTCGTTCCAAATACACTGACCAATGTGAGAAATACATACAGAGATCGATAATCATTGTTCAATCTTATATTGTCGGCCATCTCATTTTTAACGTACACACGTTGCGTTCTCTCAGACGAACATCCCTCTACTCTTTCCGGCGCTCTCTTTAAGCTATGTGACGTCGTATAACTTTCTATTAATTCTCACAGTCTTACAATATTAAACTTTAGAATTACTATTTCAAAAGGCAGAAGAACAAAATGTGATTCAAAAGTATTATTGATATTTCGAAATATGAAAACTGTATTTATATATTAGCTACTAAATTATTTAAAGGTCTCAAAACATTTTTTTCATTAAAATGTCCGTTTATTCTTTTATTTTCTACGGAAAACTGCTTTATTTGTCTTCCATTACACCTTCAGCGTGTTATCTGTTTTTAAAGTCGGTCATTTAGTTTCGACTATGGGTAAAATAAGTTGTATTTCTTCCTTTGACTAGAAACTAATTTTAGTGATCTAAAATAATCAATCAGATTTTATTTTTAAATGAATATTTAAAAAATAATAAATCACTCCAGACAATGCATATTTCCAATGAGACGCAAAGGGGCACTGTGAATATCAGCCAGACCCATAAGGGGCATCCTAAGTTAAGAGTTATGCAGCAAAAAAAAATCCCATTACATTTAAATGTCTGCATGTTGGTACAGTAGGAGAACCAGGAAAGAAGCTATTAGAGTAGACATTTTCTGACATTTGGGACCTCTACAGTGAAGTGGTGAGACTGTGCTGCTAATAAGGTTGGTCGGGGGTATTTCAGTTGAGAAGTACAGGTCAGTAAGTTATTCAGAGTACAACACAAGAATGCAACACTGTGTCGATGGGACAGTGGCTGGAGCTTGGTAGACAGTGCGGTATCTATTAAGTTAGATATTCTTTATTGCGCCCTATCCAAGAGAAAGAGACTATTGGTATTGCTATATTGATATACATTTAGTGATTGGTTAATTCAGAACATTTTATTAAGATCGTGTGACATTGTCAGTATTTATGGAAAGAAATTTACGGTTGTAAAGTTAATAATGACACAGACTATCAACCTGGGTGTCTCACGTTTTAAGACAATCGGTTTCAGAGCTGTGTTTTCACTCATAGATGTTGGCAACCTTCATGTAGTCTCTTTGTTTAATACCTAAATCTTTTCAAGAAAAAATCGGCGTAAACCAATTCCAACAACAAAAGCAAGCCAGGTTGATTCATACGAAATGACTAAAGTGGTCGACCATAGTAAAGGGCGACTAGAAAGCTCCCGTCTCATTAGCTTCTAAACACTTTCCTTGGATTACTTCACTTTCTCTCCATCCCATGTTTACAGTGCAGACTTCTTAGCACATGGACATCAAGTTCAATTTGTTTAGTTTTTGGCATGACTCGACTGAACACTTTAACCATTATCCCAAATGGCCAGTAAATAGTTGACTATATTAAGATTGGATAATTCTCTGATTATTGTCATTTCTGTTTCAAACAGCATAATTATTTTTTTCTTTCAAAAACGAAAAAAAAACTTTCACTTTCATTGTCCGTAAATATGTTGATTCGAATATCTTTAAAGTAAATTGAATAGATAAATATAATTCCTTTTCTGTCGACTATCCTCATCCTAACAAGTCTGCACGAGTTCTTAATCGTAAATATTAAGATAATCTTTCCTCTACGCTTTGGATTCTAAATCATTGGTAATAAATAATTGTGGAAAACCCTCACGTTCTTTTGTTTCATTGCTTGCCCTTTTTTGTACCGCCATCGTTTCTGGTTTACGACACAGCGTCTATTTCTTCCCTAAAAGTATCCTTCCGAGAAGCCGACCCACGTCCCCCACACAGCAAGCCCCTGCGCTAATCCGCGTATATCTCCCACTGGTCATCAAATGTGTGAACCCAGCAGCAGCTAAAAATTGGTTATTGTTCTTCTCTCGCCTTTGTGGTCAGATCATTGGCCCCGCTGACCATAAATAAGAAATCTTCATAGCGTCTCGTTTCCAGACGTAAAATGGCCGCTTAGGTCAGTTTTCGACGCCGGCTTACGTGACATTTGTAAAAATAGAGAAAATGAAGTTCAGTGGCTGAGCGACAATTGAGAAAACCCGGAGAAAGGCTGGTCGGACTTATTACGCTGCATTATTTTCTTTACTAGCATGGGCCCGTGGAAATTCCAAGGTTGCTTCCTTCAACGTCTCTATAATTTACTGTTAATGATATATTTATACTAATGAGTCACCACTTACCAAAGTCCAAGGCTCCTCTAGATACGGGTTAATGAGATTGTCAATTGGATTGATGAACATCACTATGAGATGATTACAAACGATTTTGGTAAGGGCAATATTTGATTACTTAAGAGAACAGCTCGACAAATATTGGTAGGCATTCGACTTGAAACGACTACATTGTAATCAGCAGGGAACCAACCCCGTGGTGGTGTGTTCCAATGAAATTAGTTTAGTTTTAGACACACAAATGTAGGAAGAATATTACTATGCAGTGGTGATAGATAGACGTGTTCTTGCCGTGAATATTTCATGGGAGTGACTGTGATTGCAGCTCAGGCGATCACTTTTTCTCTTGAAAGGATAATTGTAAGCAACGTTTAATTATATTAAGAGAGTTGCATCTTTCTCCCGTAAAACTAATTGTCATTGCTAGTTAAATATTCTTAAAATATAATACAGCCAATATATTTTTCTTTTTCAATGAATTTGTAATAATTGGAGCCTTTTTTAATCAATAACTATT